>OV656868.1:10798765-11398765 GCA_927399465.1 Sarcophaga caerulescens | reverse complement strand
TATCGGTTCGCATATTTTTGATAACGAAAATCCAATGTATCAAATGTGTACATCAAAATGGCTGATTACACAAGTGTTTTGTTTGTGTTTATCTTTCTTTGCTTTTTGTTATGGAAAATTTAAATACCCAAGCGTACAACGCAACCTCTTCAAATAAATGGAAATATCAAGCGTACAAACGCTATCCCACAACGAATATGGAATTTGAACTGACGTCGATTTGAGTATTTTCACTGAGCATGCCATGTGTGTGTGTGTGGGTGTTCGTTCAAACGTATCATACAAATTTTGTGTAAACATTTTTTTTTGATACTGTACCTCAAACCATTTGTTTGAACAAATAACATCTGTTGGTTGTTTATAATTTTTAAAATCATTAACCAAAGATTACTGTGATCGAACTTCGAACATGTTGTATTTAAAATGTCGCAACCAGTGTTGCTGAGTTCTTTTTTTTTTGTTTATTTATTTATGATAATAATTAAAAGCAATAATAATGTTAGAAGAAAAGCAAAACGATTAAAAAAATTCAGCGCTAACAGCTGCCTAATTCTCATGAATTTAAATATTGGACACTGAAAGATCTGCGAGGAATTTGGAACTATCGTGAGTATTCTCAATGACTTCTAAAGGAAGTTCAGAGCATCCATTCCGTAAAGAGAGGTTTGGAAAAAAGATGATTGAAATGCATTCTCGGCTCAGGTCAGGTTCAGGTTTTCACTGATGGTTCGAAACTGAATGGAACTTTCGGTACTGGTACTGTCTGATAGCCAGGCGGTAGTCAAAGCACTGTGTGCTAATATAGGGTGGGAAATTTAAAAGTTTAAATATAAAAGTGCAATAAAATAAAAACCGTTTATACTTTTTCCAATTTTATTTTTATGCTGTGAAGTACAACTGTTCCGATTAGAAATGTAATGTTATTTCATTCATATGGCCTCACAGTACCTCATCCCATCGGACGAATTTTCGTGCACTTTTTTGAGTGCGTGCGGCTGACCTCACAGTACCTCATTCGATGCACTCCCCTTTGTGCACTTCTTCGTGTGTACGGGGTCGTATCTGGGCAATGACATCACGAATGTTGGTCTTCAAATGCTAAGTTATCTCTGGTTTGTCGGCATAACACTTTTCTTTATCAGCACTCCACAGAAAATAGTCTAACGGTGCCAAATCACTGCCTCTTGGCGGCCAATTGAAATCACCATTTCGGCTATCAAAGGCCATCAAACGTTTGACACAATAAATCGATTGTGGCATGAGATGTATGGCAAGTTGGATCATTCTGTTGAAACCACACATCGTTTACAGAAATACCATGAAGAACGGGTACAAAAAAATCAGTTATCATGGTGCGAATGTGCCGTCCTTATTTTCAAAGAAATATGGGCCAATGATGTCCCCGCTCCACAAGACACACCAAACTGTCACTCGTAATGGGTGCATTGGCTTCTGTAAGACTACGTTTGGGTTTTCTGAGACCTAAATACGGCAATTTTGCTTATTAACGTACCCACCAAAATGAACTTCATCCGAAAAGATGATTTTTTTTTGTTGGCAAAATCGACATCATCGTGCAGTTTCTCGTTGGCCCAATAAATTCCAACGTTGTTTAAGCGTAAATCGATTCATTACGTTCAGTGGAGATAATATACTGAATTTTGTGTGAATAAAAAACATTTCATGTTTGTTTGTTACCGGAAACGAGTCATATAGATGGGTGTGCTAATTACAAGACCACCACTGTATAAAACATGCATGGTGTGTGTGAAGATAGGTTGTGATCTTGACTAAAGGGTTGTAGTGACAAGTATTTTTATTTAATTTTTTTTAAATTTATTATTATTATTTATTTATTTATATCGTACAATTTACATGTGTAGAGTATATTATTAAATTTGTTTTTGTTTAGAGAATTATATTACAAAACTTAAAATACTAAATAATACTAAACTTAAATAATGAATGAAATTTTCAATAACTTTTCTCAAGGGAAACTATTTCACTAACTTCGTATGTAAATGAATTAAAATTTAACAGTAGGGATTAAAAAAAAAAGTGACAATATTTTAAAGAAACTGTGAAAGATAATGAAGAAGAGACGCGCGTAAAACTTAAAAAATAATATGAAAATATGAAACGAAAAAAACAATAAACAATACAAGCAATTTAAGCAAATCGTTGTCTATCATCATTATCATGATCATGATCATTATTATGATTTGTTTTAAGTATTAAAGCTAAATTATAATAATAAAATTAATTAAAAAAACAATAAAACAAAACAAGAAAACAATAATTAATTAATTAAACAAAAAAAAAAAAAAAAGCTAAGTATAAAGAAATCAATTTGTTCGTTAAAAATAATTATCTCGAAATGAAATATTTTTCAATGACTTTTTTACTCTTTTTTGTTGTTGTTTGTTTTATAAATAAAGAAAATGACACTTAAAGCTACAGTTTCAAGAGGCCAGAGCAGCCTTTAACAGTTTATCACAATCTACTTTTAGGCTTTACATTTTCGAACTGCTTTTAAAGTATAGTTTAAGGGTGCTAGCTTGCCTATATATTAACTGTAACTGTATAGAAGATTTGGTTAGATAAGGTAGAAATTGTTTGTATGAAAGTATGTTTAAAGAAAAATAATAAATTTTTTTGTTTGTTTTTGTTTTTAATTTAATTTGTGATTGGCTGGTAAGTCCTCCGATTTTATACAGCGCCCTCTATAGCAGATTTCTGCCTCAGAGGTTTCTTCCTGTTGTACCGGCGATGATGTAGCATACACCACATGTTTCATGAGCTCTCGATGGAAAGCTTTTTTATCCTCCACTGACATGGGTTGTGTAATGGAAACCAAATCAATGCCCGCTTGTGTTGTGGTCTCGACCTTGGGCCGTTTAATATTCGTGTATTCCTGGCGTCGCTTACCCACAGCCGCCAAGGCCGCAGTTACAGCTGTATCATCACTTTCCTCTATTGAGAAAAGTTCATGCAGTTGTTTTTTGACCTCCGAGAATAAACTGGGTTGTATTTCTAAATCATCTTCCATGCCCATATCATCATCCATGCGCCTGGTGGCACTTTCCCCACTTTGCGTCGTTTCTAGCATACTTTCGGTAGCCGTTTCTTCCTTATTCATGGCCAGAGTTGTTGCAAAGTTTGTTGTTTGTGGCTTAAATGTCGTGGTCATGCTATACTCTTCTCGGGAATTTACGCTTAACGGTGTTGTACTAGCGCCATTAAACATGGCATTAATTTCCGCCGCCGTTGTCATGGGTGTTGTGGTAGTCTGCCAATCTTGTATTTTATCTGTGGTCGTCTTTTCTGTTTTATGCAAAGAGTTCAAGAGTTGGGAACCGAGATTTTGGGATTCTGCTGTTTCAAAACTTTCGCCATTTGCATTGGTGTTGATGTTGGCCGACGAAGATGAGCTAGAGGATGAGGATGAGGAGGAGCTGACACGTGTTTTCTTCCATTTACCACGTCGCAATATACGATTGGCAATTGTAGTTTTTTGTGCCTCGAATACAGTGCCATCTGTAGACAATTCTGGACTCATGGTTGTTTCCATTTGTTGTTTTTCTTCTGGTGCCTTGCCCATCACTTCTTCCAGCAGCTCAGCAAAGGATTTTTCAGGCCTATTTCAACAGAAAAAAATGAAATCAATTGGAAAAAAACTTTTTTTTAGAAATCTTGAAAATCCTTACTTAAGATTGGCTTCCTTTATTGATGATTTTTTACCAGGTCCATAGTTTGCTGAAACCTTGACTTCATAGTTCTCTTTGTTATCCTCGGTAACGGGGCCAGCAGTAACAATTTCCGGTTCATTTTCAAATTTATGTTGATTTCTTTGTGTGTCCTTGGGATTTATGGGTTTAAAATTATTTGTGGGTCCTACTTTAACCGGGGGCGACCATTGAGACTCTTGGCCCTCCAATTGGAACTTTTGTTTGTAACGGCGTCTGGGTGTCTATTGCCACAAGATAAGAAGTTTGCAGATGAAAGTTTTTTAGGATCTTTACTCACAAAGCTTACCTCATTTTCGTACAAGTCCTGATTGAAACGATTTAGACGGCGATAATTCTGTTTGGGCTGTTCAGTGGCTTCATTTTCTTCCTCTGGAGTGGCGGGTGTGGGAGAGGCTGGATGCAAAGGTCTTCTGGTGCGTGCACGTACCTTAATAACCTTGCGTGGCGGCAAACGATTGCGTGTCTGTAATTTAAAGTAAAGAGAAGAATATAAAATCTGATCTTTTGATTTGCTGAAAAGAAATTTGGACTTACTGATGGCTTTTCATCGTCACTGGGTGTAGTGGTAGCTGGGGTCTCAGTAGTAGTTGTCCTCAAACGTGGATAATTCCTTCTTATGAATGGCGATCGTCTGGTGGTTATTATTATTGGTGCCTCTGTAGTTGTAGTCGTTGTTGTTGTGGTGGTCGTGGGTGGTATGGTAGGTGGCAGGGTTGTTGGTATTTCCACATTATAAACCGGATTGATTTCATTTCTTACTATCGATTCTGTGGGATTTATATCCTCCTGATTTGGGAAATAGCCCGGGCCATAGTTATTCTTGTATTCATTGTATTGTTGAGCAATTTGCATGGGTTCCAAAAGGCCCGCTGGGAAATTATGTTCGTTATCTATGCTGTTACTAGGCGTTACAGTATACACCTGTTGGGTTTCCGAGGTGGGCGCTTCGGTAGTGGTAACATCATAAGTCGTGGGTATGGCTGTGGGACTACTGGTGGGTCTACGCGAGCTGGTAGGCTTAAATACTGGATAGTTTTGTTTCAAAACATCTCTTTGATAATCCAAATCCTCATCATTCACTATTTTGCCGTTGCCATGGTGTTTTCTCTTAGGTTTAATCCGCAAAGTTTGCCGTTCCTCGGGTGTTGGTTGATAACGTATGCGATTGGGATTACGTATTAGAGGATTACGTCCTGACGCTGGGCGTCTGGTAGTGGTTGAAGTAGAAACCTCATCATAGTCTACATTTACTGGACTGGCAGTTGTAGATACGGCATTGCGTGAACCGTATGGTCTGCGAATACGATTAATGGGTCTGCGTGAGCTACTTTCCGATTCTGAATAGCTTACGGAAGATGTAACTCTAGTGGATACCGGTTTACGTACACGATTAATGGGTCTCCTTGTAGGCTTAGTTGAAATTTCCGGTTCCTGATAGGTTTGTGGCGTTACCGTGGTCTGTTCTTGAGTAGTCTGTTCTGGTGTTTGTGGTTGTGGTTCCTTCATTTCCTTGAGATTGTTAACTAAACCTGGGAAATTGGGTTGCAATTGTGGCAATTCGGATGGCAATTGATATGGATTGGGCTCATATTCTACTGGATTATCGGTTATTTCGTTTTGTATATAAGAAGGACGATGGTTTACTGGTAATTGTGGTTGCTGGACTTGCTGTGTACGCGGTGGCAATGTGTTGTAATCCTCTTCTTGTGCCGGTGCTGTTGTGGGACTGAAGAATGTTATTCTAGGCTTATTGGTGGTAGTTGTGGTGGTTTTGCCAATTTCGTATTCCAAATTGACCGGAGTGTATTGAACCTGTTCATAAGGTGAAATCGTTTGTGTCTGAATTTGAGGGCGATTACGATTGGCTTCCTGTTTTCTGTAGTATTGCTTCATGCGGTATTCTTCCTCAGCAGTGGTGGTTAAAACTGGCGGTCTGGTGGTCAATTTCTGTTTTTCCTCTTGCACCTCTTCCAGGATCTGTTGTTCGTGATGTTGTTGTTGTTGTTGTTGGGTAATTTGATTTATTTCCGGATATAAATGACCACTCGATCCAGGGAACTCAATTTGTGGTTGACTATTGTACACGAAATAGTTGTGTGGCGCTGCAGTGGTTGAGGTGGTGGTAGTAGTCGACGTAGTAGAACTGGTAGTAGAGGAAGGAGCTGGACGAGTTTGTAGTTTATAGAAGTCATCACTTGATATTTGATTGGGTATAGGATTGAACTGGGCATAGGGGTTGTTGAGTTGCTGCTGCGTGTAAGTGGGCTGCTCAATTTTAACCGATTGTGGTCGTTTCTTTTTGGGACGCTCCTTTTGCATAACCTGTGGTGAAGCAACCTCTTGTATGGGATCCTGATCGTAGTAGTAACTGAATTTATTGCCCCGATTTGAATTAGATTTTACCCTTTGTGAGTGGATGCGAGGTCTGTGTGTAGTACTGGTGGTGCTGGTTGTGGTAGTAGTGGGCTGTTCTACTGGTGGTAGAGGCTGTGGTTGATAGTATTGCGGTTGTTGTGGTTGCTGTGGGTGTTGTGGTTGTTGCGGTTGTCGTGGTTGTTGCGGTTGTTGTGGTTGTTGCGGTTGTTGTGGTTGTTGATGCTGCTGTACGGGCTGTTGATCGAACGCAGACTTTGCCAGATTAACAACTATGGAGCCCACATGTGGTTCGGGTAATAAAATTTTGTTGAAGCCACCCGGCGTACGATAGCTTAGAGGAGCCACAAAGAAGGACACATCATGAATGTTCTGAGCACCTTGCAGTTGCGACAGGTAGGGTAAATCGAATTTAGTGTAACCATTAGGTGTAGGCATGCCCGAGGGTCCCACAAATATTTCAGGTGTATTTGGTGTGGGAGCGTCAATGACGGCTATAGTTTTAGCGCCACTTAAAATATCCACAATGTCCGATTCAGAGGGTCTGTTGGAGGAGCGCAGCAAAAACATGGCCAAGGGTGGTTGATGGGCCTTAGGTTTTGGTTTCGGGGTGGTATTGTATTGCGGACTAACAAAATTCTGGAATATATTCGATGGTTTTAGAGAAGTAGTTTGTACGGGTGGCCTAATGGTGGTGCTGGTCGTGCTGGTATAATATTTCAATTGAGGCGGCCGTTGTTGCCCTATTGGATCGGGTGTATAGAATTGATTGATTTGATAGGGATTAACTGTAGGCAAATTATTGCTTAATTTTGCTGCAGGCTGGAACAGATTCTGCACTGGAGCCTGGGCCTGTAAGGGTAATTGAGCTTGAGGTTGCGTTTGTGCCTGGGATTGGGGTTTGGCTTGTCGTTGGGGTTGTGTTTGCGGTATCTGATTGAAGATGTCATTGTAGGGCACATATAAATACTGCAAATCCTGTTGAGGCGTTGACACCGAAGGTGCTGGTCCAGATGGCAGGCTATTGAAGGGATTTCTTAAAGAAAATCCATTATCCGATTGGCTATCAATTTGGGGAAATACTTGCGGTGTCACCGATTGTAGAGTGGAAGGCTGAGCTGCTTTTGTATCCTTGAAATAATTCTTTAAGGAAATTGGTTCCGTATTAAGGAAGTTTTGTTGCGTTAAAGGTTTTTGTTGTTGCAAAGTTTGTGTCTGGGGCTTGGAGGCTATGGGATGGAACTCTGGCGGGAATACAGGCTGTTGATTAAACAAAGGCGAGTTAAATAGTGTTGCCTGGGCACCTCCCCCAAAAGCATGGGAGATTTGATAGCCGGTATTCACTCCTGTGTTTGTATTTAGTGGTGCCGGATTATGTCTGGTACTTTGCTGATTCAAAGGCATTTCAAATTTGAAAAATGATTGCGAAGTTGGTTCTTGTGACCCGAAACCATTTGATTTCACACCCACCGAGGGTTGTTTCAAAGCCTGGGTTTGTGGTATACTGGCGAAATTTTGAAATTGATAGGGAAAATCAAAGGGGGTAGGTTTTGGTGAGATCTGACTGTTGAAACCTTTTGTTAAGTCGCTGAAATGGCCATTAGAGGGAAATGCTTGCGAGTAAGTCAAGACACGTCCATTGCCAGAACGATCCTTCGATTGAGTAGAACTATCAGCCGTCTGGGCCAAAGGTATCCAATCAAAACTATCCGATACGCCCGGATCGGTGGCTTCCAATTGGCGTGACCATTTTTCTAAAGACAATGCAGGGTGCGCAGTCAAAACCAGAAGCCATATACAAAAGCTGGCACATAAATATTGCAGGTGTCTCGTCATTGTTTAGCCTAAAATTATAAGAAAAAAAATACTGTTAAGAACCGGATTATTTTAATATTCCAATTAAATGGTCATAAAGTATGTATGTATGCTTCATTTTAATATCACGTTCTCTGACAACGTGACTCTATTATAATTCAAAATGTTATTTTATTACATGCACACCATACCATACCATACTGTAAATACACACATACATAGAGCGTGAAAGTAAATCGTTAAATTAAATCATTGATCTGTGGCAAGTACTTGCAAAAGCAAAATTTATTTTATAATCGTTTTCAAATCAATTCATTCATTCTGTGGCTTGCTGTGATTGCGCAAAAGGGGAAAACTTTAAACTTTCACGCTAATGCCTGTGACTCAAGGTTATTGTAACACAATTTTCTTTTGGCAAGATCACAAGCAGGTGCAAAATTTTCTTTTTCTTTTGAACAATTTTTCATGCTTAAAAATGTGTTGTGAATGCATTGAAAATAGAAAAGCATAGCTAAAGCAGATAGTAAGCCCTAAAGTCTTAGCATAACATATTGGAACTTGAAATGTTTCGCAAATGTGTATAAAAATATTTTTTTTAATTGACTCAATAAAAGTGTCTGTCTGAACATAGTATAAGACATTACGGGGATAGAATTCGCTCTTTAGAGGCATTTTCCTTATGTTTACAAACTTCAGGTAATTTATCTTATTTATCATCTTTCCGAACTTACTTGCTTTATTGGTCATTACAACTCTTTAATCAGGATTGAACGCCCTGGCAGTCTAGTGGGTAGTGTGCTAGACTATTAGCGTGAGGGTCGTGGGTTCGATTTCCACCAGAGGCTCTGGTCTGTGACACTACACCGAGCACTTGGTCGAAACTTTTCATGGCAATTTTATTTCTTTTCAGAGTTTTTGCCAGAAGTCTGCTGAGAGTAAGTCGCTGAAGAAATATTTTTTTTGTATTTCGTTTTGCTGGAGAACAGCGAATACAATAGCTTCACGTCTAATAAGCCAACACAATACCTATTTTTCTAGCTATTTTTCAACTAGCGACCTTTGCTCTGAAGATCGGGAGATTCTTAAAGGTACCCCTAAGGTTTAAACTGATGGCTTCAAGATGAGTGTCAGAGTGGATTGTGGTATTTTTATTAAACGTTTTGATATAAAACATTCTCATAGGCTGCCTGGCCACTACAGTGTTTTTCAATCAGAGGTCATGACAATTTTGAAAGAGGCGCAATACTTATTGGAAGTCATGATTTTTTCTGAAAATCTCTTGATTTACTCGGATAGCCAGACTCCGATTACATTCCTAACGAACGTAGTTTTAACTTCGTCCTCATCAATAGATGTTGAGGATTTCTCAGGGAAATTTCGAATTATTCAAAGGTAATTCTTGGGTTCTGGGACATAGGGATATTTTTGCAAGTAGCATTGCTGACGAGCTGGCCAGAGGCGGTACGGAGCACAAAATATCAGTAAACTTGGATATACATACATACATAATTGGTCATTACAACCTAGCTTCTCACATCACTTATGTTGTGTGTATTAATTTTACACATGAGTGGCGTGATCTACAGTTTAAAGTCGACTCCGAACGGCAGATTTTCGACAAATTTTTCATGGCAAATTTTATTTACTCTCAAAGTTTTTGCCATAAATCTGCTGAGAGGAAGTGGCCGAAGAAATATGTTTTCATATTACGTTTTGTTGGAGATGTCTGACCTGGGGTATGAACCGTACCCTCGCGTCTAGTAAGCCTACACACTACTTACTAGACTACGGATTTGTATATTACCCACACTTATTATAGGGAAGCTCAATCTCATTTGCAGCAAGACTTATCGTGCAATATTGGTTAGACTCTGCTGGACAGGTATGGATAAAAAGAGGACTAACGCACTTTTTTCCTTAAATCGTAAGACCATTTATCGCACAATAACGATACCTATGGACCACAGTTTTTTGGTAGGCATGCCGAAACATTCGGAATATCGGCAAATGACTTCCGCAACAGCTGCGGGTCTGAAGAGGAGGAAGAGACTATCTTTCGCCTCATGTGTTAGTGTCCTGCTCTTGTCATAAGGAGACGGAGTTTTTTTTTTTACTTCTCATTTTCTGACATCCTCGACGGTGTTCTTTAATGTTAAGGTTGCTGCAATCGCAATATTTATGTTGAACTTGGGTTGATTTTCTCCAGGAAATGTTTGATCTCCTGGTAGTATTGGTAGAAGTGGTATCACAATGGGGGTAGTCGTCGTAGTCTAGAAGGTAGTCTGTGAACTTATTAGACGTGAGGACACGGTTCAAACTCCATCAGAAATCTCGAACTAAACGAAATATGAAAAAATATTTCTTCAGCGACTTTCTCTCCGCAGATTTCTGGTAAAAACTCTGAGAGTAAAATATAATTGTCATGAAAAAGTTTCTCAAGAATCTGATGGTCGGAATTGACTTTAAACAGTAGGTCCCGTGCCTCCCCTCTGATTTGAAATTAACACACACCACATAAGTGATGTGAGAAGCTAGGTTGTAACCCTGACTGTAGGGTTATAATGACCAAATTATGTAAGGTATCGCAATGATCCTAAACGCCGGCCTAAGTGGGAACTCTTTCTTTAAGAGGTCACGTAATAAAATTGGAATGTGGAACTCAATTAATCTTCGTTGCCCTAAAAGGCATCATATAGTTATGTATTCAGATGAAAATTGGATGTGATTAGTTATTTGTTTTCAATTTATTTGGATTGTAACGAATTTATAGAGAAATAGTAGCGAAAAGTATTGGATTTTCTATACGGCATCACTACAGATAATGATGCAAAATAATAATGATTTATCACAGATTTCTTTACGATTAAATAATAAAAAAAGACTCTAAAAATACTTTCACTATAAATATGTAATCGCTTAAAAGCTTCACTTTCAGTAATAATTTATTATTTATGGCCATAATAACATCATAACATATAATGGCCATTAAGACAACTTTAAGATTTTAAACGTTAATTATTTTGGTCTTCTCATTACAATGTTGTCTTTAACTTAAGGGCTACCGCCTAACAATGCAGCAAATCACAAAACATGAGGCACTCAACAACAATTGCTGAAATTTAATTTTATAGTCGAATAAATGATTTTAATCCCCACTTAAGGGCCTTTAACAAATTAGACATTCATAATGAGTACGTTCACACAACAATATTTATCGTACAATATATGTACGTATGTATGTAATGATGGTATAATATCACTGGTACAGTTCACGAAGTAGTATTTCCCATACCATACCAATTCATAATTCAAGAGGTAAAAGTGCTGGAAGAAAATTATAAAAAAAATTTGGAGTAATTGAATACAAAATTGAATTTCAGTTTAACATGGCCTTAATGGTAATGGCCATAATCGTAAGCGTTGTTAACAAGAAAACCGTTAGTCCACTTATTAATAAGGCATGTCATTAATTTATTAAATACGTTAACACGCCCATTCAAATGCAATTGAAGCCGTTTGATTGGAATGTACGAAAATTTGTTGTTGTATAGAAATATCAAATTAAAATGTATTAATTTTATAAATAGGCCCGGAATTTAAAAAAGATAACTATATTGATGACCTTGTAGTCCTTATGTGCTAGTCATATAATATATACATACATTGGTGATAACGATCATTCAGTCAAAATTACGACATAGGTTCTCACACTACCCATATTTAGAGTCTAGAAAAATAGAAGCCTTATAATGGGACTCAGGGCAAGTCGCCGTAGTCTAGTAGGTAGTGTGTTGGCTTATTAGACTGAAGGCCCAAGTTCAAACCCCAGGTCAGACATCAAAACGAAAATATAAAAATATTTCTTCGGCGACTTCCTTTAGCAGATTTCTGGAAAAAACTCTGAGAGTAAAATAGAATTGTCATGAAAAGCTTCTCAAAAATCTGTCGTTCGGTCCCGCCACTCATGTATAAATTTAACGCACAAAACATAAGTGGTGTGAGAAGCTAGGTCGTGAGTCTGGCAGTGGAGTAAGATTCCTCATTGACCCACGATATGTTGGACCCCCAGAAAATTTTTCGCCTAATTTAACCAACTTTTTGAAGTCGCCGTAGTCTAGTAGGTAGTGTGTTATTAGACGAAAGGCCCGAGTTCAATTCCCAGGTCAGACATCAAAAAGAAAATATGAAAATATTTCTTCGGCCACTTTCTCTCAGCAGATTTCTGGCAAAAACTCTGAGAGTAAAAATTGCCATGAAAAGCTTCTCAAAAATTTGTCGTTCGGAATCGACTTTAAACTGTAGGTCCCGCAACTCATGTATAAAATTATCGCACACAACACGAGTGGTGTGAGAAGCTAGAACGTTGTACAATGGGTCAATTCGACCTCCGGGTACTGTACTTGTCACAGTTGACAAGTACACGTCCTCCAACCTAACCTAACCAACTTAACTTTGGATCATTTGAAAACCTTCATTTGTTATTGCCTTCATTAGTTACTGCCGAGATATATAATCACCCTTATTCTGGTTGTCGTCGTCGACGTCGTCTTGCGTCGACAGTTTAAAATTGGTATTCTGTTTGTCGTTATAGATGACTGTCGACACACATTTGGTATTCTGTGAGTCAATACGCCGTCGATATTGTGTTGTGTCGACTCTGATTTTGTCGACTCTGATTTTATCGACATCATTTTTGGTAACGACGACGACGGCGACGACGACGACGACAACCAGAATAAGGGTGAATATTTATAAAAGTGTTCGAAAACTATCTTCAAAGGATCGACTGCTACAATCAAGGGCATTATATTTTGGACATCATTGTAAAGTCCTAGCAATATAATAACATAAAAGAAAAATATATCATAACTTAAAGAGCACTGAGTCAATTGTAAACAGATGGAACCTGCGGTCATGGATAGAAACACAGCATAAAAGATGGGTGATGTGAGAAGCTAGACTGTAAACGTGACTGAAGGGTTGAAATGGTCAGTCATGTATAAGCGTTCCCTGTTTTTAGTACTTAAAACCCGGTGAATAGTCTTGAAATTGTAGGTAGCGTGTTGGCTTATTAGACGTGAGCCCGTGATGCAAACCCTAGCACAGACATCTCGAACAAAACGAAGTATGAAAAAATTATTTCCACGGCGACTTCTTCTCGTCAGTTTTCTGGCAAAAAAACTCTGCGAGTAAGTATTGCAATGAAAAGTTTGCCATGATAGTTTGCATAGAAGTTTGCAAAATCTGTCGACTTTAAACTGTACACATCGCACATACACATTCATGGATAAAATGAACACCCACAACGTGGGTGGTGTGAGGAGCTAGGTTGTAATCCTGACTAAAAGGGGTGTTATAATCAATTAACTTAGTCAAGTAAGCAAATAAAACTTATAAATTTATAACACAGGCTTTTGCTTTCACAATTTTCTGTTTCGTAATTCAATCCGGCCGGTATAGACAGATTTGGCTGCACTGAATTTTATTACTTGGCATAGCGTTTTCCAAAAATACCGTAATAAATCACTATTGCTTTGGTTTCCATTAACCAAAATATGTATTTGAGCATCGAAGAAACAACCATAAAAGCAATTCAAGTAGTAGGAGACAGAAAGGGGGAAGGCAGAAATACATATATGAGCTCTGAAATAAATTTTTGTTTAAACAACAACTTTATATGCAACATCATTATGATACGAGCTTACAAGTGATGTCAGTATAATGGAAGAAGGGGTAAGCAATACCGGGGAGGCTTATAAACATATGTAAAGTTGCTGCCATCATGTGTCTGACATCCGTTTGCAGTTAAAATCGTATAATTTTTGCTTCGTTTTACTTCTTTTTCTTCTTATTACTGTTTTGCCTCTTCTTAATGGTCATAGTGGCCGTTAGTCTTTTGGTTTTTTTTTCCGTTTTTTTATGGGATTTCTTGCTTATGATCACATCGTTTTTTTTTCACTTTTTTTATCTTAACGGTTGCTTACACCCCAAAAATTGAAAATGAAAGTGTTCGTAAGAGTAGTGCACTTTTGTAGTGCATTTTAAGCATGTTTTTTTTTGGTTGGTTTTCATTTCATTTCATTTCTTTTTTTTTAAACTTTTCTTTAAGTTTTTTTCGTTTGTTTTGTTTTTCATAACTGAGTCACATACGGTATAAAGAGTTGTAATCTTTTGTTATATTCAGCCATTTAATAATAATGTACTCTTATAGACCGGTTTTGGGACAATGGTCAACTAAATTTGTTTAGATTGCATTCAAAATCAAGTGCACAAATGGCAATTCAACAGAGGGAGAGAGAGAGAAATAGATTGAGAGTGAGAGGCTGTTTGAGATGTACGTTGTTGCAAGGTATGGTGTTTAGCAATGAATTCTAGCTTAACAGTTATATTTTGAGTGGAAATTTTTATGGTGAATCAAGTACAGTTGAGAATTAAAAACGGGCCACTTATCACCAAAATCGGTAATATGGTGGAAGGTTAGATAAAGGTTATCTGGTCGGAAAACAATGCTAATTCGATCGTATTTACTTGTTTTATTGGTCTTTACAACCCCTTACTCAGGGTCACACCACCCAGGTTGTGTATTAATTTCATCCTTGAATGGTGAGACCTACAGTTTAAATGTTGTGTGTGTTCATATTTTTTTCTATGAGTGGCGGATCCTACAGTTTATCCTTGACTCCTTGACCTTTGAAAAACTTTTCATGGCAATTTCATTTGCTTTCAGAATTTTTGCCAGAGAACTACTGAGAGCAAATCGCCAAAATAAATATTTTTTTTCATATTTGATTTTATTGAAGACATCTTAGCAGGGTTTTGAACTACGGGCTCTTGTCTAATTTGATCACTATTGTCAAATTAATTCTGGTTTATACTGTTTATATACATTCATTTGATTTACTCGATAAGAATGTACATACATACATATGTAAAGTCAGATAGAAAATATTACAGGAATTCATTATGTATCTAATGCAGTGTGATGGTTTAAAAAATTAAAAAATAAAAAACGAACTGGTCCGTACGACTTTCAAATTTTTTATCAGTATTTTCAGTCCCTGTCGTATGCTCTTATTATATATTGGGTTTTGCACGACATTCTTTGTACACAAAAACGTCAGACGACTTGTGAGATTGTCCAAATTTGCCTTTAATAATAAGATTTTATTATTTCAACTGTGTGCATTTTATAGAAAAAATTTATTGGGTGTAGTAGTTAGGAATTTTGCTAATTGACTACTTTGGCTGGCCTTTCTCGTCATAATTATTAATCCTTGGGCTTCCTTTATAGATTATTTAGAGGTATCTGCTCTCTTTCGGCAATGGCTTGAGTGTTTAGGTCTACAGTTCCTAAATACTTCTCCGATGGGCTTTTGCCGGGAGTTTTATATGTATGCCAGGCAATTGTACAAGAAGTTTGGTTTTATGGTAATGACCGAACAAAGTATTGACTAAACACTCTAATGTTACTTTTGCCTGAATGATTGATCATTTAAGATGCTAAGGCCGAAACTAAGTTGGAAAAAAACAGAAATAGATCGTGAGCTACGATACTTATAAAATACTAGATGGAATAGAAAATATACCAGCTCTATGACGCGGCCATTTTATGCTCATAGGCGGAGATCTGCTTTGGCCAGAATCCACAAATGCGGCCTGAAGATGGATGGATGGATGGCGTTAATATTAATCACTGCCTCATCGGTGCCCATGCGAGCAGCTATTTCTTGCATGTATTGATTTAGAAATCGTCAGAATTGATGTGCAGGTGGATGAAATCATCATTCACTTTATCTTCCATTGTTGAACTTGGTACGTAATCAAGGAAAAGTTCTTGATAAAAGTTCTAGATACTCTCTGATCGAATTAGACGACTTGGTGCCAATGAACTTTGACAGACAACACGGTTTCATAACAACCTCAAAATTATTTGAGTGTGACTAGGTTTATTTGTAATGTATCTGGTGGGAGCCTAAATCCGGGATATATTTCAGCTGGAGCAGTAATTTCGCTCGAACTTGATTTTTTCACACAGTATCGAGCAGTATTGAAAATGCCATGGTTAGCTTAAGTAAGACTGATAAGAGGGTCGTATAACTGTATACCTCAATTGAGTTCAAGCAATTATTAGTCAATCAACAAAATTTAAATAATTAAGGGAACTTGAATGGCCTCTACAAGGGAGAGAGAACATCATTAAGAGAGATAAGAAATTAGTTTTTATTGCTTGCACTAAAACAAGGGTTCGTTTAACAAGATCTACTTGAATATGTTTATTATCAGATTGGTAGTCCTCTTCAATGCTCTATTAAGTGGTTGTCGTTTAACTTTTATTTTGTTAAGGCAATTGAATGAAGTATTAGTAACAAACTGTTGGAAACCATTGCGTTCCAAAGTCTAATCAAGACTTTTAACTATTATCTGCCCACTAGGTCGTATGGAATCAAGTTAACCATTAGCAGTTTTGCGCCAGCTTTTTATCTTCTAAGTGGAATCATTACAAGCATACGTCAATATTTGCAATGTTTACGGTTTTACATACATACATAATTGGTCATTACAACCCTTCAGTCAGGATTAAGACTTAGTTTCTCACACCATATATGTTGTGTGTGTTAATTTTTAACATGAGTGTCGAGACTTACAGTTTGATGACGACTCCGAACGAAAGATTTTTGTGAGACTTTTTGCCAGAAATCTGTCGAAAGGAAGTCGTCGAAGAAATATTTTTCAGATTTTATTTTGTTGGAGATGTCTGCCCTGGAGCTTGAACCGTAGCCTCATGTCTAATAAGCCAACACACTACCTACTAGACTATGGCGACTTCATTAATAATTATTAGAGTTCAGACTTCAGCTCAGACAAAATCTGTGAGTTTCTCAAATCTGTCACTCGGGGTCGATGGTAAACTGATAAAATAACCACAAGATATGGGTGGTGTAAGATGTTAGGTTGTAATTCTAACCAAGGGAATATGTTATAATTGAATCTGTGCAGATATATTCAAGCAGAGGAATACAATTTAGGTATTCACCGAAAAGACAATCGAGTTCATTTGTGAACTTTATACGCTTACTTTATCAAATTGTTTAAATTTAAGTGTTGAAAGGCTCGTGCAAAATTTAAAATAAAAAAAGAAAAAATTCTACTACAACGTAATAAAAGAACTTTACATCTTAGTGGGTTCTGAATTTTTTTGGTGTGCCTACTATTTTTATTTTGAAAATCACTTTTCTTATTTTTTTTTTTCAATTAAAATAGTTTTTAATCTAATAAGCCGATCAAGTCACAAGGATAAAAATTTAATTACGTTGTAGAATTTCATTTGAGAACATATGAAATATTGTAATCACTTTTAGGCATAACATGACTTGGGTTAAAGCAATAAAAAAATATTTTTAATTTTTTAATTTTTTTTTGTCATAAAAATATTCCAAGGTTAAGCGGCTTACATAACATATGAATTGAAATATAATTAATAAACAAATTAAAATTTTAATTCAGCAATTTATGTAATATTATTGAACTATTATTGAAGAAAGAAAAAATATTTTTTTATAACAAAATTACGCTGTATGTGGGGAACAATGTAATCCCATATGTTGTGGTATTGTTTGTTAAACAAAATTTATAATTACAATGCGATGACATTGAATTTTTGATTTGCTTTTATTTTTTTTTTTTTTTATTTTAAAAACATTTTGTTGATTGTATTAAACAATTGAAATGATTTAATTTTTTTGTAATGAAATCAAAAAAAAAAAAAATCCAAACTTACCATAAAATAATGGAAACAATGTATACAAAGAAAATACGGCCTGTATTTTGTATTTCAAAAGTAATCTCTGTAAAGAAAGAAAGAAAAAAAAAATGGTTTTTATTAATTAATGAGTATTAATAATCTTTGAATTGATTGCTATTGCGTTTTTATAAATAAATTTAACTTTGAAAATATTTTTCTAAACTCATTTCATATTTTAACACTTTTCATTGAAATGCAAATTTGTGCCAATTTTTTAAACTTTTCATATCGGCCCACTTTAAATCGGTTTATACGCTATTGTTTGTGATATACATACATATTTAATCACTTTTTTTAGATCGCAAGGTATAAGATTTTGTCTTAAAAACAATTTCATTGCTATGAAAGGCATACTTTTGAAAGTGAGTACAAAATAATGTTCACTACTGTTGTCATATCAAATGTTTGGGAACATTTGATAAGACTGGATATACAAGGAGTTTGGAAATCTTACAATATTTCCATTAAAAATCATATGAAACTGAAGCCAGAATTGATGGTGATGAACAGAAGTCGCCGTAGACTAGCAGGTAGTGTGTTGGATTAATTTTCTCAAACGAAAAAATATATGAAAAAATATTTCTTTGGCGACTTCCTCTCAACAGTTTTCGGGCAAAAACTCTGAGAGTAAATAAAATTGCCATGAAAAGTTTTTCAAAAATGTGTCGTTCGCAATCGACTTTAAACTGTAGGTCCTGCCACTCATGTATAAAATTTATACACACGACAGCCGTGGTGTTAGAAGCTGGGTTGTAATCCTAACTAAACGATTGTAATGATCAATTAAATAAGTAAGTAACAATATGAGGCAGACTCCTGTCCTGTTTTTGTCACTACGAGTATTCTAGACTTCCATGTCTGTATATAATCACCCAATCACAACTCAAGCTAAACTGAAAGTTATTGTACTAAATTATTGAGGAAATTAAATGATTTTAATTGATAATCATACGCCTTTTGATGAACGTCAATTAAATTTAGGTTAATGGTATCACACTGCCCCATATTAAATGTCTTTAAATGCAATATGCGACCCTCATTTGGAGATTTTTGTAATATTTTTGAAATTTACACAAATCCTTACGAAATGATTTCATATTAAATAACTTTAAATATGAATGCAATACTATATTGTATCTTTATATGATTATTTGTTTTCTGTTAATGATTATGGCTTTTGTTTACCAACCTACCAAGACTGTAAAACAAAAAAAAAAAAAAACTGAACGACGTTGAAAATTTCTGCTCTACTTAATTACAATTCATCACTATGTCAGTAGAGATTCAACACAAAACATCATTAACAGCAAATAATAACAGAAAACTAATAAATAATTACAAGACAACGACAACAACAGCAACAGTAATAATAAACTTCAAAAACAACAATTACTATCAATGGTAGCAACAACAGTTGCTTCAACAAAATATTTAACAAATCAACGTTGTTTCAATGATACAACAATTTGAAGTGGCAATATAAAATGAAAAAAAAAAAACAAGAAAAAATAATTGCAACACCTTTTGCTCTTTATATTAGCCACCTTAGATAAGATGTCTACCCGGTGTCTAATGCAAATGCCTGTGTTTGTTACAGTGGCAGAGTCCTCCAAACACAAACACCCACTAAGCGGCATAAATAATCAAGATATAAGCCAACTTAAATTAATGTGCAACAAAGCGTTGCAATCTTAAACATAAATCTGTTGCCATCTAGTAGTAGTAGAGAGAGAGAGAGAGAGAAAGAGAGGAATGTATTGCAAAAAAATTATGGAAATTGGGATAAGGGGATGTTGGTTATTTGTGCTTAACGAGGTTAATGTCAATAATTAATTAAATAGTAATTAATTTTAATTGAAATAATCGCTTACACAGTCAACATTGAAAAATGTTTGTTTGAGTTTTATTTCGAGATAAAGAGCAAGAACGATAGATAACTGGAACGGAGTTCTTTGACATCCAAACCTTAAACAGTACCAAAAGAAAAACAAAAGACTTAAGACACAAACTTTGTGAATTTAAAAGAAAAATTTCCTTCAAATCCAATTCAAAATCACAAAATTTATTGATATACACACAAAGCTATAATAATTGAATTATTTTTTTTTAAATATACGAAAGAATCCCCTCTGCATGGGTTACAGCAGTTGATACTTTTGGCGTAAATTTCAATGTGTTTTTCACCCATTTCGAACAGTACCTTGATGAATGTTGATATCCAAATATCCAAATTCAATATTACAGAATTATCTGCATAGACACAACCCTTTAGTCAGGTTTACAACCCAGCTCCTCATACCACTCGTGGTGTGTGTTAGTTAATGCATGAATTGCAAGACCTTAAACTATAGGTCTTGTAGGTCAATCGATTTTCGAGAAAATTATCAGTTTTCACAGTTTTTGCCAGAAAACTGCAGGGAGGAAGTCACAGTGCAAATATTTTTTTCATATTTTGTTTTTGTTTGAGATGTCTGGACTAGGGTTTGCACTATGGGTTCGTGTGTAATAAGCCAACACACTACCTATAATTTCACGTCGATTTATCAGGTTATAAATAATAAAAAAAATTTAACGCTTATACATTACTGGTCATTACAACCGTTTACAAACTTTTAAAGCCTAGCTTCTCACATCACCAATGTTTCATGCTTTGTTTCTATCCATGACCGCGGGTCCATCTGTTTAATGTCGCCTCACTGCACTTATTTTTATGAATTTTTATATATTTTTCAGTTATTTTATTGTAATGCTGACACTTTACCATAATACATGAAATATACTTTTAAGCAGCAGATGATACTTTTAAGGTAGTTTTCGATCACTTTTTCGCATATAACTCGGCTGTAACTAGAGAAATGAAGGTTTTCAAATGCTCCAACGTTAAGGTATTTTCCAGCTGGTGGGCAATTGAAGTCGCAAAAACCTTAAATTACACTTTTTTGAAAACTTCTCATGAAATAAAACCAAAACCGGTTTTGTTCTATGGATCTTGGCACCGTAGTACATAATACTTTGCATTGACGGCAAACGTTATTGCAGCGTAATTTTCAAGGTTGATTTCATTTTTTCTGAACGCAATGGCTTTTCCCCAATCACTTCTGCATTTTCAGGACCTCGTAAGTGGATGCGAAGATCAGTTGTGACGACGATAAAGTCGCCGTAGTTTAGTAGGCCGTGTGTCTGGCTTACAGATATCTCCAACAAAACGAAATATCAACAAATATTTCTTCGTCGACTGTCTTTCAGCAGATTTCAGGCAATAATTCTGAGAGAAAATAAAATTGCCATAAAAAAGTTTCACAAAAAAAACTGTAAAAGTAAAATTGCCTACCATTGATTGTCGGGATAATTTATCAATAAAATCATTGTAATTTGGCGTGTGACACTTTTTATTTTAAATTAAAATCAAACATAAATCATACAATATTATACGAGTATAACCAAATCTAAATGAAAATGCAATGTAAATCATTAAAAAAATTTAGTTTTCAAATGTTATTGAACTTTTAAACAATTTGTAATGAATTATAAGCCATGTTGTCTATTAATTTTTATGGTCATAATAAATTACCAAAAAAAAAAATATATAAAAATAAAGAAACGAAATTTGTTTAAAGGCTGTCATATCATAATTTCTTTAGATTTATAAAATCTTGAGCTCTTTTTCTTTTTTATTTTAGTTTCTTTATTATTATTTAATTAAAGAAATTGTAATAAAAATAAAAAAAAAATATTAAAGATCAGTAGCTGGAACTAAACAATGCCAAGCAGCAGAGTCTTCATATGTTTGCCAATTAAATGGTGAACGCCTTTCACCAACTTTTCTTCACTGTTTCCATTCGCTCTTTTCTGCATTACGAGTATTTTATGCATTTGTTTAACTATGTATATGTATACATAGTTTTGTTTTGTTGTACTTGTTGTTGCAGATTATTGTGCGCTTAACTCTATTTTCATGTTTATGCATAAAAACAAAATATTTTCAAGTTTTAAATCAAAAAAAAAAAAAACTGCATGCTTTTAAGAGAAGCTAATTGAGATAACATTGCCACAGTGTAACGAATTAGGCAAATGAGAATTACATTTGAGAAATGTAATGAAAATCAACTGTAAATGATAATAACATTGAAGTACAGATGGTATGAGTATATGCAATCTGCTTCTATAACGTGCGGAAAGAATTCAAGAATTCCAATTAAATTTTCCTAAATAATTTAGAAACCTTTGGGGAAATACTTTCGAGATATCAACACAAACTAATACAGCATTTTAATGATGTCTCAAATGTTTGCTAAGGGCAAACCTATGTCAAATGGTTTAGCTAGGACCATGATTGATAACACGTAATTTATGTAGTAATTCTGTTGGCAGGTAGGCTATCTACCTATGTACCTCAAGGTATCTGGTTCTGTAAGCCTTAGTATCCATTTTCTTATTATGGTTTTTGTATGAAGATTGGGTCTTCCTTTCTGTTTAGAACATTTCTCAAGCAGTGGCCAATTTCACATCTATTAAGGCTTCACATCTTTTAGGCTTGAATAGAATTTAAGACAGTTTTAGACAGTCTTATAATACGAATTTATTATTCTGTGGACTAGTAGATTGACTAGTAATTGATTGACTATCTTATATGAAATCTTATAGTGAAATCTGGCATTTATCTGGTGTTTAACAACCACAGTGAAAGCAAATTACCGTCTTGTTTGAGAACAAAATGATATGATCATTTAACGCTATTTTTGACAATAAAAACTCCTACTGAAACCTACACTAAGCTTGATAAATACTGTGGAAACTCTTCACCATCAATTTAAATGGTGGAACGGGTAATTGAAGACTCGAAATAGTGTTTACCGAACATAATATATAAATATTTCTTCGGCGTCTTCCTCTCGGCAGATTTCTGGTAAAAACTCTGAGAGTAAATAAAAAATTGCCATGAGAACCTCCTCAAGAATCTGTCGTGCGCAGGGAATTTAAACTATGGGTCCCGCCATTCATTTATAAAATTAAGACACACAATATAAGTGCTGTTAGATGCTACGTTGTCATCCTGACTGAAGGGTTGTAATGACCAATTGTGTGTGCTTGTGTGTATGTATATAAAATCACAGTGAAAACAGTCAGGCATTTACTTTGTGTTAAACAACCACAGTAATAGCAGATTACCGCTTTTTTGAGAATAAAGTGAAATGCTTATTCAACATTACTTTTATCTCTCCTGCTGAGAGGATGTCGCCGAAGAAATATTTTCTTTATATTTCGTTTTGTTCGAGATGTCTGACATGGGGTTTGAACCGTGGCCTTAGATCTAATAAACCAACACACTACGATGACTTCAACTGAAGGTTCTATACACGAAGAAATTGAAAAACACCACGAAATACTATTTACCCAAGAGAGATTAAAAGTACTGTAGATTATGGTAGTTATGGGCATCTCACTAGGCTTTGTGGTTTCAATTTTATATCAAAACTAGGGTAGCCTTTGCAAAATGGTTTTTCCATTTACTCATAATCGACCACATACTTAAACGGGTGACAAATTCGCTGGCTTTCTTCAATCGCAATATGGAGCCATTTTGTGTTGTTTCGTAATGGTATACTAATCATGTAATCACTACAGCACAGCAGAAACTAAATAACAGTCAAAACAGTAGGTTACTTGGGGCGAATGGACTCTAATATAGGCTAAGGTACATAGGTTTGTGGACAATAAAGTTCTGACGAAGATCAATAAATAATAAAGTAATCAATGGCGTATATTATGTCAACTTATTGGCTCATAGGTAGCTGTAGTCTATTGAATAGAGTTTTTGCTTATTGACAAGAGTCCGTAAAAGGTGTTGAAGTCACGAAATATGGAAAAAACTTTTAAGACGACCTTTTCTGGCCCCATGAGAATAAAATAATTTCTATGAAAATGTTTTTAAAATAAAGAAGCGTTAAACAAAATATTAAAAGTTTCTAAAATACTATACTTATTGAAAATTAAAATGATTTTTATCCGGACTATGGTAAAACTGTGGCAATTTTTGTTCCCGACTTTAAAATAAAAATACACACTTTATTTTAGTGTTTTTCCTTTAGTTATTTAACAATATTCGTATCAAAAAAAAAATTCATTTAAAAACGATTGAATTTTCTTTCTTGAGTTTTTATCGAATAGTTTAAGGCGGCCCAATTTATTTCCCGGCAGGTTGTACAGCGTCTAGATAACAAAACTATACGAGCCTGCAACTCGAGAAGATGGAGGCAAAACTCAACTCTTGATACATGAATATTCTTTTAAAGCTTTAATGTACAAAGATTTTGTTCCATTTTACTGAAACGCTTGAAATCGAATAATAAGGAGCATAATCAGTACCAAGTCACAGTGGTCTAGTAGGTAGTGTATTGGCTTATTCGACGTAAGGCCACAGTTCAAACCCCAGGTCAGACATCTCTAACAAAACGAAATACGAAAAAATATTTCTTTGGGGATTTCCTCTTAGCAGATTTCTGGCAAAAACTGTGGGAGTATAATAAAATTGTCATGAAAAAGTTTCTCAAAAATCCATCATTCGGAGTCGACTTTAAACTGTAGGTCCCGACACTCATGTATAAAATTAACATACACAACGTATGCGGTGTAATCCTGACTGAAGGTTTGTAATGAATAATTAGGTATGTTATGTATGTATGTATATGCTGTACTATCCTGAGTAACTCGATGTTCACTTGCATATCTATTGTGGCCTGGAGGGTGTGGCCAAATATCATTCGATGTATGAAGAAACTCAAAGCTACACTACTGGAAAAAGCCGTTTTTACAAGTACCTTCTATGTGATACTGCGACATTATACCGCTCCTATCAAGAAGATTTGTATTGCGATAAACTCTTGACAGTGAATGGTATGACAAAGCAAGTCATTGACTTGAAGACCTCTATGTTTTGTTTTTTTTTTTTTTGTATTTTTCTGTAGAACTTAGTGATGGTCACAATGACATTTTTCTTTGAACTTTACATTGAAAAGTGTAGGAAGGGAGGGAATACAAATTTTTATTGCATTAAAAATTTTTTTTCAATTTATTTTCCAACACCACTTGATAAACTTTGATTCGAAGGTTTATTTTTAATGCTAAGATTGAGTGTATACAGTGAGCGTCAAAAAAACTGTACATTAAAAAAAAATATACATTAATAAATTACCGTTATTTTTATTTTAAAATTGTTCCATTGGCAGTTTTTAAAATTGAAAAAAAATTAGAAAGAATTTCGAAATATGTATTGTCAAATATTTGAGGTCACTGTGCTTAAATGGTAAAAGTTGAGTTTGGTGATTGTTATAATTTTATCCTTAGTGTACAGTTTCTTTTGGCACTCACTGTATATTTTGTTTTTGCCTAATTTTTCATTTCCAATTTTAAATCGTTTAAAGTTTTCTAAATTAAACCTTTTTTTGATGACTTTTGTTGTTTGTTTAATGTAATTTTTAATTTGATTTCAAATTTCCTAAAACAATTTAAGTCTGGAACTACCCCTTCAACTTTCTACCACTTGTTCACCGGCTGACTGACAGCAGATGCTTGTTAACACTGATTTGGAATTTAAAGAGAGTGTTGTGTTTCTTTCGAACTTTATCGCCCATCATTTAAAGAAAAAAAGTTTAAAAAATTTAATATGTTTAGGTGTCTGTTTAAAACATTTACCACAACAATCTTTCCAAACATTATTTTCTTTTTTTACAGTTTCTTTGAAAGAGTGCTTGTTTGTTTTATTTTTTAATAAAACTTTACATATGAGCGATCAAAGAAATCGTAAAAGTGTAAAAAAATTATAGTCATCATCACCATCGTCATCATGATCATCATCACTATGAGCAGGTGTAAATTTGTCTTAAATAAACGTAAATAATTAAGCCAAGCTTAAGATAAACGCTTAAACAAATTTACATAATTATTAAACAAATTTATTTATAAACTTTAAAACAAAAGAAAGAAAGAAAAAAAAAATGGAAAAACATAGACTTTCTTTAAGAATAATCCACTGAAACTAAAAGTGTTGAAAGCGAAAGTTTTCTTTTACTTTTTATGGTACATGCCTGTCGCATAGCTTGTCTTCGTTATGGCTGGCTCTCACCTCATGTATGCAAAGAGGTTGACATTGTTTACACTGTTTACGTAATTTTTTTTCCAATTTTTCAAATACCATTATTAGCTAATGTTTGTTTTAAGGTGTTGGAATAAAAAAGAACATTCCACCAGTCATTTATTTAATCATTAACTCATGGATTACAACACAGCGTTTTGAAAGTATGTTGAGAAAAAAAAATGTGGTTTGAAACCAAATATGCTGAATGCTTCTAATGGCGCGCGTATATGCAATTAAAAATGTGCCTTTGCAACTTTGTTTTTCTTCACTATTTTAGGAATTTTGATTTCAATTTATACATTAGACTAACTCTTTTTAAATTAAATTTTTTCAATTCATTTTGTTTGCTAATGGATACATCAAGAAGTATTTGAAATAAATTTTCTTAATACCTTTGACTGGCAGCTAAAATATTTTTTATTTTATCTCTTAAAAGAAACAATAATACAGCAAACGAAAAGCGAATACATACATAAATACCAAATTGGTCATTGCAACCCTTTAGTTAGGATTCTCACACCACTTATATATGTGGTTTGTGTTAATTTCTATACATGACTGGTGGGAGACCTACAATTTCAAGTCGACTCTGAACGACAAATATTTGTTCACTTTTCGTTTTGTTAGAGATGTTAACTGTAAACTGTAAGTTCTCATAAAGTAAACACACACAACATGGCTGGTGAGAGACGCTGCGTCGTAATCCGACCAAAGGGTTGTAGTAACCAATTGAGTAACTGAAGTAAGTAACACCAAATAGAAGACATTAGTAGGTACAATACAGGGAAGGTTTCAAAGTAAAATAGAGGAACAAAAAAACAAGCAAGTTTCAGGACAAACAGAAGCTGAACTCATTCAGACTAGACCAACACTCTATGCATTATATGGGCCACTCTCCTATACTTAGTGTTTATAGACTTCCAGATGGTCTTTAATATCATCAGACAGAGTTTTATGGAAAGCATTGAAAAAAAAGAGAACCCCAGAAAACAATTCGAATCACCAGAGCTATGTACGAGGATACAGAACCAGAGATACCAGCCTGATCTGGATCGAAATGAATATATGCAGAACTGAATTTGTATTAAACCTGATCAACGTGTATGTTAGGATCCACAGTGGCAGTGGCATTGGGACACTGACGTCTAAGTGCATACGACCAGAGGCAGCAGAATCTGTAATGACAAAAAAGAGGAAATGCACGAACATCTTCTCCGTCATTGTCCGGTAGTTAGAAACCTTTTTTTTTTTTTTTTTTTTCGTTTATTTATTTTCAATTTATATACATATTTTAATTACTACAATAAACAATAGACAAAATAATGTTTACAATGTTTTACAACGACCCCAATGGAGTACTCTAGTAAAGCGTTTAATCTTTTGAGTTAAGTTGTTATAATAAGTAAGCTAAGATTTATTTTTATATTTAACACAATTATAATTGACTTTTTTTTTTTTTTGTAATGAAAGTTTAAAAAACATTACATAATATTATCAGTTACAATAAAAGTAGTCAGGTACAAAGAAAGGATTATTATTGTGAGTGTAGCCACCAATATTTTTTATTGTAGTTATTTCGCCCAAAATATTTATCCCTTTGAGGAATCGAGGTATCATGCCTTAGATTTTCCATATCAACTCTGTTGTAATCGATGGATTTGTTGGTTGCCCGCCTATATAGGTGGTAGAATATTGGGATTCCTACATCATTTTGAAGAATATGTTTGCCATCTAGAAATGGAAAGGATTCTGGAGGCACAAATCCTTTTGTTATTGAGCTTTTAATGTACTCTGTATTCGTATAATATGGAGCCATTATAAGGTTAAAGTTTTCACATAGCGTGCACCTTAGTATATGTTTCCTTATAAGGTGGATAATAAAATTATCTATTCTGCTTATTTTCGCAGCGTTGTATAACTTGAAGTTTGAAATATATTTTCGATAATTACTTTGGTGTGATCTATATATAGAGGTGCATGCTCTTAAGCATTTTCTTTCGAAAACTCGTATTTTTTCCATATAGGAGGGTGAGATGTTGAACCATATTGAACACCCGTAAGTAATTATGGGCCTAATTAATAATTGATACATAATAATTTTTACTCTTTTATCTAGAAACTTGGAATAAAAAAGATTTTTATAGACGAAAAATGCTTTTGTGGCTTTTTTTATGGTATTAACAACGTGCTTGTCATAGTATAAAAATTTATCTAAATAGATTCCGAGATATTTGACTGTTTCTTTGTTTTCTATTTTGCTGTTATTTAGATTTGACATTATTCCAAAGGATTTCCAGTTGGTTTTGATATTGTTATTACATTTGTCAACAGTTGGACGAAATAAAATTGTTTCACATTTTTTGACGTTAATTTTCATATGCCAATTTATTGTATATGTTTCAACAAGATTAAAGGTTTCTTGTAGACTTTGATTTAAATTTTTGATTTTGTTATCAGAGTGGTAAATTATTATGTCGTCCGCAAATGAGATAATATTATCAATTTTGTTTATCAAGTCGAGGATAAAAATATTAAAAAGAATTGGCGCATTGACAGTGCCTTGCTGGAGGCCATTTGTCATATTGAATATTTTGCTAAATTTGTTCCTATGATTCACTATGAATGATTTACCTGATAGCATGTTATACAATAATATTACTAAGTTTAAGGGGAATTTGTAGTCGAGTAATTTGCATATCAGACCTTGAACCCAAACAGTGTCAAAGGCCTTTTCCATATCTATCAAACAAGCACCTGTGCACAGTTTTTTATTCCAATTCCAGTTGATGTCGGATACCAATTTATTAATAGCGTTAATTGTTGAATGTTTATGCTTAAATCCAAATTGTTTGTCGTTTACGAGGTTATTATTTTTGCAGAATTTGTTAATAGTATTATTAATGCACATTTCAAAAATTTTACTTATGTTTGGTAATAAACTGATAGGGCGAAGATTTTCTGGTCTAGCGGGATCTTTATCTTTCTTGGGGATAATAACGACTTTTGCCACTTTCCAGTCTTTTGGATAATATGAGTTATTGATAATATTATTGAACAACGTGCAATAGTCTAAAATTAATTTTTCTGGTATATTTTTTAACACAATATTTGGTATATTATCTAAACCTGCCGAAGATTTATTGTTTAAGTTTTTAAAAATATATTTAATACAGTCTTGCGTTACAAAAGTATTTCCCGCTTCCTCTTCGGATAAGGAATTTGCCCTTTTTGTTTCCGCAAACGTTGTCATAACAGTCTGGTTACGCTCAAATGATGTTTTTGTTTCCAAAAATTCATTGAATGTACGCAAGACATGAGTGTGTACAGTATTGTTGTTATCAATATTTTTGCTTGAATGTATATTTTCAAAATATGAGCCAATTATGGTAGTTAGAAACCTGAGACGAAGAGTTCTTGAGCATCCAGAATTATTAACAGAACATGTCAAACTAAAAGTGAATTCGATTGAATGAGAAATGCTGGTCAGAAGCTAAAATTGTATGACGAGGTCATATGGAAAGAAGGCCTATGAAAGAGGTCATATGGGAAAGATATAGGAAGATAGATACCACTGCAGAGTTGTTAAGCAACGCATTTGTTTGTATTTGTTGTATTGATTTGATATGTAATTTTCAATAAAATATTAAAAATTATTAACAAAATTTCTTACAAATATTGTTTAAAAAAGCGAAATGACACCCACAATCCACTAATGTCTATAATTTGTTTATAATTTTTTTAAAAATGATAGAAAGAAAAAGAAAAATTTACCACAAATTAAGTGGCACGTTAACAAACCTCTTTAATGCAAATTAAATGAATGCATTACAAATGAATGAAATGTAAATAAAAGCAACAGGATAATATAAAAAGCGAACAAATAACTCAAAACTTTAATAGTTAACTTAAGGACATGGCGCGAATAACATTAAACAGTTTCCTAATAAAGCTTTTGCTGCTCCAACAAAGTTTTCGTTTAATTAAAATGGATTTCTATAGCAAAAAGGACATTTTAAGGCTCTTGGAAAAGGAGTATCAATTTGATACGATAATATTTCTTAAGGCATTAGAAGATGCGGAAAATTTCCACGAAGCTACAGTGCCACAAATACGGGTGAATAAATTGGATTTGAATATCATGCCCATCTTCAACCGAACAAGCAGTCACTGTTTGACAGTGGTCTATATGGATGAAATTAATCATCAACAGTTAATAAATTTACTGGAGCAGATATTATGGAAACGACATTTAAGCCATATTTTAATCGTATGGCGTGAGAAGGAATTCGATTTATTGCTAATGGAAGTTGTGTTCAAAGAGCTTTGGCAGAAGGGCATGATAAATGCCTTAATTTGGTTTGATCAAATGCTATACACCTACAAACCCTATCCTCAAGTGGAGGTTTTAAAACTGCACTCTTTCTTTTCATATACTAAACAACGGCATTTAAGCGACTTCCAAGGTTATAACTTCTACACGCCCTTTATACAATTTCCACCCCGATGCTTTAGCTTTACCGATCTTCATGGCCGATTAGTGCGCAGTGGTACGTTTTTTAAAATTAATGAACTTTTCGTCCAACATTATAATGGAAATCTATTGATCTCCTATGAACAGAACATGTGGGAGAGCAATATAACACAAGGATCAGTTGTCGATTTGCTTTCTCAAGTGAAATTTGATTTTTTAAGTACCTTTCTCATCAGAGATGAGTACTATGCCCCAAGTGATGTTTTATGGCTGCACAAACGTTATTTAATAGTGCCTATCTCAAAGGAGATTGAAGCTCGTTTGTATATTTTCAAAACCTTCGAAATAATAACCTGGTTAATGGTCCTACTGATATTCTTGTGTGTATTTGTGTTCATCTATTCGGCAAATAAATGGCATGATAAACGTTTTAAATGCAAATTCCAGAAAAGTTCTTTGCTACAGGCTCTAGCTATTGTGACTTCTTTGCCTTACAATGGCCATTTAAAACTTAACAGTGCCTTTAATGTCTGGTATATGCTGTTGAATTTATTGACTGGTTTTATGCTGGTCAATTTTTTTAATTGCAGCCTTTCCAGCCTCCTGGTAACAAAATTATATAAGCCTCCCTTGCACACTCTAGAAGACATTGGTAAAACTCATCTCACGATATACGAATATTCTTTGGATGCTTACATGTACAAAGATTATGATCTACCGTCCATTATACTTCAACGCCTACAATCGGACAACAATGAGTATATGATGTATCATCGCAAACATCTCGATGTTGATTTGCATATCTACAGCTGCCATGAAGATGTTGCCAAATATTATTTGCTGCAGCAGAAGTATCTGAAGAAACCCAAAGCTAAGCTATTGGAAGAAGCCATTTTTACAAGTACTTTTTATGTGGTCTTGCGTCATCGTGCTGCATTTTATGATCACTTCAATCGTTATCTTCTATACATTAAAGAGAGCGGCATTGTCCATAAACTGATAGCAGACAGTGAATGGGATGGCATACGTATGGGCGATATTGATTTTTTTGACAATGAAGAGGAAAATAAGTCATTGACTTTGGAACACGTATTCTTTGCTTGTTGTGTTTTAGTGGCGGGCCTAATGATGGCCACGGTAACATTTTTATGCGAACTTTACACTGAAAAACGTAGGAAGCGAAGGGGTATTGTGGAATAAAAAGTTTTAGTAAATGAATATAATTTTGGATTTGAAAATTGAATTTAAATTTTGGACTAATAAATGCTCCTTAACTAGTTGCTACTGATTTTTATTTAAAATCAAAAATTAATTTTGGAAAATATATTTTAAAGAAAGTAAAAAAGAAGGAAACTGGTGGAAGGGTTAGGTTAGGGGAAATATGAATTTATGTAGCATAGATTAGAGGACGTGTACTTGTCAACTGTGACAAGTACAGTACCCGGAGGTCGAATTGACCCATTGTACAAAAATGGTGGTCTTGAAATCTCCCAGGAAAAGGTCCTGTCCGCAGCCCTCGCTTGTGACGTCCCACTGGGTGCGTTGCTTTAATGTTGTTAAAACCAACTTTAAAATTTGTTTGTTTATGTTTTTGTATAGTTTATATAATTCGTTATCTTCGTTTATGTAGCATACACATATGTACATATATAACTGGTCATTACAATCCTTCACTTAAGATTACGATCTAGCTTCTCACACCCATTATGTTGTGTGTGTTAATTTTATACATGAGTGGCAATTTTATTCACCCTCAGAGTTTTTGCCACAAATCTGTTACCGAAGAAATATTTTTTTAAATTTAGTTGTGTTCAGGATGTTTGACCTGAGGTTTGAACAGTGGACTCACGACTAACAAGCCAACTCACTACCTACTAGATTACGGCGACTTCAATTTATGTAGCAGTATTCAGAATATCAATTTAGCCATTGAATACCCTCATGAGTTAGTCTCAGAAAAATTTTTTTTGTTTAGGTGGTAGCTTAGTTTACCAAAATCCCCTGCAGTACTGTACCCTGTCGAAAGCATTTACTCGGCTCCATTTGGCGAAAGTAGGTTATTTAAGCTTTCTTTGTTTGATATGGATAATTGCTTGACCTGACACTGACGGGTATAATTGTTTTAGTATTCAGCGAATTCCCTCTCCTTCCACTACCTAAGTACTAAGTATTTGTGGCTTTTTGTAAATATACAGAGTTACTAGGCGCTAATATAGGCGAATTTGCCACTTGTCACACAAAAGGTTCCGCCAGTACATTATAATCATGATCCTGCTTTAAGAGTGTTGATTTTAAAATATTATTTTGAAGGTGATCATGATCGTGTGAGAGGTTTTCAGAAATGATGTGATATCCGAAAGTATTTGTATTAGATGTGGATTCCTCTCATCTTCTACAGACATACATATTTTCCTATAAGAGTGAAAACTATCCAAACAATTTCCCATTTCTATTGAATAACGCAGAAACACAGAATAACGAACAATAACTAAATAACGAAGAAATTATGGGAATCGTTATAAATGACGATGAAATTACAAATACATACGTAACTCGATAGAAAGATCACGTAAAGATACATACCTATAGAATTTAAGATTAACAATAACATTTCAACAGAGAGCTTCTAGAAGTTGCCAGATCCAAAAAGTATGACATATAAATAGAGTGAAAGGTAACATCAGTTGAGGTATGTACGCTATACTAGCAATGGGAGCTTCAACAGTCGAAAACTAACATGTAAATGATTTATTTACTTACTAGCTTCTCATACCACCCATGTTGTGTTTGTTAATGTTATTCATTGTTTGTGGGACGTACAATTTAACGTCGACTCTAAACAATTCATAGTAATTTTTGATTTATTCTTCGAGATTTAATCGGAAGACTGCAGAAATGAAGTCGCCAAAAGAAATATTTTTTTATATTCCTTTTTGTTTGAGTTGTGTGAGCGGATTTTCGTCTAATACGCCAACATACTATGTATTAGATTGCGGCGGACTTAATGCGGACTTTTGATCAAGATAATCAACTGGTTAAGTTTAAACAAAGCGAAATGAATACGAGTTCATTTCCGATGAAAAAAATAATAAAAGTTCAGATTATAATAGATAGATAGATAGATTAGTTTTTTTTTTAGATAGATTAGTTTTTTCAAGATCTAATAGAGGCTTGAGAATTAATAGCGTTAGATACCGCAGGCAGATATCTGAGAGACACTTTTACATCAATGCAATTCGTCTCTGGAATGAACTCCCAAACAACATACAATTACTAAGCAATGCTAAGCATTTCAAGACTGCAATAATTAAATTTTTGAATGAGCATAATGCGCATACGTAATTAATCAATCATATTTTTTTTAATATAATTATAAATTTTGTTTTTAATAACATTTGTTATGTTAATTTATTTTTAACGTTATTATTTTGTATTTTCTTATATTTTGTTATGCCTATATCCTTAGCAGTACTATTAAATAAGATAATATCTTGTTGTACTGTATTTACGCCTGAATGAATAAATAAATCCTAATATATATTATAAATCTTTCTGTAAGTCTGTTTTTTTGTTTGTTTGTTTGTTGGTTTGTTTGTTAGCCAATCACGCCTGGACCGATTTTCTTGAAATTTGGGATATAGATCGAGCTTTTGTCGGTGCAGGTTATAGGCAATAAATCTTTTCAAAATTTTGACCCAAAGAGAAAAAAATGGGACAAAGGGAGAAAAAATGGATAAAAATTAGTACTTTATGCATAAATGCTGTATTTTTTCTGTTTTAAAGGTATTTTTTTACGATTTAGCTTGGTTAAGTTTCCCAAATAGCTATTGGATGTGTTCCGTTTATAAAGTTGGACCAAAAGGGGTCCAAAAAGGGGGAAAGGGGCGAAAAACGGGCAAATTGAGTGCATTTATATTTAGGACTTAGAGTATTCAAAAAACTGGGTTGTTTGTTAAACCGGTTTCCGAATAATTTGAAAAATTGCATTTTTTAAGAAACCGGTTTCGAAACCGATAAACCGGTTTTTTATTTATTGTTATTTTTAATGCAAAAATGACCCAATAATAATTTATTTTTAAATTTAAAGAAAAAATCACTGTTTTTTTTAATTTAAAAACATTTTTAATTTTTTAAACTAATCCAAACTACATAACCCGCGCAACGCCGGGTACAATCTGCTAGTTTATTCCATATAATGAATGGCCAAGTAATAATTTAGAGAAGGAAATGAATTCGTTTTTAGTCCAACACCTTATGCACTACAGCAGGCCAATTATACCCCATGTCACAAAAAGTTATTAACAGTCTCATCGAACCCTTTTACTGTCAGTTACTACTACAGTTATACACTGCGTTCCACATGAATTGGTGCAGTACTTTAGCAATCAATTTAAGCTTCCTGCACTTAAGATAATTCATGGAGATAATTTTCTTGTACTTTTTATTAAAGGTCTGACAATTGAGAAAAAGAGTGTGAAGAAAGAAAGCTCGCAAAAGTTCCCTTAGATTTTATCTGTGCTTGTTTTGTAATTTGTAAAAAAAGTTGCGTCACTTGAATAGGTCATTATACGGTCGTTTGTGTCGACTTCAACTAGAAAATTGTTAATCGTTTTTTTTAAATTGGGAACAAAAGTGATTTTCTATAAGTTAAAATTGATAATGGGCTGCGGTAAATCTTTAACAGCGGAATAAAAGGCTGAAATAGGCGCCTATAACGATCAAGCCGTATGCCTGGCGGTGAAATTTCTTAAAAAAATTAATAAAAATGCTAACATTGTGTGGAATTACCTAAGAGACAAAGAAAATTATGGCAATAACATGAAAGGAAGGCGAAAAATGGCCACAATAGCCACGGAAAGGCGAAACATTCTAAGAATAGCCTGCAATTCAAGTGACTCTGCAGCAAAAAGTGGTTCCGGTGCTAGTACTTCCACCATTAGAATAGTAATAAATTCAGCGGAACACCTAAAAAGACTAAAATTGCAGAAGAATCCAGCAACGTAAGGAATTGCGGTTAAATGTTTGCAAGCAGCATATGACTTAGAAAACTGAAGGGACTAAAGTAGTATTTTCTGACGGAAAGAAGTTCAATTTTGATGAACTAGACGTCTTCAACGACTATTTCCATGATTTGAGAAAGGAAGAACGTTTCTTAGCCCGTAACCATAGTCGAGTAGGTGGTTTTATGGTCTGCGGAGCAATATCGTAGTATGGAGTAATAGACTTGGAATTTCAATCGATGAAAATAACAACAAATTCTTATAAATCAATTCTGCAAACGGCGTTTCCGAAATTTCAAGACCACTTTGGACCCATCCCCTGGATTTTCCAACATGATAATGCTCCTATCTACACGGCAAGAATTGTTAAAACGTGGATTAGCGAGCAAAATGTTGAATTGTTCCCATGGCCACCATACTCGCCGGATTTAAATATAATGGAAAATGTGTGGGTTATGGTTGTCACTGAAAGTGTACGAATCTGAACGACAATTTAATGATCGAGAAGCATTAATTGCTGCAATAAAAGAAACGTGGTGAGAAATTTCATTGCAATATTTATCGCAACTTTATAACTCCCTTCCAAATAGAATTTATGAGGTAATTTTGTCGAATGGCGGAAGTACACATTATTAAAAATTAATAAAAAAAATAAACTATTGAAGAAATCTTCAATGTTTTCGTGTTTTATTTAATTTTTTTTACTATGCACCTATTCAAAATTAAATTCTGCTTTTCTTTACAAATTACAAAAACAAGCACGGATTTAACCAAGCTGAAATGTTTAAAACTCTCTTTGCTTACATTATTTTTCTTTACTTTTAGGCCTTTAATAAAAACTAAAATATAATTCTGTCAGCAAGCTTAAATTGATTGCTAAAGCACTACTGCACATATTCATGTGAAACGCAGTGTATTTCTATCGACTTGATATGTAATTTTCAATAAAATATTCAAAATTATTGACAAAATTTCTTACAAATATTGTTTAAAAAAGGAAAAATGCCACCCACAACCCACACATGTCTATAATTTGTTAATAAATTTATTAAAAAAAACTGAGAAATAAAAACAAAAATTGACCACAAATTAAGTGGCACGTTAACAACCCTCCCTAATGGAATAAATGCATTACAAATGAATGAAATGTAAATAAAAGAGACAGGACGATATAAAAAGCGAACAAATAACTCGAAATTTCAACAGTTAACTTAAGGACATGGCGCGAATAACATTTAAAAGTTTCCTAATAAAGCTTTTGCTGCTCCAACAAAGCTTTTGTTTAATTAAAACGGATTTCTATAGCAAAAAGGATATTTTAAAGCTCTTGGAAAAGGAGTATCAATTTGATACGATAATATTTCTTATGGCATTAGAAGATGAGGAAATTTTCTACGAAGCTACAGTGCCACAAATACGGGTGAATAAATTGGATTTGAATATCATGCCCATCTTCAACCGAACAAGCAGTCACTGTTTGACAGTGGTCTATATGGATGAAATTGATCATCAACAGTTAATAAATTTACTGGAGCAGATATTATGGAAACGACATTTAAGCCATATTTTAATCGTATGGCGTGAGAAGGAATTCGATTTATTGCTAATGGAAGTTGTGTTCAAAGAGCTTTGGCAGAAGGGCATGATAAATGCCTTAATTTGGTTTGATCAAATGCTATACACCTACAAACCCTATCCTCGTGTGGAAGTTTTAAAACTGCAATCTTTCTTTTCATACACTAAACAACGGCATTTAAGCGACTTCCAAGGTTATAACTTCTACACAATCTTTATACAATTTCCCCCACGATGCTTTAGCTTTACCGATCTTCATGGCCGATTAGTCCGCAGTGGTACGTTTTTTAAAATTAATGAACTTTTCGCCCAACATTATAATGGAAATCTATTGATCTCCTATGAAAAGAACATGTGGGAGAGCAATATAACACAGGGTTCAATTCTTGATATGCTTTCTCAATGGAAATTTGATTTTTTAAGTAGCTTTGTCATAAGACATGAGTTCTATGAACCAAGTGATGTTTTATGGCTGCACAAACGTTATTTAATAGTGCCTATCTCAAAGGAGATTGAAGCTCGTTTGTATATTTTCAAAACCTTCGAAATAATAACCTGGTTAATGGTCCTACTGATATTCTTGTGTGTATTTGTGTTCATCTATTCGGCAAATAAATGGCATGATAAACGTTTTAAATGCAAATTCCAGAAAAGTTCTTTGCTACAGGCTCTAGCTATTGTGACTTCTTTGCCTTACAGTGGCCATTTAAAACTTAACAGTGCCTTAAATGTCTGGTATATCCTGTTGAATTTATTGGCTGGTTTTATGCTGGTCAATTTTTTTAATTGCAGCCTTTCCAGCCTCCTGGTAACAAAATTATATAAGCCTCCCTTGCACACTCTAGAAGACATTGGCAAAACTCAACTCACGATATACGAATATTCTTTGGATGCTCACATGTACAAAGATTATGATCTACCGCCCATTATACTCCAACGCCTACAATCGGACAACAATGAGTATATGATGTATCATCGCAAACATCTCGATGTTGATTTGCATATCTATAGCTGCCCTGAAGATGTTGTCGAATATTATTTGCTGCAACAGAAGTATCTGAAGAAATCCAAAGCTAAACTATTGGAAGAAGCCATTTTTACAAGTACTTTTTATGTGGCCTTACGTCATCGTGCTGCATTTTATGATCATTTCAATCGTTATCTTCTATACATTAAGGAGAGCGGCATTGTCCATAAACTGATAGCAGACAGTGAATGGGATGGCATACGTATGGGTGATATTGATTTTTTTGACAATGAAGAGGAAAATAAGTCATTGACTTTGGAACACGTATTCTTTGCTTTTTGTGTTTTAGTGGCGGGCCTAATGATGGCCATGGTAACATTTTTATGCGAACTTTACACTGAAAAACGTAGGAAGCGAAGGGGTATTGTGGAATAAAAAGTTTTAGTAAATGAATATAATTTTGGATTTGAAAATAGAATTTAAATTTTGGACTAATAAATGCTCTTTAAGTAGTCGCTACTGACTTTTATTTAAGATCAAAAATTAATTTCAGAAATTATGTTTAAAGTAAGTAAAATTATGTTTAAGAAAGAAATTGGGTGAAGGGGCGGTTAGTGGAATTATGAATTTATGTAGCATACACATACATACATATATAACTTGTCATTCCAGTCCTTCAGTTAGGATTACGACCTTGGTTCTCACATCACTTGAGTGGCGGGTCCTACACATAAAAGAAATCTGCTGAGAGGAAGTCGCCTAAGCAATATTTAGTTGCATTCGAAATGTCTGACCTGGGGTTTGAACAGTGGACTCACGTCTAATAAGCCAACTCACTATCCACTACATTACGGCGACTTCAATTTATGTAGCAGGATTCGAAATATCGATTAAGCCATTGGATAGCCTTATATCACGTCAGAAATATTTATTTTGTTCAGGTGGTACCTTAGTTTACCAAAGTCCCTCTCCGTACTGCACCCTGTCGAAAGCATTTACTCTGCTCGAATTGGCGAAAGAAAGTTATTTAAGATATTTTTCTTTGGTATGAGATACTGCTTGGCCTGACACTGACCGGCATTATTATTTTAGTATTCAGCGAATTCCCTTTCCTTTTAGGTCCTAAGGTCTAAGTATTTGTGGCGTCTTCTGTCACACTAAAGGGTTCGCCATTTCATTCTCTCCATAACCCTTATTGTCAAGCCTTAAGAAAGTTGATTCTCAAATATTATTTTGAAAGTGATCATAGTCGTGTGAGAAATCTTAAAGATTAATTTAGGAGCCTAAAGTATTTATTTGTGGATTCCTCTTATCTTTCTGCGGAGACATTTTCCTATAAGCTTGAAGATTTGTCAAAACAATTTCCCATTACTATTAAATTAACACTGATTCTATTTATTCTGGAAACATGGAGAAAACACAAGAATAACAAACAATAACTAAATAACAAAGAAACTGCGAATATTGAATTAATTATAATAAAACTAGCAGATTGTACCCGGCGTTGCGCGGGTTATGTAGTTTGGATTAGTTTAAAAAATTAAAAATGTTTTTAAATTAAAAAAACAGTGATTTTTTCTTTAAATTTAAAAATAAATTATTATTGGGTCATTTTTGCATTAAAAATAACAATAAATAAAAAACCGGTTTATCGGTTTCGAAACCGATTTCGAAACCGGTTTCTTAAAAAATGCAATTTTTCAAATTATTCGGAAACCGGTTTAACAAACAACCCAGTTTTTTGAATACTCTAAGTCCTAAATGTAAATGCACTCAATTTGCCCGTTTTTCGCCCCTTTCCCCCTTTTTGGACCCCTTTTGGTCCAACTTTATAAACGGAACACATCCAATAGCTATTTGGGAAACTTAACCAAGCTAAATCGTAAAAAAATACCTTTAAAACAGATAAAATACAGCATTTATGCATAAAATACTAATTTTTATCCATTTTTTCTCCCTTTGTCCCATTTTTTTCTCTTTGGGTCAAAATTTTGAAAAGATTTATTGCCTATAACCTGCACCGACAAAAGCTCGATCTATATCCCAAATTTCAAGAAAATCGGTCCAGGCGTTCAGGCGTGATTGGCTATGCACTCAATTTGCACCTTTTTTGGCCCCTTTCTCCCTTTTTGGACCCCTTTTGGTTCAACTTTAGAAACGGAACACCTCCAATAGCTATTTGGGAAACTTAACCAAGCTAAATCGTAAAAAATTACATTTAAAACAGATAAAATACAGCATTTATGCATAAAAGTACTAATTTTTGCCCTTTTTTTCTCCCTTTGTCCCATTTTTTTCCCATTTGGGTCAAAATTTTGAAAAGATTTATAGCCTAGAACCCGCACCGACAAAAGCTCGATCTATATCCCAAATTTCAAGAAAATCGGTCCAGGCATTCAGGCGTGATTGGCTATGCACTCAATTTGCCCGTTTTTGGCCCCTTTCCCGCTTTTTGGACCCCATTTGGTTCAACTTTAGAAACGGAACACCTCCAATAGCTATTTGGGAAACTTAACTAAGCTAAATCGCAAAAAATTACCTTTAAAACAGATAAAATACAGCATTTATGCATAAAAGTACTAATTTTTGCCCTTTTTTTCTCCCTTTGTCCCATTTTTTTCCCATTTGGGTCAAAATTTTGAAAAGATTTATTGCCTATAACCCGCACCGACAAAAGCTCGAACTATATCCCAAATTTCAAGAAAATCGGTCCAGGCGTTCAGGCGTGATTGGCTATGCACTCAATTTGCCCGATTTTGGCCCCTTTCCCCCTTTTTGGACCCCTTTTGGTTCAACTTTAGAAACGGAACACCTCCGATAGCTATTTGAAAACTTAACCAAGCTAAATCGTAAAAAATTACCTTTAAAACAGATAAAATACAGCATTTATGCATAAAAGTACTAAGTTTTGCCCATTTTTTCTCCCTTTGTCTCATTTTTTCTCCGCTTTTGGTCAAAATTTTGAAAAGATTTATAGCCTATAACCTGCACCGACAAAAGCTCGATCTATATCCCAAATTTCAAGAAAATCGGTCCAGGCGTTCAGGCGTGATTGGCTAACAAACAAACCAACAAACAAACAAACAAAAAAACAGACTTACAGAAAGATTTATAATATATATTAGGATTACAAAAACGAAACTCAGTAGAAAGATCAGTGTAAAGCTGGAATTTAAGATTTACAATAACAAATCAACAGTAAGATTCTAGAAGTTGCCAGAAACAAAAAAGACGTTTAAATAGAGAGAAAAGTAATGTCAGTTGTAATAAAAACCTCGAGGTATGTACACTTGTGGCGTGAGAAGCTAGGTCGTAATCCTGACTGAAGGGCTGTAATGATATAGTAGCAATGGGGGCTTCAACGGTCTAAAACTACCATTTTATTTATTTATGTACTTATTGACTTCTCACAACACCCATGTTGTGTGTATTAATTTTATTCATAATTATCTCATCTTGTTCCAGAAATTTGAGCTGCAATTTGATTCAGGGAGCTTCGTCTAATAAGCCAACACACACTACTACACTACAGCGACTAAATTCGGACTTCTGGTGGTTTGGTTAAGTTTATACAAAGCAAAATGAGCACGATGTTGTTCCCGATCAAAAAATCAATATAGGTCCAGATTATAATCATGAACGACCGCAAAGTGAAGCTGATCGAGATGCCTGCAGCTCTAAAGATTGCAAAGTAACATGCTGGACATATTGTAGTGGAGTATTTGGGACTGCGAAACATTTGTTAAAAGTGGATGCCCCGCTACCAAAATCAACAAGGAATTAATGATTCTGTTTGAAGCCATTTCATCATAAAAAGCCCGAATTCAACCTTTTTAGGTCAGGCTAGGTTAGGTGGCGGACCCCTTCGAAGGAAGAGGTCCCATTGTGATACCACAATCCATTCTACCCAGAGGTCAATCATTCCCTAGAGAAAACTATCCCGAGTCTAAAAAATAATCTTGCCTTCTTACTGGTGAACTAATTTTAACATATTTTGTATAAATTGCGACAGGATTTTTAGATTAAGTGTGCACAGATCGATACCTAAAATGAAAGTGAACTGTAGTCGACATTCTGATGCTCAGCAATTTATAGACATTAATAGAGACTCGATTCATTGATGGCTTGCACTATAAAGGTTAAGAGTCAGTATATTACAATGGATGCAACATGGCTTCAACATTTCACACTAAAATCAAAACGATCGTCATTTGAGTGGACTGTACACAATTAAACGACACCAAGAATGCAAAAGCGCAATAGCAAGGCAAGATAGTAACATTAATATTTTGGAACGCGCATGATATAATATACAGCGACAATAACGTCTAGACTAGTCGTCATAGACTAGTAGGTAGTGTGTTGGCTTATTAGACGAGCGGCCACGGTTCAAATTCCAGGTCAGACATCTCCAACATAATGAAATACGAAAAAATATTTCTACGGCGACTTCCTTTTAGCAGATTTTTGCCAAAAACACTGAGAGTAAATAAAATTGCAATGAAAAATTTCTTAAAAATTGTCGTTCTGAATCTTTTTTAAACTGTGGGTCTCGCCAATCATGTATAAAATTAACACACCCGAGATAGGTGATGTTAAAAGACAGCTCGTAATTCTGACTGAAAAGTTGTAATGACCAAATTACGTATGTATGTATGTAAAAGAGAGTCTATTTAACACTGAGTTACGCTCCAAGGATTAAGGTCAGACATCTCCAAATAAAACGAAATATGAAAAAATATTTCTTCGGCGATTTCCTCTCAACAAATTTCTGACAAAAAATTCTGCGAGTAAAATGAAATTGCCATGAAAAGTTGCCCAAAAATCTGTTGTTCGGAGTCGACTTTAAACTGTAGGTCCTGCCACTTATGTATAAAATTAACACAGACTCAACATAAGTGGTATGAGAGGCTTGGTTGTAATCCTGACTGAAGGGTTGTAATGAAAAATTATGTACGTATGACAGTTACGTAAAGCTACAGACTAGAGCGTTGGAACACAGGTTACAAATTTTTCTAATAACGTTTAATATGCTTTAAAAAAAATTTAAAATTTTTAAATAATAAATAATCTTACCTTCTTTTATATACGCTGCCTAGTACAATAAATCAAATGAAATTATTCTGCAAAAGAAAAAAAAAACATTTACAAAAATTATTAGTTTTTATTTTGTTAAAAAAATAAAACAGAAATAATATTTACTTTAATAGAAGAATAGTTAAACAGTTATTTAAAACAACCATTCACAAAAGACTGCTGCCATTGGAACAAATTGATGGGATTTTAAAGCTTTTTTTAAAAACCTTAAACTCGGTATTGCATTTAATTGTGGGTGGATAGTTGGGAAGTTTGTTATTTTTTAATAATTCCAATAAGTTGTATAAATGGCATACGAAATGAAGTTGAAATTTTTTATTATTTTTGATTTAAAACAAACAATCCTTATAAAACAAATAACTATACAAGGTTATATTTCCTTTCCAAGCATTTTGGTTTATAAGAAATAGCTCAAGGCATATAATATGACATAAAATTTGTTTCTTAAGTCTTGTTTCGATACTTAGCACACTTGACAAGCTCTCAAGAAATATTTGAAAATTGCATAATTTAGCATGTGACTACAGGTTTGTTTTATTAAACAATAAACTAAGAAAAAAGAGAAATAATTTAAAATTAAAACAACATACTAAAGCACACGTTTTTAATGTCTGGTGGTGTTTCACAAAAATTTCAATTACTTTAGAGACAAAATGTTTATTTTTTGCTTTTTTTTTATTTTACACTTTCAATTTCAATAGGTACACTGTGATGATATGAATTTAAGATAAAAAAACAACAACAATTTAAAATTTATGTTTGAAAATAAGAGCACAGAAATGCAATACACGTTTATGTTGTTACGCATTTCAAAATAAGCACAAAAAAAAATTTGCGATAAAACTCCAATAAATTTAACAAAAAAAAAAAAAAAAAACTCTCATACTTCTTTTTTTAAAACTAATTTATATGATAGTCATGCCTTTATAAGCTGGTCTAATTTATATTTTGATTATTTAGCAGTTAGCCTGGTTAAAACCAAACATTTTTTTTCAGGTCATTATATTATGACGTCGCTTAAAGTAAAGTTTAAGGAAATTTTAACACATCTTAGCATTTGAAATTGCACACTTAGTATGCTTTACCTGTAATTCTGCTCCAATTAAATAGCAGTTTAAAAAAAACAAATTTTTTTTGGAATTTTACATGTTTATGACAGGCCGTTTACACTGATTTAAATCTCACGCATTACTCAAGGAAGTTTTACATTGCAAATAAACTTTGTTTGGTATTTTAAAAACATATATTTTTAAAATTAATTGCCAATAAATTCGAATTTTGATAAATTGTTGTTGCATTAGAGTCTAGAAAATATACATTTTTTATGTAAGAAATTACAAAATAAGCTTGTGAAAGAGGCAATGTGAAGAAATGGGGTTTGCTTTACATTAATTTATGCAAATAAATCTTACATGAAATTTGAGAAACTAATATTTAAATTAAAGCACATATTTAGTTTTGTCTATAGACGAGTAGTTTTACTTTAGTCGTCAGTTTCATAATTTTGAAAAATTAAAGGCTTCAAAACCCTCCAAATAAATAATCTAGGAAACTTCATAACCTCCGCTGTCCAGTGTAGATAACATCAGCATTGTGAACCATACGAGGATCAGACATTGCCAAGCCTTGATAAAGGCTAAAACTCACAGAAGTTTATCGTCACTATAATACAGGTCAATACGGGTGGGTTCTTACCCAAGACCACAAATATTGTCCTTATGTCTAGACAGATCATTTTGCAGCTCCTCTGCTTATCTAAGTCTCTGAGGGTATATGAATGTAAATATCCAGTGGTATAGTAGAGAAGTAATATGTCGAGAGTTGTTAAGCAGTCTCAGTTTTCATGCTTCCCTAAGTTTCAACATCGAGAAGTTACGTTTAAAAAAGAAGACATTTTCCAAACTTGTTTGCTGTGTCTTATTTAGAATGTCTACCTAGTTCTCAGCACCAAAAGATTAAGAAACATTGCTTTCTGCCTAGTGTGTGGTGTAGAATGGGAAACAGCATTGTGGCAAGACAGACTTGTCTTTCAACTTTAATTAGATGGCAAAGCTGTCATCGTATTAAAAACAAAGAAAATACGTTCCTTAACTACTTAACTGGTCATTAAAACACTTTATTCAGGATTACAACCCAGCTTCTCACTTCACCCAAGTTGTGTATGTTAATTTTATGCATGAGTGGACATAATTGGGAAACTTTTCTTGCAAATTTTTTTTACTTTCACATTTTTTACCAGAATACTTCTGAGAGGAAGTCGTCGAAAGAAACACTTTTTCATATTTCATTTTGTTCAAGATGTTTGAGCTGAGTTTGGAACCATATGCTCTCGTCTAACAACGGCGACTTCAAATACGTTCTTTAAAAGGAATGTAAACGAATGAATATTAAATAATAAACCTTTGCACCCTTCAGCAAAATTATATGAACTTTGCGAAGTCGGTTATGTAATTAGAAGTGTGCAAGTTGCTAGTGAACTAAGCAATTATTACGAAAACGGATATCAATCATTTGATGATCTTTTCTACATACTCGTACACTTTGCATTGTATAGAATCTGTCATTCATCCCCTCCTATCTTTAAATTAAAATTAAACAAAGTGTGTGTGAGATATCATCGAAGTTTCTTATTCATTTGAAAGACTATTATGAGTGGAATATAACATCGTCCAAGTACTCGCCATGACTTCTTTGGGTGGAGCGTATCTGAAATGTTCAATTTTCTATGACTTTAACTCATAAATCGGACTGAATTTGACTGAATACCTTGGTGGTTTGTGGACCTGAAACATAAGAAAACTCCACAAGTCTTACGGTGTTAATTCACACGATCTCTGTGACTAGTTCACATCAGCTCCACGTGAGATGATATTGCCCTCTAATCGCTTGTGCAAAATATCCAATGTGACAGGTGATGTATGACCCATAGCGTTGTTGTCTTCAAACTAAGTGCGGTATTTATCCAGATCATCGCATTCAGGCCAAAGCAAGTTGGTAATCATACAGTACTCGTTATTGCCAGTGATAACCTGTCCAATGTTGTTCTCACAGAAATATGGACTGATGACACCACCAGCCTAAAACTTCCACAAAAACAGTAACTTTTTCAGGATGCCATTGTACGCTCTATGATTGCTATTGTAATAAATTCTCATGGCTGAGGATGATATTCCGATGAAAATTAGTGGCAGTTGCCAACTGCTCCAGAGCAAATTCAGCAAACACAAGTAACTGCGGATGGTTGTCTACGTCGGTTGGGCATAACAGACTGAATAAATGACAACTAATTTGTCAAATGATGGCCGTTATCAACTGTCAACATTTTTAAGTCCGGCTCGTACTTGTCTTAAAGTTTATTTTCCGTAATTAATATTTGAAATTATTTTTATTTAGCACTTGTACATGCTTTGAAAGCTTATTGTGCTTCGGTTTATGTTCTTAAATACTTATTTTTGAAGTCGCCGTAGTCTAGTAGGGAGTGTGTTGGTTTATTAGACACAAGGTCTCGGTTCAAACCCCATGTCAGACATCTCCACCAAAACGAAATATGAAAAAATATTTCTTAGGCGACTTCCTTTCAGCAGATTTCAGGCAAAAACTCTGGGAATAAAGACTGCCATGCTCAAAATATCTGTCGTTTGGAATCGACTTTAAACTGTAGGTCCCGTCACTCATGTATAAAATTAACGCACACAACATAAGTGGGTGTGAGAAGCTATGTCATAATCCTGACTGATGGATTGTAATGACGAATTATGTATGTATACTTCTTTCTGAAATATTTATAACAGTTTATGTCATAACAGTATTTGTCATGGATTAGATTACTCTTCACAGAATCATTCCTGACATTTCTAAAATACTACAATAAAAATGAAAACTTCGGTAAATGAAATTTAGTTTCACAAGAAGACAACGTCAATCTGAAAGACTTTTCATTTTTTCAACAGCAATTGTTTATTAATGTTGTGTAACGGAAGTGTGAATAATAATTATGTTTTGTTTTATGTATTTCACAACTTCAGTAAATATATTCTAAAACAAGCCTGTGTGATGAATTATTTAAATAATACGCTCCCAAAACAGCCACCCATCAACCGTTTATCTATAATTCTAGGATCCAAAAAGTAATTTTGAAATTTTCATATTTTATGCGTTCAATGTCTATTAGAATTTCAAATATTTTTTTTCACTTCAAAATATTCTCATTTTTGTAGTCATTCTGTAGACTACTGTGGGTTGCATTCTTTGTTTGTTAAACAAAGAAGACAATTAACATCGTTTAGCAAATAGCAGGCAATTAACAAAAGAGGAAAACAAAATATACACTATAAAGAACTGTTATTTTCTTAAAAAAAAAAAACGCAAAAAAATATGCAGTTTATGCAACATTTTAATTACAACTTATGGCTAGAACAAGTCTTATGTATGTACGTGTCTTAAGTCTTTTGATTTTGTTTCGAAATGTTTTTTTTAATTACAAATTTTGTATGCATCTTAAGAAATAAACAATGAATTGAAACAGAAAAAACTTTTTGGGTGTTAGGAAATAAAGTATGTGTCTTAAGTCTTTTGTTTATGTAATTCATGTTAAATTACTTTAATTACGGTTTGCTGTACTTTTTTAAACAGAATTCTTAATGATTCAAATATTGAAATCGAAAATTTGTGTTAACAAGAAAAATTCTTAAGTCTTTTGTTTTTTTTTTCCAATATTTTGTATAATTGTTGAATAATTTTTTCCTTTATTATTGCCAACAAATATTATTTCATTCATTATTAATATTCGTTTGTTGCCTAGACTTTGACGACCTTAGCCAGAAGTTTTCAATAACATCCGCTGTTTTTACTTCTATTTTTCTATTGTTTTTTAAATTCTTATAATATTTATAAGTATAAAACAAAAATCGAAAGAAACGTGTTCATGTAATTCAATTTACAGTTTTTTTTCTTCTTCGTTTGTTTTCAACTAGAATTTAATCATGATCTCACTTTTGATTCATATTGCTTGTAGACCACAAAACAACTGCAGAGAAAACCTACATAAACTACAAATGAAATACAAATTATGGCAAGAAACTGCATTAAATTCTTAAAACATTGTGGTACAACAAAAAAAAAAAAAAAACAATACTAACAACAGCATTAACAAAACAACTTAAAAAGCAAAACAATAAATTGCATGAGTTAAGCTGTAACAGTTGCAGACGCTAAAAAATAAGGGGGAAGGTTTTACTGAAATTTCAGAAATTTTAGAAAAGAATTTTGAATTGTAAATGCCTTATACATACCTATGTACATACATAGTTGGTTATTACAATTCTTCAGTCCGGATTACGGACTAACTTCTCACACCACTTATGTTGTGTTGTGTTAATTTTATACATGAGTGTCAAGACCTACAGTTTAAAGTCGACTCCGAATGACAGATTTTTGGAAAAACTTTTTCATGGACTACCTACCTACCTACTTAATGCCTTATGGAAAGATGATATTGATAACTATAATTTGACTGCTGAGAATGTCAAATGATATTTCTATTCAGTAGGGTTTGTCAAGTAATCATTGATCGATTTTGCAATAATTTTTCTCTCTCTGATACAAAGTCATCAACATCTTGAAGAAATCTGCGTATAAAAGTCTTGAAAAACACGCGGAAAAGTGGATTCATAGTCCTTCTCAATTTGTTGGCCTTTGTCCACGAACTACATGGAAAGTTGTTCTTTAAAATACTTCTCGTAAAAGAATTGAAGCTATTGTATCCTTCGATTCAAGTTGCCGTAGTCTAATAGGTAGTGTGTTGGCTTATTAGACGGCCACGGTTCAAATCCCTGGTCGGACATCTCTAGCAAAACGAAATGTGAAAAATATTTCTTCGGCAACTTCCTGTCAGCAGATTTCTGACAAGAGCTGTGAGCGTAAATAAAATTGCCATGAAACAGTTTATCAAAACTCTGTCGTTCGGAATAGACCGCCAATCACGTTCAAAATTAATACGCACAACATAAGTGGTGTCAGGAGCTAGGTCGTAATCCTGACTGAAGGGTTGTAATGACCAATTACATATGTATGAATATAACCATCTTATCAGTATCTTTGAAGTCCCTGTAGTAGTTATTTGACTGCCATTTACCATAAGTTTTCCACCTGTGCTGCTATCGTTTAGTGTATGCCTAGAAAGTACAACTTTATACAGAATTTAACTTTGCAGTCACACTCTCACAGAAGATGTAGTCAACATCTTAAAACTTAAGCTAATAACAGGAGCGTTAAGCCTATTGTTCTATTCATACATACATGTATATAATTGATCATAACAACCTTTTAATTAGAATTATGACCTAGTTTCTCACACCATTTATGTTGTGTGTGTTAATTTTATTCATAAGTGGTGGGACCTACACTGTAAAGTCGGCTTCAAACGACAGATTTTTGAGAAACTTTACATGGCAATTTTATTTACTCTCAGCGTTTTTGCCAGAAATCTGCTGACAAGAAATCACCGAAGAAATATAGTTCTATACGGTGACTAAACCTGGGTCTCATGTAACCATCATGTGACCAGACAGATCTGGTTCGATATGGATAGATGCAGAGCAATATTTTACATTAAACCTGACTGGATGTCATCTTAGGAGTCTCATATCATATCTTGTGCACTGAGGCTAGAAATACGACACAAAAACTTCAGCAGAAAGAAGAAGAGACCACTGAACATCTTTTCTGTCATTTACCAATCGATATCTACAGCGGATAAGACGTTGTTTCTGGCCGAAAACCAATGAAAGTAATTATCAACTTCATATTATAAACCACAAAATATTTCAGTTCGATATCCTGAGGAGTAAGTTTGAATGGATAGGAAATGGATAGGAAATACGTTGAAATCTAACAATCTAACAACGAGATTAAAACTCCAAAAACTCTCATCGAAGTTGACGATCACGGGCTGAAAAATTTGCTGTTGCAGGGAACGAGGCAAGTCTAGTCTATCATTACGACCATTTGTTCCTGATCTAGAGAATAAATACATCATGTTTAAGAAACGCAGCAACATAACTCAATCACTTCTACTTTTTTAATTCTTAATTCCTTACAACTAATTAGTTTGGGTTGCAACCTAGTTTCTCACCCCACCCATGTTGTGTGTTTTAATTTTATTCATGAGTGATGGCACCTACAGTTTAACGTTGACTCCGAACGAGAGATTTGAAAAACTTTTCATGACAATCTTATTTACTCTTACACCGTTCTTGCTAAAAGACAGCTGAGTCATAACTTAACTTTCTCTGGTTTAATTCAAGTCATAATTTGTGTCTGAAGTCTTTTGTTTGCCTATACTATTTACACAGTCTAGCAAATACTCCAACCCCTTAGAATTTATTTAGTTTGACTTTTTATCTAAGTTTTGTTGCTTTAAACGTAGCAACAGCAACTTTAAGACAGACAACTGCATTTATTGTTTTAGTTTAAACGCTTACAAGTATTAGTTTTTGTATTTTTCATGAGTCATTGTATTGGTATTGCGTTGTTTTTTTGCCAATGTGGTTACTTCTAGATCTTACCAAGACCAAGACAAGACATGCTGTGGCCAATCTATTTGCAATTTAAAGTTAAAGTGCATATACAGTGAATAAAAACACGGCCTGAAGTAGCACCATTGAAAAGTTTATTTTTTATTTAATTTGTTTTTGTTTTTTCTATTACGGTGTCTAGAAATATTTTATTTTTTCCCACAGTCTGTCTGTCCACATACGTTTAAGCGATTAACTAAAATATTTAAAACACTTTAATACACATAAAAAATGACAATAAACCTAAGTGCAAGTGTATTTTTAATATTTTTTTATTTAAAAAAATAAATGAATTGTATGTTATTGTTGTTTTTGGTTTTATAAGTTAATAGTTTAGAAAAAAAGGCAAAAATATTTCGCCAGGAAATTCAAACAGTATCGCCAATGATAATTTGCAATGCAAAAAACTATGCATTTTGCTATTGAAAGCGGATGAGGTTTTTGCCAAGTATTTTGAGTGGAAATGCTATTTTATAACTTGATGGAGGATATAGTTTTCCGTTTGAAGAGTTGCTTTTTTTTAAATATTTTTTAAAGGAGTAAAAATATATTTTCTGTACTTTTTGGAATATGGCATCATTTTGCCTAAGTGATGTGACACCTTCATAGAAGTTTTGTACGATAGCAATTGCTACAATTTATCTTATCGAAATTTTGTTAAAGCTGTATGGTGGGTTATTTAAAAGTTTAGCTTTATTAAACAAAAACGGTTTGAAATTGGCCTTTAAATGCTCAATTGTCTCTGATTTGTTGGCATAACACTTTTCTTTAACGGTGCTCCACAGCAAATAGTCCAACGGTATCAAATCGCAGCTTCTTGGCCGCCAATTGATATCACCGTTTCGGCTATATTTAGTGTAGACATCAAATGATTTACTAACGGCTGTCTAGTTACTTTTGGTTGTCTAGACACTTATTGGCATGTACAACTGGAAGTGTCGTTGTGTTCTTAATCAGTTTCGAATTTCTGCTTTTTTTCTTTCGCTATAAAGTAAACACTCTTGTACGAAAAATTCAATATATTTTTGGAGAATTTTTGTGCATATTATTATAGAATTTTTCGCACCCACCATTATTTATACCATTTGACACTGAAACGTCCTGATTATATGATTTCATTCCTGTATCCTTGCAGATGTGATCTGAATCATATCCTCACATATAATAAAGCAATCTTTTTGTTAGAAAGCCTGAATATTGCCGAATATAATGAAAAATATTTTGATTAGAATTTTGGTTAATAGTCCATGAGAACCATTGTATCTGATAAGAGTACTTGCGAAGTAATTGAAGCCTACATGCAATTGTATCCAGTTTCTGATCAAGAATGTGGAGGATCTACTTTACATTTCAATATTCTTGAAAATTATATAGAAAGACCTAAAGGTTCGCAACATTTGATGATTAATGGTGGTAGTTTTGAGCGTCCATTAAAAAAGTTAGAAAAAATTTTTTCAAAATAGGATATTGGTCAGTTGCAGCACTATCCAGAGTGATAGCATAATCCTTTATTGTTGCCTAGAAATAATAATCTCTTCTGCGAAAATGTATTGAGTTGTTGTTTTGAGAGCAGGTGTAAGAAACTTTGCTTTTGGATTCCCACTTTTTCTTAGGAGGTGGAGCCGCCAAACCTTTATGTGATGCCGCTTTCTTACATATATAATTGGTCATTACAACTCTTCAGTCAGGATTACGACCTAGCTTCTCACACCACTTATGTTGTATACGTTAATTTTATACATGAGTGACAGATTTTTTTGAGAAGCTCATTGCAATTTTATTTACTCTCAGAGTTTTTGCCAGAAATCTGCTGAGAGTGAGTCGCCGAAGAAATATTTTTTATATTTTGGTTTTGATGTCTGACCTGGGGTTTGAACCGTGGCCTTACGTCTAATAAGCCAACATACTACCTACTAGATTACGGTCGGTTTCTTAGTTTTTGAAAATTCGTAAACCACAATTAAATTTTTTTATCTTGTCTTGGATTTATACCCGGATTGCAATTCAAGAGGTGATATCTGTTTATTAGGTTGAATCTTTATATATCTAAAGCGTGTCTTGACAGGAAGTTATCCGGTATAAGTTTCAAAAACCTTAACAATTCATGTAATGGAAGCAATTAAAATAAAATAAACAGAAATATACTCACATACATACATACATAATTAATTATTACAACACCTCAGTTAGTGTTACGACCTGGGTTCTCACACCAATATCATATATTGTGTGTGTTAATTTTATACATGAGTGGCGGGATCTACAGAGAAATTTTTTCATGGCAATTTTATTTATTCTTAGACTTTTTCTCAGAAATCTGCTGAGAGGAACTTGCCGAATAAATATTTTTTCGTAAGTAGTTGCATTTAAGATGTCTAAGCTAGAGCTTAATCCATGGCCTCACGTCTTATAAGTCAACACACTTACTTATGTCCTGTAAAATGTTGGAGATTGTCTAGCTTTAAATATATGTGTCTTCTGGCATTGCCATGATTGAGCTCAACATATTTCTGTAGAAGACGGCTTAGTCTAGTAGGTAGTATGTTGACTTATTAGATGATAGCGTGTGATTCAAATCTTCGGTTCAGGCATCTCAACTAATAAGAAAAAATATTTCTTTTGATCGCTTCTTCTCAGCAGACGTCTGGCAAAAATTCTGAGAGTAAATTAAAAAGCTTTGAAAAGTCTTTCAAAACTGTTGTTTCGAGTCCTTGCACGAGCATTGTAATGAGCAATTAAGTAAGTTTCACTAAGTAAGACTAGTTTTGTAGAAAATGTGAACCACAATTGCGAGAAATAAGTTGCTTGAATGAGTTGCATGATTCGATGGAACACGCGTCTAATGAATTCCTTCAACCTTATCTAATCATACATGGAATATATTATTGAAGTTCTGTTCTATTAACTTTTTTATACACTTTATCCAATATATAGAACGTTAAAAAATGTTTCCCTTTAAAGTAATGCAGCGTTGACGTTGGTAAAAAGGTTTTTACGTTGAATACCGAATTAAAGTTTTATATTTAGCAGAAAAACTAGGTTAATAATCCTGACTGAAGGGTTGTAATGATCAATTATGTATGTGTATTTAGCAGAAAATTTAAGGTTTATCCCTGTGTTACCCGCAATTCCACTTATAATTATATTTCTTAATTGTTAAATTACACTTTTAATGACCCCTTTTATGACCCCTGTATAACTTTGTCCAATATATTGGACATCAACTGGCAGCGAGGCAAGACGACATCAAATCAGATCAAATCACAATAAAATTTTAAAATTTTTTCTCAACCATTCCCATTTAATATCTGAAAGGATTAAGGGAGTGAATAGGTAATAAAAGAATGAATATACAAATTATTTTAATTTTTATTCTCCTTTATACAATGATTTTTGATTGTTTGCAGAGGTTTGCAGACGTACCATATTTATTAAGGCAATTATGATGTCTTTTGTATTCAGACTGAAGGATAAGTTGTATTTAATTTAGAAAGTAGATGTTATTACTTATAACTTGACTTAGTTTCAGCTTTTAATTTAAAAATTTTCTAGTCTTGCATGATTATTAGCTTTAAATTTCCACAAAATTGGGTCATATTGATAAACATTATTAATTGACAATAATTTCTATTTTTATGAATTGATAAAAAGTAATCACTGTATACACTATAATCTACAGATTTCAACGTCATTTCTTCATTTTCATTTTCATTTTCATTTTCAAATGAAACGTATAAAGTTGCCTGCCTCGTTTATTAAGATTACAAAATTGCTACCATTTTTGAATTTTTTTTTGGTTTTTTCAACTACTTTTTGCTACAAAATGACTCCATAAATGTAAGAAATATTTGTAATTCATTTACTTTTTATAGGCATCTCTGGTACGTATGTATGTACATACATATATAAGTAGATACGTGTGTATAGTATGTATTCAAATATAAAAGTCCATTGATTTTTCGTTTTTCTGCTTTATGCCTAATGCTTGTTGTACGCCATACATGTTGGGTAGCATTGCATTCGTTTCAAAAAATGTAACAACAAATAAAGAGTGATTGCGTTGCAAGTGCAAAATTTATGGCAAGAGAAAAAACAAATTTCTTTCTTTTGTTGCGATTTTTTTTGTGCGTTTCTCATCTCCAGTGATTTCTTTTTAAAGCCTCTTTTTTTTTGTTGTAGTAATCGAAGCAATAAATTTGTGGGTTTTTTTCTTCTTCTTTACAAAATCCCTTGCAACATACAAAACAAGTCATTGTTTAATAGTAATGTTTTTATTTTTTTCTTTGAAAAGTTGTATTTCTTTTCTTTTTTTATATGGCATACGTATGTATGTATGTATGTATATGGCAACAATGCAATATGTATTCATTGACGTTCATTCATCTTATTCCTTCATGCTGCCTGCAAACAATTGCTGTGCAGTGATAAACCAAATCAAATCAAACTAAACCAACAATTTTCATATTTTGCTTTTATAAGCAAATCATAATGTTTTGATTTCTTTAATGCTTTTTCTGTGCTCTTTTTTTGCATGGAATGATGTTTTAATATTTTTAATGAAATTATGTTTGATTGTAAGCAAAAAATTTTTATGTGAGTCCAATCACCTCAATTTAAGCGTTGTTACCATAAAAACAGTAATCTTTGTTAATATTTTGTAATCTCATAAGTTTTATGCTATTTTTTATTACAATTTTACCTTCAATTAATTTTTGCATAATAGTTTACGTTTTTAGATATTTGGAATGCTTAAAGGATATCTAGGGATTTGCTGCTGAAGCACTTATTCTGTTTAATTAATGTAAGACTTTGTTCCTGAATTGATTGAGCCTACATGTTTAGATATATTTACATACATACATACATACATAAATTGGTTATTACAATCCTTTAGTCAGGATTACAATCTATCCTCTTACACCACTTACTTTCTGTGTGTTAATTTTATACATGAGCGGCGGCACTTGCTGCTTAAAGTCGACACCGAATTTTATTTTACTCCCGCAATTTCATTTACTCTCAGAGTTTTTGCCAGAAATCTGCTAAGAGGAAGTCGCCGAAGAAATATTTCTTCGTATTTCGTTTTTGTTGAAGATATCTGATATCTGGGGTTTGAACGTAGCCCCACGTCTAATAGGTCAACAGACTACTTACTAGACCACGGCAGCTTCAGAAAGAAGTATTTTAGAACATAAACCGAAGCACAATAAGCTTTCGAAGCATGTACATGTGCTAAAAAAATACATTCAAATATTATTATTAAAGGGTAAAATTTAAGATTTAAGTAGGACTTTTAAATTAAATTTTGACAGTTGGTAATGGCCACCTAGTCCTGCTAGACTACGATGACTTCTTAGCTATGTTTATACATACATACATAATTGGTCATTACAACCCTTCAGTCAGGATTATTGACCTAGTTTCTCACACCACTTATGTTGTGTGTGTTAATTTTATACATAAGTGGCGGGACCTACAGTTTAAAGTCGACTCCGAACGACAGATTTTTTTGAGAAACTTTTCATGGCAATTTTATTTACTCTCAGAGTTTTTGCCAGAAATCTGCTGAGAGGAAATCGCCGAAGAAATACTTTTTGTATTTTATTTTGATGTCTGGCCTGGGGCTCGAACCCTGGCTTTATGTCTAATAAGCCAACACACTACCTACTAGACTACGGCGACTTCCGTTTACATGAGTAAATGTTTGTTTACATGAGTAAATTTTAAGCACACAAAAAAGGAAAAAGATTTCTTTAATATTTTCTCAAGATTTCAGACTTAATGTTTAAGGACATGATTTTTTGTAATGAATTTTGCAGAGTTTGGTCATATAATGATCATGCTCTATCGGAAACAACATATAGAAAATGGTTTCAACAGTGCAGATATAACGATTTTGATGTGGGAAAAGAAGAAAGTGTGAAAGTGAAAGAATATTGTATGAATATGTTTGTGTCAGAAACAAATGCTGCAGAAATGTTAAATGGTGCACAGCAAATAATTTCTAACAATTGAAGCCACATGATTTGAATCACACACAGATGGAAATCCGAAGAACTAATTGTGAAATTAGGCTTCAAAGACACAATAGAAAATCAGTTTTAAATTCAATTGTTACTACCGATAAAAATTCATGTATTAATCCGCAACAACCATCAACTCCAACTGCAAAAACATATCGATTGTTACTGGCAATAATAAATAAATTTACTTTCAGAATATTCAACGAAAAAAAATCATGGATTAATACGGGACAACCATTAACATTGGCTGCAAAACCAGATCGATACTTCAGGAAGACAATGCTATGAATTTGGTGGAATCAGAAAGGTGTGGTGTACCACGATCTTCTAAAACTTGGAGAAATCGTTAAGAAAGATCGCTACGGTATCAATTTGAACCATTCATTGTTCGAAAAACAACCGGAATGTGCTAGACACGGCAAAGGTAATTTTGCAACATGACAATGCACTTGTATACAAAACAAAACCGGTTCAGGATACAATTAAAGTATTAGGTATATGAAATGCTGCCCCACTCACCGCTTTTATCAGACTTGTCTCATTCAGACTACTATTTATTGTCATCGATGGAATACCAGATATTCCAACCAGATCTTCCAACCAAAACTTCCTAATTGGAATTCTGAAATCAAATGCTTTGTTTAGAAATTATTAGAACCACACCTTATAAGATTTTTTTAACAATTTTTTAAGTACGAATAGGCAAAATGTTTTTGGCGATATTTATTTTTCAGAGCTAAGTTTTATTTCTCTTTTCGAGTATAACTAACACTGCTCGTTTGGTTTTCGAAAGAATAAAGTTCATTAAGAAAGCAAATGAACAGAAGTTCATTTCTTAAGTCTTTTGTTTTATGAAATTCTTTTCAACTGTAAATAACACTGCTTAGGCTGTTCGCAAATTTTGTGTATTTCTTAAGACTTTTGTAATTTTATTATGTTTTTTTTTCTTGTTTTGCTTTGGACATTTTGCTGGAATTTTAGATTTGCTTGTGTCTTAAGTCTTTTGTCTAATTGGGTGGAAATCACAAGCACGAAGGGCGTTTAAATTTTAAAACCGGAGCTGTTTTAAGAAACCACTTTTTCTAAATTTTAAACAATTTGTTTTATTATTTTCCAAAGAAATAAAAAAGAAAATTTATTGTATTTTTCTTTTATTTTTGGTTGCTTTTGTTAAAACTGGCTTTAGTAAGCCATTTGAAGTAAAAAAAAAACTTTTTAAATTACTTACGTATGTTGTTAAATAAAATTGTTCCAAAGATTTTATAGAAATTTTATACTGAAGAAAACACAAAACCAAAACAAATAATAAAATAAAAAGTGAAATAAAATAAATAAATAATAATTAATTTCTAATTCAAGCTCTAATGAACACTGAAACACTGACCAACAACCACTATCCACGACAAACGTTTAAAAACTACTTTTTAATGCTCATACAGAAGAAAAACAACCATGATTTCAGAAAAAGAAAATTACTTTTAACAATAACAATAACAACAACAATAAAAATAACAAAAACAAAAACAATACCAAGTTGTCAATCAAAAAATTTGACCATGAAAGTTGAAGTGCAGAAATTACAAACAAAAACGAAAACAAGAAATTCCTTAGCTTTTGCTTATAATTTTTGAGTTACAAAAATAAAATCAAAACCCCATACAATGCTTGGCAAGCACGTTCCAGAAGGCAAGCTAAGAAATTTTAATATGAAATGAAAATGAAATCAAAAAAGCAACCAAAAAGGAGTCTCTCTAAAGCAAAAGTGCTTTAAATTGTGGGTGCGTGTTAAAAAGTAATTTCACTTTCATTTTATTTCGTTTGGTTTTCTTTTTTATTTTTTGGTTTGTTTATTACTTTTCTTTTCGTTTTATTATTTTTTATAAATAAATTAAACTGAAATGTTAAGGTAGGTAAACGCTAATTAACATAAATTAAAGAAGAAAAAAACGCACAGAAAAAGAAAAGAAAAATTTATAAATATTTACACATATTTGTGTGTGTGTGATATGTTATGGTTAATTAATGAAAATATTTTTTGATTTAAAATTTTAATCAGGAATTAAGCAATCATTTTACTATAAACAATTTCTATTGAAAAAAAAAAAATTAAAAACAAATTATTTTTGGTCACAAACATTTTGTAATACACACTTCAAATGGTTAGGCATTGAAATCAAAGGCAATTAATAATAGTCATACGTGAGTCTTCTTCAAAAACAATATTTATTTATTGCTTCACAGTAATGCAATTAACAAATTACATTCTAGTTATCGTTATGAATTGGTAAAAACGTACATTTTGCAACAACATAAGAAATTGTTTTAAGTTAAGGTATTCAATTATTCCAAAGGCCCTGGTTTTTTATTTCTTGAATATTCAAGATTTTAGATTTTAAAAGATTTTCTTTACAAAAATAAACAATTCTATTCACGCTTTTGGTACAAATATTCTTAAAGAAAATATTCTTTGCGTCTTAAATTTTTGGTTTACTTAGTTACTAAATTCTTAAATTTCCTTTCAATAATTTGTTACATGGGTGCTAGAAATGGTTTGGTTTCATATTGGACCTCTGTGTTATATTTAAAACCCGTTTTATTAACCTAAATATCTTCATATAAACATAAATTATTGGTCTTTACAATACTTCAGCTAGGATTGCGACCTAGAATCTCAAACCACTTACATATGTTGTGTGTGTTAATTTTATACAAGAGTGGCCGGACCTACAGTTTAAAGTCGACTCCGAACAACAGAAAGAAACTTTTCATGATAATTTTTTATTTACTCTCAGAGTTTTTGCCCGAAATCTGCTGAAGGGAAGTTGCCGAAGAAATATTTTTTCATATTTCGTTTAGTTCGAGATGTGTAATCTTCATGTTTGAACCGTGGCCTCACGTCTAATAATCCAACATACAACCTTCTAGACTACGGCGACAATCATTCCATATATACGTGCTACAAATATTCTTGAAGAAAATGTTCTGTTTTAAAACTACCAAGTTTGTGTCTTAAGTCTTTGGTTTTTTTTTCTAAATTCTTTAACTTCCTTTCGTTTGCATTTCAAACGAGTTTTATTAAAACAAATATGCATCGCACAACATTTTTATTGTTATTTAATCACACAATTTTTGGGTTACAAGCGATTACGAAATTGAAATTCCACATGATAAGTAAAGTTAAAGGGTTAGTTCTATAAGGTTGGACAGATAGTGTACCATTCTGAACAATAAGGTTCAAATTGAGGTTCACTTTGATGTCACAAATAACACCGAGGATCAAACTTTTCTTATAGAAAACCTATCAAACTCCAAAATAAGTTATGCCATTGTTGCCATTTTTTTTCTTTTTATTGCAGCAATCTTTATTTTCGAAAATTCAATCAATGATGACAGAAAAAGAAGGGTTCTTTAAGTCACATGAGGTAAAAGATAGTCTCTGAATACTGCTCAGACCCATTGCTTCTGCAGTAGTCATTTTCGCGAATACCAAACCATTTGAGAGAATATATGCCTGCCTTACACTAGCACAGTGGTCTATAAGAAACGCAGTAATGCGTTGGATGGACAAGCGATTTAAAGATTTAAGAAAATCAGGATGCCAACACACTACCTACTAGACTTACTTATGTCCTGTAAAATGCGGGAGATTGTGAGTTCCGTACCGGCCATAGCCAATTCATTAGAAATGCAATCCTCAATAATAGGCCTACGTTCTGGTACTCATACCTTTAAACGATTTGGAATCTGTGGCATTCATACACGAAGATGATGCAACATTAAATATGTGTGTTTTCTGGCATTGTCATGATTGAAGATTTTTTCTTTCATTATTTCTGCAGATTTTAATTGAATTTCTACAATCACGTGAATTGTTTACAATACAACTCAGAATCGATCATTTAAGCAGGTTGTTGAAACTTATAATGAATAATTTCTTGTCAATCACAACAAACAATCATCATTACGCTTGATCTCTGATCTTTTACGCACATTACTAACGTACGTGATCCACTTTTCATTATCCGTCGCCTATGGATCTTGAAAATTTTTATTTCGGTTCGTTTCAGCAGTTGAAAGTCGCTGCAGTCTTGTAGTTAGTGAGTTGGCTTAATAGACATGAAGCCACGGTTCAAATTTCAAGTCAGACATCTCTAACAAAACAAAATATGAGAAAATATTTCTTCGGAGACTTCCTCTCAGCAGATTTCTGGCAAAAACTCTGATAGTAAAAAAAAATTGTCATGAAAAGTCTCTCAAAAATCTGGCGTTCGGATTCGACTTTAAACTGTAGTTCCGCCACTCATGGATAAAATTAACACGCACAACATGGGTGGTGTGAGAAGCTAGGTTATAATCCTGACTAAGGTGTGTAATGATCAATTATGTACGTATGTAAATGGAAATACGTTTCATTTAGTTTTTCATTGTTAACTCATGTGACATACAAAAATTGAAGTCCTGTGTGTTCAGTTTTCTTCACTTCATGGATTACTGTTTGGTGATAAATGCCTAGTCTCCTAGCAACGTCCAAGCTATCGTATTTTCTTCGAACTTTTATTGATTCTTTAGTGATTGGTCGACCAGAGCAAGATGCATTTTTCATATCAAAATTATCAGAACAAAAACGATCAATCCAGGAAGCTGGTGATTTTTCTAGCTACAGCGTAGTTTTTAAAAATTTCATAAATTTTTTTTGTATACTACAACAAAATCTTCCTACGACGAAATCTTGCCATTTTTCTTAAGCCTCCATAGTATTTGACTTGAACGATTTAATGAATCCTAAATATTTCTACTGGATTTGTAAATATTGTAAGTAGAAACTAAAGGAAACAGCCTTCACATGTTTTCTTGCTTCAATTTATGGTACAAGACACTCAAACCTATTTTGCCTGGTAAACATTTCTCTTCAAAATACTGGGTAATAAGTGCATATTCAGTTTTTTTTTATTGTCATAGCATTTAAATAATAAATATCCTCGTTTGTTAAAATTATGCCGCTCCAGAGTTTTGGAATTTTAAACCCAAAACTAGTTACAGTTTTACCACTATGATAAGCATTTTATGGGCTTATTGACCCCTTCTGTGTCGACAACTGTATTTATCGTCACAACGAAATATTTATAACAGCCAACCAAAATATTTTGTTTGGCTATTATCGGTTGATTTGAAAGCTGCATAAACATTTTATGGGGTTTACAAAAAAAAAAAAAAAATAAGTTTTTAAATATTTGTGATGGTATGTATTTAAATTAAAAAAAAAACAAAACAACAACAAAACAATATTTATAGTTTTTAAAAATATTTAAAAACTTTTTCTAAATACCAGCATTAGGTTTTTACAACTTTTCTTTTGTTTTATTTGAATTTTGTTGTTGTTGTGTTGTTGCCATCGAATTAATAAAATTTCTTTTGATGAATTTTTAATTGTTTATTGTTTAACTGTCATTTACTTGTTATTCTTAAAATTTTGTTCAAAAATATCAACAAAAAAAAACCGTTTCCAACTCAAAAAAGCGAAAGTTTTCTCTCAAAAAAAAAAAAAAAAAATGTGGAATTTAAAAAAAAAAATTCGAAAACAATGTCACTGTATCAACAAAACGATTAAATTTAAACCAGATGCAGCACTAGCACATTTAATAATAATCATGATGATGATCATAATCATGATCATGATCATGATCACTGTCATGTTTATACCATCTTTTTTTGTTTATTTTTGTCTCTGCCATAATGAAGATGATCACGAACATCATTATTATGATTATAAATCATTAACGTAGCCACAAAAATTATTTTTAAGAGCCAGCAAACACGAAATGATAAAAAACATGAAGCCGCCAGTCATAAAACAATGATAAGCGGATTTTATTAAATTTTCAGTTTTCAAATGAAATTTTTTGGTTTTTTATTTTTATTTTTGAAATTTTTAGATAAAAAACAAATAAAATTTTGGAATATTTAATGAATTAAAGAAAATCATTGTAGTAAACAACAGGCTTCAGATTGCATGATGAAAAAGAAAAGTCTTTCGGTAGAAAACTTTGTCAAAGACAAAATTTTGGGTAGAGTTTTAGAATTCGAAATTTGATGAAAAGTTTTAAAAAAATTTCAAGATTTTAAGAGACTGTATCAAGGTACGTGATTCATGTTAAATTGTGTATATAAAGGCTAAGATTTTTAAAGCACTTCGTGTTTGTAAAATATAGTTTCAACTTTGAGGGCTAGTGAAAAATTAAGGTTTATGGGTTAGTTTCCTAATTATTTTTTATGATTAATCCGTAATTATTTAATTCTTAAATACCATAACTATGTTGTTGTAATATCATGGAATGTCAGTTGTAATAAAACATCACAAAGTTCTATAGTATTATTACAAGATACCGTACTTTTTTCAAATCACTGTGCGATGATTACTGTGCGATATTTTTGTTCGAAATGTTAGAATTGAGCTTGGTTGACATTAATAGTAGTTTTCATAAGGTGATATCATACGTTAAATGGGATCAATAAATCTTAGCTTATTTAGCAGTCCATTGGCTGACAAGTCTTGCTCGAGTTCCCTGAAGAACAGGAGCTAGCCAGAGACAATTCTAGCTGTGGAACACAACATAGGGTGAGATATCGGCCAAAATAATGGAAAAAATGGAAAAAATTAAGTCGCCGTAGTCTAGTAGTTAGTTTGTTGACTTATTAGATGTCAGGCCATGGTTCAAACCAAAGGTCAGTTATCTCGAAAAAGACGAACCACTCGTGTCTAAAATTAACACACAGAACATGAACGGTGTGTGAAGCTAGGTCGTAATCCTGACTGAAGGGTTATAATGAGCAATTCTGTATGTATGTATGTATGCAGATGTTGTTCGAAGTTCAGTATTCTGGCAAAAAGCTCTGAGAGTAAATGAAAAATTGTCATGAAAATGTTAGAGGACGTTTACTTGTCAAATAAGACAATTACAGTACCCGGAGGTCAAGTTGATCCATTGTACTCATGAAAAAGTTTCTTAAAAATCTGTTATTCGGAGTCGACATTAAACTGGAGGTCTCGCTTCTCATGAATAAAATTAACACATACAGCATAAGCGGTTTAAGAAGCTAGGTTATAATCCTGACTGAAGGATTGTAATGACAAATTATGTATATACATATATGCCTTCGGAAAGTAAATGACGGACATACATATATATTCATTCCCCCAAATAAATATTTCTTTGATTATTAAATTTTTAAAACCCCAACTAGGCGATTTAGTAGCCTTATTATTATATATCTTCAATCATTATAAAATATTATGTAATCGTTAAAGTACTAAAGAAAGTATGTTTCTTAAGTCTTTTGTTTCTACGCAATGTAGAATGGACTGAAAAAGCAAACAATATCTGCAATTAAAAGATTTTCCTAAGTAACTAATAAAACTCAATAACCTTAATGTACTTTGAAGTTCGTTGCTTAAGTCTTTCGTTTTTCTCCTTTACATTCCTAGTGTAGAAAATTGTAAAAAAAAAAATTACGAAATTTTTTAGAAAAAATAAATGAAAGTGAGAATTCTTTTTCTTTTTATATTAAATTTAATCACTGTGCCAGACTTTCATTTTTCTCGGTGACTATTTTTTTTTAATTTCAATTTCATTTGAATGACTGTTGACATTTTTTTAATTCATTAGTTGTTGATTTGCTTTAATCACTCCATTCATGTATTCATTCATTCATTGAGTTACTCATGCAATAGTAGTTAAAAAATAGTTTCATTTTCAATTGGTTTCCATTACAATTGCAATTAGTTTGGATATGTATTTGTTTTTTTTTAATTTTTTCTATTTTTTTTAATTGTTTTCTGATCGCAAACGATAACAATGTGTCATAATAAATGAGAGCGTTATTTATATGGTATTTAATGTCAATAAAGTTTATAAGAAAAAAAGCGAAATTTTTTACCCAAAAAAAATTCAAAACCTGCTAAAACAACCTGCTGGCACAATATTTTAATTGCCCTTAAAAACACTTTCTAAAAAAGGTTTTTAAATAAATAGGCAGTAAAAATATTCACTTTAATTAAAATTGGAAGCAGATATAATCAGAATCACGTAAAACTGACATGCTGCCGAAGAATTTTAAATAAATGGAATCGTAAATGAAAATTGAAATTATTTTTACTGATGCTGGACATAAAAATTCAATTCAATTTGAAATAGTTTTTATCTTTAAATTAGTTTCTCATTAACCATTAGTTATCTACAAAGTAAAGCCGACATTAGATTGTTTTTATTTAGAAACAATTTTTAAAAATTTTATTTATTTTTAGATCAAATTAAAATAAGTTTTAAAAATTCATTCCTACGTTAGACAGATTTTCGAGAAAATTTTCATGGCAATCTTTTTACTCTCAGAGTTTTTGCCAGAAGACCGCTGAGCAGTAGTCATCGACTTTCGTTTTATTTAAGATGTGTGAGCAGGAGTTTAAACCACGGCATTACGTTGAATAAGCCAACATACTACTTACTAGACTAGGGTGACTTCAGTGATACTTAATGAAATTCAGAATACTTTTGTAATTAATACATTACCTTGAACATATCTCATGTGTGAATGATTTCACTGTGTACAAACATACATGCCTACATACATAAATACGTAATTGGTCATTACAAACCTTCAGTTAGGATTATAATCTAGCTTCTCACACCACTTATGTTGTGTGTGTTAATTTTATATATGAGTGGTAGGATCTACAGTTTAAAGTCGACTCAGAACGATAGACTTTCTTTTTTTGAGAAACTTTTTCAATGCAATTTTATTTACTCCCAGAGTCCTTGGTAGAAATCTGATGAGAAGAAGCCGCCAACGAAATATTTTTTCATGTTTTCGTTTTGTTGGAAATGTCTGACTTGGGGTTGGAACCGTGGTCTCATGTTTAATAAGTCAACACACTACCTATTAAACCACAGCGATTTTAAACAACAACACGATTTTCGAAAAAGATTTGCAAGTTATTAAAAAGAAGTATTGTTTCATAAAGCAATGTGATTATTGTAAATTATAGCACAAAATGCAGAGCATTTTAAATATACAAAAGGTAAAAATGTTGTCTAGACTGCTGAAGAAATTTGTGTAGAACAACAGCGAAATAGTTTGCTCGTTGTCGGTCTGATAATGCTCTTAATGTTAAAGATGCATCTAGCTTTATACGGTGTTCAGATACGCACCTTTATTGCGTAAATCGCAATGAACGACATTATTGAGCTCAATATTTCATATAAAGTTTCAATTAATAATTGCGTAATAAATACGCAAATTATTATAATATTGAGTAAAACTTAAAATGCAGCACTGCCATAAGTGTGTTTAGTGAGCATATTACAATTAACAGAACACTTTCTGTTGATATTTGACAACTCAAATGTCAACAACGACAAACAAACATTAATAAACTAACAAACGACACTAATTTTCGCGACCAAAATAAAAACAATGTTGTTGTTTACCAGGTGTCAAATGAATATTGAGTAAGCTGGATTGCGTATATTATTATGCCTGAATACTTAAAATATTGTACTCAATTAACCGAATATTGTCTCAATAAAAGTGCATATCTGAACATAGTATTAGTCAACCAATCACTAAAAAGAGTTGTTGAAATCATGTAACCGATTTAGAAACACTGGCCCATAAGCAGTGTAAACATGTATCAAGGAGATACAAAAGACAGGATATGGCCATTCATTCTGGGTTCTTATGAGGTTAGTTCGCCATTCACAGACATGTTCACTAGGTGGCCCATATGGCCCATTGTGTTATCCAAGTGAAGGTAAGCCCCGTTGTCATGATCCGTTAGTGTTGAGTTTGAACCATCCCCAGCTTCGGATGAAACCGGCCAGTCCCTTAGTGGCACATTCGCCACCATGCCCAGATCTTCAAGCGAGCAACTGTCTAAAGAATCGGAATCAGATAGGTAGACAGAATAACGTTACCCTTTGCTAGGTACCAGTTCATCTGCAAATTCTAGGCAATGAACAAGCAGACGAGATTGCGAGAAGGAAGCTTATACACTGTTGATAGGATTAAAACCCTTCTGTGCAGTAGACGGTCTGACGAGTATTTAAAAAGGGATTCTCTATGAAAGGGAATATAAAGGGAGACATAGACTCTTCTCAAATCAAACGGGTTTGAGGTAATCAAAACTTTTTTTTGGGAAATTTCAATAAGGGAAGATCTGATGCATGCAACAGACAAGAAATAACCGGAGGTTAATAAGTCGTCTTTTGATAGGGCACTGTAGACTCAGAGTATACTTATTCAGAATGGCGGTTGACACGAGCCCAACATGAAGATTCTATGACGATAAGAATGAATCATTAGAATAGATTCTTGGAACCCGAGGGATTTGGTGCATTCCAAAAAAGAAACACCTGAATGCATATCAAGTGTCATTGTTGACATCGAGCAGCATTCTAAGGTTTGTCAGCGCAATTGGCTAGGGTAGAAGGCATTATAGAGATACCCTATAATGTATAAGGGGAGTACAGTAGACCATTTCAATGCAGTATGCACTAAGGTATGTCTTCACACAATACATAATACTAATAAATAAACAGTTACCAACCATTTTTGGGATACACAAGATATAAAATGAAGATGGATGTTTGGTGGTTATATGAATTGATGATAAAAAGTTCAATGGAAGGAATTTCCAGATAGAATAGAACAGAAAGGAATTGTACCATTTATAAGGCTAATGTTTACGAGCGATAAAATATGAACTACGTGTTAGGTTAGGTTATGTTATGTTGGAGTGGTAGCTCTGATACCAAAGCTCACTTAAGTACACATAGTGGCCCGTTCTGACGACACGGGTAGGCGCAATCTCTTAACTGACCGAGTTGCATCGAACTCATCGAAGAAGTTTGTCAGCGCAGGAGCTGCACACTAAAGGTAAGACTCTCCTAAGCTGGAAACCAGCCTGAAAGTTTTATGAACGAAGCTAAATTTTTTACATATATCAAATGGATGATAACTGCGTTAAGGTGATATTATGTGAAGAAGTTCATATACGAAGCATAGTGAAGCTTCACAGAAAGGTATACCTGGTGGAATGGAAGAAAATTGCTTATTAAGAGCTTTCGCATTCTATAAACTAGTAAATTGATTCATTTTGATCTCTATCGCCAACAATTAACGAGATTGAAGCAAGCATTTCACAAGCATGTGAAACAATTTATCAGCAGATAAACTGTTATATCCAATCATGACAACGCCAGACCAAACACGTCTTTAATGAGTTGAAAGAAATTGTGCTGGAAAGTTTTGATTATCAAATGCTCATTTCATTCAACCTCTGTAATACTGCCTTAACGGTAAAATTATTAATTTCTGTATGTAAAGGTCTGCGACATGAGATTGGTCCCAAGAGATCTATATTGATGGGATGATGGCTTTACCTCGAAGCTTGCAAAATATTTTCTATCAAAAAGGCTTATGTTTGGTTTTATAAACTTCGATATACAGTTGTAACTGAACGTGTGCGAACACCATATATTGAAGTGTAAATGATTTTATTTAAGAATATTAAACAAAAGACTTAAGAAACGAACTTAGTGGTCATTTTTATTTGAACTGAAATATTTGTGAAATATTTCTTCTAGAATATTTATAGAATATAAGGAGAAAGAATAAAAAAAAAACAAAAGTTTAAATGCCAAATTAAAATCCTGAGAGACCGTTCCCTTGAAAAATCAAAATTTTTTGTCTCAAAATAATTTTTTTTTAATTAAACATATGGTTGGTGGTGGTTAATAAATATCAAGGTCTTCTTTAGTTTTTCCATATAATTTCTCTTTCATTAAGTTTTTCACTGTTAGCAATACTGCGTTCAACACTTATACACACACACACACACTGGTTTTACTTCACTTGACTTTCCTTATCATTTCGTTTGCCAAACGTTTGAAATTTTTTTTTCTATTTTTTTTGTTGTTTTTTTTTTTTAATGATTTTCTTGTTTTATTTGTTGAAGACACTTGAAAGTATGAAAGTAAAAATCAAAATCTTTCAATGCAATACACTTGAAGATACGACGAAGTATTGGAGCAAAAATCAACAACAACAACATACTACAGCTAACAAACAATAATATACACATTCAATACACCTTTCAACAAATTTCTCGATAATTGGAGCAGAAAACACAATACTTTCTTGTTTTAGTTTGAAATTTTGTTTTTCTTCTTCTTTTTTCGTTTGTAAAAAATAGATTTACTTGGCATTTTCATTAAAAACAGAAACACTTTTAAGCTACACAAATGCGAATTAATTTTGATTTTTTCTTTCAAATCAGTTGCTGTTGTATTGGATTTTGTGAAATTCAAAATTCGAAAATTGCATGCCAAACAATTTAAAAAAAAAAATTTTTTAAAAAAATCGTTTTTCGCCAAAAGAAACTTACTTACCTTTCAAAATTAATTTTTATTTGTATTTCCAATCTATGAACAACAGGCAGAACACATAAATTAATGCAACACAAAAAGGAAATAAAGCAACCTTAAGGCTAAGAGGGGGATTTAGCAAATATTTTGTAAATTTTTTCTTTAAAATTTTCTTTCACAATTTCTTGGCTTTGTTTTATTTCAATTTTTTATTTCAAAAATTATTCTTTTTTTTAGTTATTTTTTCTTTTTAAATTCTTTTCAATTTTATTTTATTTTTTTTTTATAAAAACTTAACCGTTTTTTCAGATTTTTTTTTTTTAAATTTTAAAATTATTTTTCTCTTGTAAAATATTTTTTTAAATTTTAAAATTTTTTCTTTTAATCAAAGGCTGTTATTTCCGTTAAAATGCGTCTGCATCGTTTGCGTTTCGTTGAGAAACTAAAAAAACTGAAAACGTTTGTGGCCTAAGTAAGTAAACAACAAGAGTGGTTTGTTGTTTGGTTTTGGGGTTTTAACTTTGATTAGTTGAAGCTGCGTCTGTCTGTAGCTGTTAATTTCATTGCTGTTATGCCAGCGTCTTACAATGGCAGCATTAAGCCATTAGCTAAACAAAAACTATATTCAGCATGTAAGCATTTTTGGTCGGAATGCCTCAGTTACAGTACTCAGCTGAAGTCATTATCACAGACGTTACTGCTGCTGCTGTTGGCGTTGAAAAGTCTTTTTTTTAAATTGTTGTTGCTGTTGTCTCAGCTTTGTAAAATGAACGCCATTTACACACAATACCACTACACTTATACATGCTTACATATTTAGTCATTTAGACGTTTATTCATTCATGTAGCCAGTCTGCTACTTATGCAGCATATTAAACCATCCCCCTCATGTCATTGATAGCCAGAGCTTTAAAGGTGTTAAAAATTATTTGCGGCATTATTTTATCATTTCACACAAGGATGAAATGAACGACTTTGAAATCAAACTCAGCGTAATCTATACCACTTCAGGAAGTGAAATGAAAGTGGCAAAACATTTACAGTTCAAGTTCTTCTAACCTACACCAGCTTAAATAAGAGATGACTTTTGACTCATCATTACAAAGAACCATACTAATAGCAATTTGCTAATCTGTACATTAGATAGGTAGGTAGGAGAGTTAGATAAACTCTCCTTGGTCGCATAGGGGCCACAGTGTTAGCACAGTTTTGATACAACTTTACACAGAGTAACAGCAAATTAGAAACCTGTACATTAGATAGGTAGGTAGGTAGAGATGGCTGTACATCTAAGAGAGTTAGCCATATATGGGCCAATTGTCTTATCACAGTTTTCCTTTAAAATTAGATTTAATAATTCAAGGAACCAATTTAGACGTTAAACCCGATAAGTTAATGTTTTTCTCATTGCAAAACTAAACATGAAAATTATGGTTTATGTAGCATGCTTTTATTAAAATTAACCTTTGACTTTGACCTTCTACCATTTCTGATAGATTATTGCCTTGTCAGGTTTACACAGTGGAATCATAAAGAAATCACAGGAATATTCTCTTACCTACAAATGTTTTCAGCAGAGGTTATAGATCGGTTCAGGAGGAAAAGAGTATTGCCTAATTATCCAGTTCACCAGTGTCTCTTCCTGGCTCAACGAAGACTTCTTTCTTCCTCGCTCAGAATTCTTGAAAAGTCAAGGATAGTTGTGAAGTTAGAAGTCGCCATAGTCCAGCAGGTAGTGTATTGGCTTACTAGACTGACAAATCCCAAGTCACACATCTCCAACAAAACGAAATATGAAAAAATATTTTTTTTGGCGATTTCCTCAGCAAAAAAAAAAAACTCTGAGAGTAAGTAAATAAAATTACCATGAAAAAGTTTCTCATAAATCTATCGTTCGGAGTCGACTTTAAACTGTAGGTTCCGCCACTTAAGTATAACATAAGGTCATGATCTGAAGGGTTGTAATGACCAATTATGTTTGTTATGTATGGATAGTTGCATATCTGGTGAAAATTATAAAATAATAGCGTGTAGCAAGTCGAGTAGAAAAACTTTTTACTTTAAACCTTCTACGCAACCACAGGCAGTAAGATAAAATTGTCACAATAACTTTGGTAATTGTTAATAAAGTGAGTGAGTGAGTGTACGATCTCTGTGGTAAAAAGCACACCTCTGGAAACCGATACAAAAGGCAAATATAGAGGAGAGACGTTTAATAGCCAACTCAGAAAATTCTGTTTTAGTGTGGTCACAGGAACTGTCCTGTGCTGTCTGTGGTTTACAATGGTAAATTGGGCTTTGGGTGACCTCTAGAATTGTAAATGGAGAAGCCAAAATAGGATAACTGATGGGAGAATTAAAGCGTAGTCAAAAAATCTACGTTGTATGAGCTAAAGATTTTGCATGATCTATTGGGAGTTATAACCTTAGTCCAACAAAAGTCTAAATGAGCTAATTGGAAATCATATGTAGCCCATTCAATTGACGATCGTTTAGGTTGTGTGAGGATGCATATTAATTCATTGCTGCATATCCATTGCCACAATTTGAGTTTTATATGATGTAAAACCGCTCAGAATCGTTAAGACCTTGTTGGTTTTGGCTGATTGTGTGCTTGTAGTGCATCCACTTTGAATGTAGCTTTAACACATCCGAATATTTATGTTCGCTGTATCGATCAACTTTACATTGGGGTCATCCAAAATTATTTTGTGGACTTGTTTGTTTGTTTTCGTAACAGTTTTTTCGGGGCATATACTGCTTGCACCGACCTCCGTCCTCATTTCGCTTTGTTTGTTGTGTGCCACATGTAATCCAATTGCTGCTCTAAAAAGTTGGTAATCATCGAGCTATAGTACTCGCCGCTGATAGTGAAGGCCTGGCCAACGTCGTTCTCAACGAAAAATTAACCAATGAGGCTGTCAGCCCAAAAATACCACCAAATAGTATATTTTAAGAGATACATTGCATACAATTGGATCTCAAAATTTGGCAGATGTAGCTTCAAACTGTTAAAGTTTGGAAGTCTTTGTTAGACGACCCGATATATTGCTGAAGTTTTGTTAGTAATGAAGTATCTTGTGAATGTAAATGTAATAATCCCATTTACAAAATTGTTTCGATTCTTTTAATTCCCCCAAACATGTTTAATTTTTCTTCAATTGTATTCCCCCTGATCAGTTTGTTGATCCTCTAAATATGAAAATAATCACACATTATAATGAAATAACATATTATCACAGTAGTAAGTAGTGTGTAGCAGATTTACTTTGCTCTGTAACTTTTATTTTATAAGCAAAGAAAAACATACAAAAACAATTTTTGTAGTCTGGTTACAATAACAGAAATCTGTAACAATTGCTTCAATTTTAGTTTTGCAGTTTTGTCGTCTTGAAGACATAAAATAATAAAAAAAAAAGAAATGAGCAAAAAACAAAACTCACTTATTGATTAACTCAACAAAAAGTTTGTGTTTGTTTGTCGATTATGGTATGGTATGGTGTGGTATGGTGTGGTATGATGGTATGGCATGAACTGTAATACAAAATGAAAAATAAGAAAAAGAAATAAAATTCGTTGCACTTATAATCCGAAAACAGAAAGATGTTAGGAAACTAGTTCAAAACATTGTTTATTACGAATTAAAGAAAACCAGGAGAAATAAGAAACATGCACACAAAAATTTAATAAAAAAAAATCGAAGAAAAAAAAAATGGAAAAGAAAATAATGAAAAGTCATCGTTATAAAACAAAAGACTTAAGCAACGAACATTGCCAACAAAGAAATATGCAAATATATATGCGCATTTTTTATGTCATTATCAGATAATCGATAATCGATTTAACGCACTGAAAGCACAAAAAAAAAAGAAAAATTAATAGTAAAATTGCTACTTGAAGTATTTTAAAGTGATATAAAGCGATATATTAAGGCTACGGTATTGTATGTATAAAATCTATTTCAACCTGATCGCTATCAGGAATAAATTTAACTTCTATAGTCCTTTACATTTGGGAATATTATGTATACTTTTAAGAAAAATATGCCAACAGAATTCTAAAACGTAACGAACCAGAATATTGGAGTGCAACGGAAGCCTTTTCAAATATTTTTCAGAATATTTTCCAATCTCTGTTTTATCTGTGATCTAACTAAATAACTTTTTTTTTTGAAAATGCTTTAAAAAAAAAACTACTGAATATTTTCTCAAATTTCTTTTTTTATTTGAAAGTACCATCCTTCCGGTTAATAATGGAAAATAATTTCACTCAAATGGCTGCCTCGGCTGGCCATGCAGTAGCCTACACGATCGGTCCAATTTTTAAGCACATTATCGACAGCTGCATTTCACCAATGGCTTCACGAATATTGTCCTTTAAAGCGTCAATTGTCTCTGGCTTGTCGGCGTAACGCTTATCTTTGAGGGCACCCCACAAATAATAGTCCAACGGTGTCAAATCGCAGCTCCTAGGTGGGCAAACGACAAATTCGGAGCTGACGGTGCTTCTCTTCTTCCAAAATCCGTACTCTATTTTCGCACACATTCTGCAACATTACCATGATTTCCCAGCGTTGTTCAAGCGTATACACAACCATATTCGTTCAGCGGAAGGATAAAACTAATTATTTGTCAAATCAGACATGAGCTAAGTGTTACCATTCACGAAATAAGCACTAGTTGAAAAAAAAAACGTTAGATGGCGGACCCGATATTTGAGTTGCTGATGTATCTTAGCAAACCTTTAATGATAGTTATGATGATTTCGTTCTGAAGTCTTTAAAGTCTTTTAAGCTATTCATTGCCTGCATGAAATTTAGCAACAGTATCCAGACTACAAAAATCGCAACCAGAACTTAATTATCGGTGCGATTATTGGCATTGGTTTTTCCTTGGAAAACCTTGATACCTAGGCAGCCTTGATACCTGGTTGATTATTTGCGGGGATATTTCAATTGTCAATAGTAGTAGGAGCCATTGTCAGATAACACAGGCTAACAAAATTTCAAAAAATCAATCAAAGCCAGAAACCAGGCAAAAGATTTTTGAGTCCCTGAATCTGAGTCCGACTTAGAATTGTTACAGCTGATATTTCTGAGACACAAAAAAAAAATATCTTAAAAACTCGAATGGTAACATTAGATGCTGCCAGAAAAAAAATTAATTTCTGACACACACTGTATGTGTATGCTAACATACACATCATATTTGCCTTGATAAAAACTGATAAAATTTGTTTTTATGAATTGATAAAATTGTAAAGGTAAAGATAAAAAGTAGGTAAATTCGAGTTCATTGGATATTGCACAAGGTACGGTTACACCTTATATTAGATTATACGTAGACTGAATAATATGTATTACCATCAAGTAAGAAAGTTAAGTTTCTGGCTTACTATACGGATTTCGTGAGTTCAAACCCTTGCTCTGACATATTAAAAAAGTGTTTCTAATAAAAATTCTTTCGGCTACCTCCTATCACAGTAGTGCTTGGCAAAAATTCTGTACGTAAATACAATTGCCATGAAAAGCTTCTCAAATCTATCATTCGTAGTCGACTAAAAACTATTGAATCCGCCACGCATGGATAAAATTAACATACGCAACATGGTGTGAGTGGTGTGAGAAACTAGATCATAATTCTGATTTAAGGGTTATAAAGGTCAATAAAGCTTTAGAACTTCTAATGAATCTGACAAAATTTAGGCTAAAATGATAAAAATTAGTTAAACTCATAAGCATCTGTACTGTCCTGTTCATATACAAAACAGATCCATAAGTTACTTAAAAAAAGCAACATCTGCAGTATAATCTGATACTTCATGTACTCCATACATTAAAAACGTGAAAGATACAGAGAAGGGAAACAAGGAAGGCCATGAAATTCCATTTTTTTAATGTTTACAATCTGTTCTTAAAACTATACCAGGTACTTTAGGTGCTTTCAGATTAATCTACATCCTTAGACGTTGGATCACAATGAATAAACCAAAATTAGGTTCTTTAAGCGAATTCTGGTATGCTTTATTACTGAATATTTTATAGCATGTTCTAAGCAGTGTTATCTAATAAGTGGTACGAATTTGAAGGAATAAAAGAACTTGGGTCGCATCGGTTCCCATTTTAATACCATTGTACCAATTTTGTTATATGCCTACTATATATTCTTGGCTGGCTTTTCCTAGTTAACCTGACAATGTAGTAAATTGTCTCTAGCTAGACAATGTCTGTCGATAAATTCTGGGAGCGCAGAGAGCCAAAACATTTCTCTGTATTTATATAACGAAACAGATTTGCCTGTTCTTTGAGCTAAGCATCAAGAATCTTTCCTCTTAATAAAGTAAATTGAATATTTTTAATTGGTGGAAGCCCACACTTGTAATTAAATTGTAAATTTCTCCAATATAAATTAAAGGGTGTTATGCAATACAATTACAGGAAACTGATTCTACTACTCATATATAGTATAACATCACAGCGAGCCATTATGCGTGCTCAAGTGAGCTTTGGTATCAAAACTACTCCAACCCACCTACATACCTACTCATATATCAAGAATACAAAAATGCAAAAACCGAATTTTATTTATTATCTCAGCACATTATCAATTCGAACATACATAATATTCTCAAAGTATAATTAACTATAATCAGTCAAAGCGGAAATAAAATTATCTGACAATGATCCACGCAATTCCTTTGGCACGAAAACTTCCTGGACTATAATCGATTTAAAAAAGGACAACCGTATTATGATTAATCTGTACAAGATCATACATCTACAAGATCATCTCTACATACATACATACATACATAATTGGTCTTTACAGCCCTTCACGACGTGCCTTCTCGCACGACTTATGTTGTGTGCTTTAATTTTATACATGAGTGGCAGGACCTGTAGTTTAAAGTCGACTCTGAACGACTGATTTCTGAGAAACTTTTTCATAGCAATTCACTTTACTCTCACAGTTTTCCAGACATCTGCTGGGAGAAAGTCGCTGAAGAAATATTTTTTGATATTTCATGTTCATCTCTACAACACATATAAATAATATGATATAATATTCCTGATATTGCCCGAGATAAGTAATTTTCTTTTTTCTTGGATTTGGGCATTGAAAAGATATTTCCAGTCCAACATGTAGTTGAACAATTAATAAATAAATGATGAGGAAAACAAGGCTTCCAAAATGCTTAAAGATTTATCTTCAAGAAAATGCAACTTTGTGGATATCAACATTGGTTTTTTAGGTGATCAAAGCCATAGCAGTTCCATTATTTGCAATTTGACAAACATTTTCTATGCAATGATGTCTTAATAATACAAATCAAGTCAAACCAAAGAAACACTTTAAAAAATTCTTCATGCTTAACTGATAATCTGTTTCAAATGCTAATTGTCCTTGAAAACGAAAGACTTAAGACACAAGCATAGTTTTCATTGTATACACACCAAATAACGCAACTTCTATTGATTATTGTTTAATAATAGAGTAACAATTTATAACAAATAAATTAGAAATAAGAAATAAATAAAAGAAAACAAAATTTAAATAAATTGCTTGTGGCAACACAATAACAATTAAATCTCAGAAAAAACAATGTACACGATATTTTGTCATTTTATTTGTAAAACAAATATTATTTCGTCGAAACAAATCACTGACTGTGGCTGGTGGCTTAACACTCTTTGTGAATATAATAAGCGAGACCAGTGAGACCAGCGAGACCAGCGATAGCCATAATTAAGCTTGAACTTTTTGGCAAAGCGCATATGCGTCTGCCTCTCAAAAAAAATAAACCAAAAAAAGAAAAATGACCCAATTTTGTTTGGTTCAAATTTTTGTATTTTTGGTTTTTGTTTTTGCTTTTGTTGTTATTATCATTTTGTAAAGTACTTCACAATTGTATATGTTTTGTTAAATTTTTGTATTGCAAAATATTGAGTTTGTTTGTAGACAAGTACTTGAAATACAAACATAAATATTTCAGTTTCTTTTTTCTGCAGTATTTGTAATGCAGGCGGGGAGGCCTGCTATTTTATTGCCAATATCTTTCAGGGTCAACATTTAATTAAAGCTACGCTTTTGTTTTCTGAAAATAAACAAAAAAAAAAAACGAATCAAATTTTCCAAAATGTTTGAACAATTTACATAAAATTTGCATAAATTACAAAACAAAACATAGAACTTAAGCCAACAAAAAAAAAAAAAAAATAAGAAAAAACACTTGCCACCAGGCTTAAGTAATTCCACTTTAATTTACTGATATTTGGTAGGTTTTTAATATTTTTTAAGTTTCTTGCCAAATAGAATTTTAATTTAATTGTTATTGTTATTGCTGTTGTTTCTTGACTAGTGGCCAGTCATTAAGTTCAAAACAAAGTTGTATTTCTTCATTTTTGGTGTGTATTACAATGCTTTTACGAAAACTATTTCCCAATCTGATGCCATTACCAGCTGTACCGATATGAAATGAGCGTCAAGATACAAATGTCTCCATACATACATACATAATTGGTCATTCCAACACTTCAGTCAGGATTACGACTTAACTTCTCACACCACTTATGCTGTATGTGTTAATTTTATACATGAGTGGCGGGACCTACAGTTTACAGTCAACTTCGGACTGCAGATTTTTGAGAAACTTTTCATTGCAAATTTATTTAATCTCAGAGCTTTAGCCAGTAATCTGCTGAGAGGAAGTCATTGAAGAAATATTAACGTTTCGTTTTGTTGAAAATGTCTGACCTGGGGTTTGAACCGTGGCTTCACATCTAATAAGCCAACACACTACCTACTAGACTACGGCGACAACTCCATGTCTCAGTGATCGAAAAAACGACCAGAATGGTGCACAAGACATGGTAAAGGTAATTATGCATCATGGTAATGCACCCGCACACAAAGTAAAACCGGTTCAAGATACAATCAAAGCATTAGGCTGGCAGCTGCTACCCCATTCGCCATATTCACGAGACTTGGCTCCTTTCGACTACTATTTGTTTTCATAGATGGGACACGCATTGGCTGAGCAGTACTTCGATTTCTACGATGAAGTCGAAAATTGTGTGAATAATTGATTTGTAGTCGTTGTAGTCCAGTAAGTAGGGTGTTGGCTTATTAGACGTGAGGCCACCGTTCAAACCCCAGGTCACACAGTAAAACGAAATATGAAAAAAATATTTCTTCGACGACTTCCTTTCAGCAAACTTCTATCAAAAAATTTGAAAGTAAATAAAATGAAATTGTTATGAAAAGTTTCTCAAAAAATCTTTCATTAGGAGTCGACTTTAAACTGTATGTCCTACCACTCATGTAAAATTAACACACACAACATGGGTGGTGTGAGAAGCTAGGTCGTAATCTTGATTGAAAGGTTGTAATAAGTAATTATGTATGCATGTATCTATGTATGTAATTGGTTTTCTTCAAAAGGCGAACAGTTTTATTGCCGTGGAATCTACAAATTTCCTGAAAGATGGAAGGAAAAGTGTAGCCTGCAATTGTCAATGCTTTGATTCATATGTTTTTTACTTTCCCATTTAAAATTAGTATTTTATTCTCACAAAAAAGAGCTCATTTCATACCGGTCTTCATGGTATTTCCAAAGCTGGTGTCTTCATAAAGATTTAAAACTTAATTGTTAACGATTTGTTTTTGTTTCTCCCGTTGTTTGATATCAAATTGTAACAGTATTTTTGTTATCGTGTTATAATTTTCAACGGGAAATAAAAATTTTGTTTTTTTTTTTTTTTTGTTTTTTAATTAATTTGAGAATCTATTTCAACCTAAGAAAACAAATAGAAAATTACTTCCTCATTCTCTGTTTGTGTTATAAATCTCGCGATAAATGTTTCGCTTTATTTAAGTCAAATAAATTAGTTCGCACACACAAACTCAAATACAAAAAGTTAAGTTATTAAATATGATTTAAATTAAATTAATTTTGTATTTCCTTAGGAAGTAAATCATACGAGAATATTTCTGTTAAAGGTCAACATTTTTGGAAAATCTTAAGTGCTCTAGTTCTCTAATTTACAAAACATGGAAATGCCATAAATATGATATGAATATGTAAATTAAGTTAATAAAATGGACTTTAAATACATTTGACAGATCACAATGCCTCGATATTTTCTAGCTTGGTAGCAAATAGCCTCTATAAGAGACTTCAATCGAAAGGCATGGCTCATGGAAACCCATTCGTCTATTAACCCAGAAGTACTCAAAGCAAACATAACCCATGGCACCGATCAAATCCAGTCTAATTTATGCGTTAGAGTCGTGGAAAATTAGATATTTCCGATGCACTCCACCCAATAACCCCTGACGGATATCTGAAAATGCCTCGATATTTTCTAGCTTGGTAGCAAATAGCCTCTATAAGAGACTTCAATCGAAAGGCATGGCTCATGGAAACCCATTCGTCTATTAACCCAGAAGTACTCAAAGCAAACATAACCCATGGCACCGATCAAATCCAGTCTAATTTATGCGTTAGAGTCGTGGAAAATTAGATATTTCCGATGCACTCCACCCAATAACCCCTGACGGATATCTGAAAAACATTATATTCCACACATAATGGCATCAATGGGTCTTTCAAAACAAAATATTTCGATGATATCTCATACACCCTCTATTAAAAAGTGCGTAGATAAGCCCAACATGGTATTAAACACCAAAAGTTTAAGTGGATATTCACGTCGATAACTAACTCAGTTGTACTTTTGCAATATCGTGGTTGGATTTCAATTTATAACCTATTCGTGCAAACTTTCCCTTCAGGATGTTGTACTGGATTTAGTATTCACGTCTAATGGGTTTTTTTTATCGTTTTCCAATTGCTAACATTTGTCCTTCGATTACGTGAAATAATTTTTCGTATGCGTCTTGGATGATCGTCACATGTTTCTCAGAAGTTGTCTAAGAACCTTAGTCTCCATAATTTATGTCATCTCTTAGGATACTGTCTTTAATCTGGCATATTAATTTTATGCAAGTGCCGCCAAAAATTCCATAAGACTTTAACAAATCCAGTCATGAAACCTCTAGGCATCAATCGGGTTGAGCAAACTATGATGCTAAAGTACACTAATTTTTGTAGTTTATCTCGGGAAATATTAACTTCGCATGCTTCTGAAGTCTACATATTGTGTGAAGATGGAATACATTTAAAAAATTAAGAAAAAACAACAGAAAAAAACAACAAATAAATTACGAGAACAGGGAAAAACAAATAAATTTCCAAATTACAGTAACAAAACAACATAGCAAGTTCTAGAAGTTGTCGGACTAAAAATAAATGAATTGTAAATAGAACGAAAGGTAACGTTGCCAGTAAGTTGTATCGGAATTTTTTTTAGTTACATTAGAACCATTCACATCAATAACTATGGTTTCATAGCTGTTAATATCAAACTGAGAAGTTCATAGAACAGTTAGTTTACTTTATCGTCACCATAATCGGCCTAGCGAACAAAAAGTTTGCGCAGTTATTCATCCCTTCCTCAATAATTGTACTTTTCTCAATTCAAAATTGTCAATACGATAAAGAAATGTTCATAGTGAGAAAGATTATTGCGACAGAAACCGGAAGTATTAAAAAAGACATCGAAATAGAAAAAAGCCATGGACAATTTTAGGTACGCATCTTGACATACGTCCTAATTTTCAAGAACTGAAACCAAACGATCATAGTTTGCGTTGCATTTTTGTTGACTGGATTTATTTGAAGTTGGCCGAAGATATGCATTTTTTTTTATCAAAAAATTGTAGTTAGTGTTGAAGCCCTTTTCTGGATACCTTGTGGTATCATTGGTTCACATTTCTTCCGAAACGGACAAGTGACTGCCGTTATGAAGACAAACGAATGACCTCTAGTGGTCCTGTTCACTGGCTCTCTCGTTCGTGCTATTAAACGCCTTTGGATTATATTATGGATACATAATTGGTCATTACAACTCTTTAGTCAAGATTACGACCTAGCTTCTCACACCACTTACGTTATGTGTGTTAATTTTATACATGGGTGGCGAGGCGTACAATTTAAATTCCGAACGACAGATTTTTTGAGAAATTTTTTCATGGCAATTTTATTTTACTCTCAGAGTTTTTAACAGGAATCTGTTGAGAGGGAGTCGCCGAAGATATATTTTTTTTCATATTTCGATTTGATCGCGATGCCTGATCTGGAGTTTGAACCTTGGCCTCACGTGTAACTAGCCAACACACTACATACTAGACTATGGCTACTTCAATTAATGACTCCTAATGAACCTTTGTTTTTTCTTTTTCTTCTAATAAAAAATCAATTTCTTGCTTTCTTTAGGTTTTGTTAATCCATTGTATTAGATTCTGGGTTATAATCTCTCATTGCCTAGAAACAACGCTTTTTGTGTGAAAATGTTTTGTGTTGTTATGTTGCTTATAAAGCTAAGGAATTTTCCTGTGCTGTTTTTAAAGAGTTGGAACTGCATGACATCTTTATATAATATTAGTTGTTGAAGTCACTAGCCTAATTGAAAGGATCATTTGCAGATTGAATGAAGCCTTTGAATTCTATAAATTTGCAAAACAACGTTTAAGGTTTGTTTTGTTTTCTGCCATATTCGAAACTAGCTTATACGGCACTTTAACCACTGTTTTACGCAGCTTATGTTTGTGAATTGTAATCTGATTCATTTAGAGGGTGGACCATTTAAAAGTTTAAATTTAAAAATGCAATAAAACAAAAACTGTTTGAAACTTTGCCAAATTTATTGCTTTTGTTGTGAAGTAAAATTGTTCTGGTTAGAAATGGAATTTTATTTCATTCATATGGCTGCCGCGGCTGACCTCACAGTACCTTATGATCGGACCAATTTTCGTGCACACTTTCAAGTGTATGGGGTCGATTCTCGCCAATGGCATCATGAAGGTTGGCCTTTAAATGTTCAATTGTGTCTGGTTTGTCGGCATAACACGCCACATAGAAAATAGTCCAACGGTGTCAAATCGCAGCTAATTAAACGTGTGACGCAATAAATCAATTGTGGCATGAGATATATGGCAAGTTGTACCATCTTGTAGAAACCAAACATCGTTCATATCAATACCATGAAGAGCAGGTACAAAAAATCGGCTATCATGGTGCGATAGGTGTCTCCACAGACCGAAATGGTTGTGCCGTCTTCATTTTCAAATAAATTTTTCTTTTTAACCGTTTATTTGCCAAAAAAATTACTTATAATTAAACTACAAATAAACAAATAGAGGAAACATACAATAACTAAATATGCACTTTCCCCAATTGGGCGCTCAAGCATATACGTATTAGATTTAATTTTAATACATTTTAATAATACTTATTTTAGTTCTATTATCTAATAATGGTTCGATAGAAAAAAACATTACTTTGCAATGAAAAAATTTTCAAATAAATATGGGCCAATGATGCCTCCCCTCCACAAGTCGCACCAAACAGTAATTCGTAATGGGTGCATGCCCTTTTGCTTATTAACATACCCACCAAGATGAAAATGAACTTCATAAGATGATTTTTATTTTGGAAAAATCAACATCATCGTGCCGTTTCTCGTTGGCCCAATATATCCCATGTTCAAGCGCAAATCGATTTATTACATTCACTGAAGATAATATCCTAAATTTTAAGACAGTATATAATGACATTATATATCATTATCATTATAATGACGTGTGTTGGCTTATTGGACTGAAGGCCCGAGTTCGAATCCCAGGTCAGACATCAAAACGAAAATATGAAAATATTCCTTCGGCGACTTCCTCTCAGCAGATTTCTGGCCAAAACTCTGAGAGTATTAAAATTGCCATGAAAAAAAAGCTTCTCAAAAAACTGTCGTTCGGAGTTGACTTTAAACTGTAGGTCCCGTCACTCATGTATAGAAATTAACGCACACAACATAAGTGGTGTGAGAAGCTAGGTCGTAATCCTGACTGAAGGGTTGTAATGACCAAAAAAAAAAAAAAATTATGTTATATAATGACATAAGTATTGCCAGATTCGAAGTAACCGGTGGTTCAAATTTAAACCCATAGATGGCCTACCCTAAAATTTTTTGGTCTTTCAGAGGTAGAGAATGTTTGCAACCAACCTCGTATGTTTTTTTGTTTTTTTTTTTGAATTTAAATAAACATTTGATTTTTTATTGATGATTTCAATTTATTAAACAAATATTTGCGAATAATATTTCACTTGTTGTCTGAATAAAGCGTTATGAGTGAATTTATTGACAGAAATATCAAATTACCCCCATAAAAAAAAAGAAAAAGAAAAATAAAAAAATTTAATTTTAAAAATAAACACTAACCATTAACTATAACGGTGATGTTGTAATACAAATTAAATTAAATGGAATGAAATGAAAATAATCAAGTTTAAACAAATTAAAAGAGATCATTAAACCAGCAGCATATGCTGCTTGAAGAAATTGACATTTAAGTTATGATGTGTTAAATTTTTTTTGTTTTTTATTTTTAGTTAAATTTTTTTTTTACATAATTTAACAAGAAAACAATACGAAACCACTTAAAAAAATATTAAAAAATCTTTTTATTTTTTTTTTTTTTATATCAAAAATACGTCTCAAATATGGATACGCGGCATACAAATCGTAAAAAACAGTAAAAAATACGAAAAGAGATAAAAATGCTACAACAAATACCGTTTTTGTCATTAACAATTAACATGATTATGATCATTATCTGTCTCGTTTTTCTCTCTTTCTTTCTCCTTTTTTGTTGTTTTTGCATTTTCATATCATCTTCAGCCTCAAACGTCAACCATCATTTATCGCTTTGCTCTTCATTAATCAAGTGCTGATTAATATTTTATTTTGAGTAAATGCGAGGTGCGTTAAGTACATTAAATTACATCATTATTGTTGTTTTTTCTTTCTTTTCATTAATTTTTTTCGTTCACTTATATGGAATGCCCAAATAGAAATACAAAAAATATTTGAATTTCTAATTTTCAATAAAATTTGATTTGATTTGTGTATGGCGCATAAGCCATAATGTGTTCAATGAAATTGAAAGTGAAATTAAAACGCAACTGAAGAAAGTAAGAAAAAAGAAGTAATAAAAACAAATAGTAAGAAAGAAAGGGAAGACAAAAAAGGAAGAAGACATATTTGACAGTTTAATTCGTTTTGGTATACACATGTGATGTAAGAGATATAAGCGAGTTAATGGAATACAAATGATTCTAAAAATAATTTTGACCACTCAAATACTTTTATCACATCATAAAACGATTTGAATAAAAATCTATTATGGGGGTATCTGAATTTGGAATTTAAAAGCGACCTTTTTTGACATTCCCCTGTATTATTTATTTATGCGTACGATTAAAAATTCAGTACTTTTGAGCTGAAAATTATTAGACTGACTCTTACTTAAACCTGACTGGGAAGCTTAAAGCCTGAATGGGAATAACTTTTTCTTAAGAGTGTATGGCGTTGTAACGAGGAAATTGGTTTTAATAGGAAGTAAGGAAGAAGTAGTGTAGTGTATTGGATCTTAGATTTGTATACATTCATGGAGGTATTTAAATACCTCTGAAGAACGATTTTTAATCCCATTATAATACCACACTTTGTACAATGGGTCAGTTCGACCTCCGGGTACTGTACTTGTCACAGTTGACAAGTACACGTCCTCTAACCTAACCTATAATACCACACTTAATTACCCAATCCGGAGATTAAACATTCCCTAAAGAAAACCTATTTGACTCCCTAATAAATATTGCTATTGCAACTATGATATTCAAACAAGGGTGGTAGAAAGGAAAGGTTAATAGCAAGAGCAGGGCACTGAAACATGAGGTGAAACATAGTTTCTTTCTGCGGAAGTTATTCGATGCCTTCCAACAGTGATCCGTCAGAATCGCAATTGTTATGGTCATGCGATTTAAGGGCAGAAATGAATCAGACCTACAAACGAGCAGTAAGTTTCTAGTCTAACCAAGGCCAACGGATTAGCTACTTACATACATTCATGCATACATACATACATAATTGGTCATTACAACCCTTCAATCAGGATTACGATCTAGTTTCTCACACCACTTATGTTGTGTGTGTTAATTTTATATATGAGCGGAACCTACAGTTTAAAGACGACTCCGAACGACAGTTTTTTTTAAGGAACAATTCATTGCAATTTTATTTACTCTCAGAGTTTTTGCTAGAAGTCTGTTTAGAGGAAGTCGCCCATGAAATATTTTTTTGTATTTCGTTTTGTTGAAGATGTCTGACATGGAGTTTTGAACCGTGACCTCACGTCTAATAAACCAACACACTATATTCTAAACTACATCTAAATACACTGTTTGGTTGTATAATTTATGTTTCTCTACTGTCAAAAAACAGGGACAATTGATTATCAAAAGCCTATCTTGAGGAGAATTACTTACCAACATCATTACTTATTCACGTACTGGCTCTTATGGGTTCTGGTGGAACTATAGCTGCCAGATAAATAAAGCATCTAATCGTCAAATATTAGAAAAAAAAAATCGTCAAAATTGTCAAAGACGTTCATGGAAATCGTAAAAATAATTGTTACAAAATCGGCAATAAAATTCAGTGTGATGTTCGCTAGAACCGACACATTTTTCAGTGCCTTAGCTTCTTAAGAGAGTGCAAGAAATACTTCACTTCATCTGATCTTCTTATATACTATTTACACCACTCATAACCGAAAGAGAATGGAATACAACTCTCATGTATAGGCCGGTGCCTCAACGTCTACTTTGAGAGTTCCCGACCGAGTACAAGAGAGGACGAAGTTGTCCGTTAATGACGGTAGGGTATCGTACTCCATTGATTCATTGGAGCATCGTTGCAATGTGGTTTGTGTTTCACTGTTCTATCGCTATTATAATGGATTTTGCTCGAGCGAAATAAGGAACTTGTTCCCGAGAATCATGTATTCCTACTTCACACTCGCCTTTCTCGGCGAGCATATACGTATGTGGTCGATTGGCCAGTGGATCGAACACGGCATTACAGACAAAATTCGTTCTTTAGTCGGACTATTCGTATGTGGAACTTCCTTCGTACAGAGGTTGTAATTTTTTGACTTTTAAGGGACGAAAAAGACAAGATACAGAAAAATCATCACTTAAATTTGCAATAATAATAACTGCAAAGTAAATACAAAACTTAAAGTGGCTTTTAATGTACTAAAGTAAGGAATATGATGTAAATTTTTAATTTCTAAAAATTGTTAAAATAAGGGCATAAATCGTCATGTCGTCAATATGATATTTTTGGAGGACCAAGTAAAATCTGGCAGCTATGGATGGAACCAAGCTTGCTTCACGGTGTTCAATTTTGATACGCGATAACACCAAGGTTACTGCCGACTAATAGACACAGGCAGTCGGCCGCTCTGATCACTAGTGGACTTTGCTGTACTCTCACCATGGCATTGTTTGCTATACTTAACTGGTTTCCCTTCTACCTTTTACCGAAGCATAGGCGGCAGTAAGCTTACACATACATACATAATTGGCCATTACAACCCTTCAGTCAGGATTACGGTCTAGCTTCTCACACCACTCATGTTGTGTGCGTTAATTTTATACGTGAGTGGCGGTACCTACAGTTTAACGTCGACTCCGAACGACAGATTTTTAAGAAACTTTTTCATGGCAGTTTAATTTACTCTCATAGTTTTTGCCAGAAATCTGCTGAGAGGAAATCGCCGAAGAAATATTTTATTTCATATTTTCGTTTTGATGCCTGACCTGGGATACGAACCCGGGCTTTACGTCTAATAAGCCAACACACTACCTACTAGACTACGGCAGTAAGCTTAATGCAGTTAAATCCTGGCTCAAACTATAAACTGTTGGTCTTGTCACTCATGTATGAATTTAACACACACACAAAATAAGAGGTGTGAGGCTCCATTGTAATCCTGACTGAAGGATTGTAATGACCAATTGTGTATGTATGTATGTATGTGAATAACGCCTTAGTGGAACAGAGTGCACTGGTAATCAGGTCTGTGACTGTCTATTATTTGATATCGTACACTAAACATGAACACCGTAAAGTCAAGTATCGTTTCATCACGGCCGGATAAAGGCAGCATGTGAAAAAATAATGGTGCTGGTAAATAATTCTCCTCAATAAAATGTTTTGACAAGCTATTTTCCCTGTTTATTGACAGGGATGATCTCTTTATCAACAAGTTGTAAAACAAAACAGTGCACTCCTTACCTAAATGCTATCATTTGAAGTATGCTAAGTGAACCCTTGAATTTCATGCAAAAATTTTATTAAAATTCCGGTGCTTTTCACATATAAATCTACGTGCAGATTTGTGTTTGTCCCTCTCGCGGCTGGTTAATTTTATGACTTAATTTGCATAAACTTTCAATTTTTATTAGCGTTGGCATTACTTCTATAGTTTGTTTAAGTCTCTAAGAAAATTACATCTTCGTTAAGTAAATTGACCTCTGAAACACCCTCAAATAAAGAAGGAAAGAAAAAGGCTAAAAGACAGCTCTGGTAGCAAAACACCAAATACATAATTACAGTACTTAACATAAAAAAGAAACACAAACAAAAAAGCAAGTGATTCAACAAAAGGGTACCAAAAATAATACCAGTGCTTACAAGTGTCAGCCACTGTTTTGTTTTGTTTTATTTAAACAAACGACCTTCACTTGTTTTATCGTTTTTTTGCTTTCTGAAATGAAAACTGTTGTCTGAATCAGTTTTTTTTTCTTTGGAATACAGTTTCCCACCTTAATCAGGCGTTAAGTGTGTAAAAACGTTGCTCGCATTAAGTCTTAAGAGTTTAAATAATGCGGAATAGAAAAAATGAAACTGATTTCGTTGCTCATAAATAATTATGGTGGGAAAATATTTTTGCATCAGCAAACAGCATGACTGAATTCTTAAACAAGCGTCTACCTATGCTTCTTAATGTGACTGGCTATGTGGCAGAATTATTCAACGTTATTTGCATAAAAATATGTAACAAACGGTAACAATTAATTTTGGCTCCACTGCTATAGGTAAAGTGATACGTTCACCTTTCATTGCAATCGATTTAATTCTTATTTACCAGTGTACGTATGTATATGTGTGGTTTGGAAGTGTATATCTTGCTCTCATATTGCAGTTTGCAACATGAAGTATGATTCATATGCCGGATAGCCGGATAAATCAGTTTTAGTTGGAGTAGAATTTTGTATAATGCCGTCTAGGGTTAGAGATTCCAAGTAATTATCTTCGAAGAGTACATTTTGAATGCAATCTAAATATTCAAAAGCAACTTCCCTTTCTTTTTAGAATGTTGCTCTCATTCAGGAAGAATTTTGAATGTTGTTGAGAATTAAACTCCATTGTCTGTCAACTTCTGCCTCAATCTCCACACAAATCTAATATTAGCCGCTTACTTACGACCTGCCTTTCCATTTTTTTTGGTTGATCGCCATAGAGAATATTCAGTTTGGCCAGTAGTATCCAGATTTTTAATATTCACACTACCTTCTAGACTACGGCGACTACTACTGCTGACAGTGATGGTCTGACCAAAATCGGTCAGAAAATAGTCCAATTGTGTCAAATCGCAGCTTCTTATCGGCCAATTGACATCACCATTTCGGTTAATTAAACGGCCATCAAATATTTGACGCAATAAATCGATTGTAGCATGAGATGTGTGGCAAGTTGCAGCATCCTGTTGAAACCAAACATCGTTCACATCAATACCATGAAGAGCGGGTACAAAAAATCGGTTATCATGGTGGGATAGGTGTCTACATTGACCGTAATTCTTGAGCCGTTCTCATTTTCAAAGAAATATGGACCAATGATGCTTCCGCAACACAAGCTGCACCAAACAGTCACTCGTAATTGGAGCATTGGCTTCTGTAAGACCACGTGTGGATTTTCTGAGCATTAAATACAGTAGTTTTGCTTATTAACGTACACACCAAGATGAAAATAAGTTTCATCCGAAACGATGATGTTTTTGACAAAATCGACATCATAGTGTAGTTTCTCGTTAGCCCATCTGTGAAGCGAAAACGTAGAGGATGATTATGCGGCTTTAACTCTTGAATCATACCGAAATTTTTTCGGAAAATTTGACGTAAACTGATGCGTGAAATTTTCAATTCTTGTGAACGATGACGAGTTGACGTTGATGTAGGCACTGAACGAGTACACCACGTCTTGGCGCATTAACAATGAAACAAGTTTCACGAACTTTAGCAATAAACCTACGTATACCGGGCACTGTTGGTCCTTCTCTGCGACCAAATTTTGTACGTTATTTTCATGCACATTCTGAACAATTGTCTTTGTTATTTTGGAAATAAATTTCCAATAAATCCCAACGTTGCTCAAGCGTAAATCGATTCATTACGTTCAGTGGCGATAATAAAATACTGAATTTTGTGACGGAATAGAATGACATAAGTATTGACAGATTCCAAATTCAGATTTATACCGATAGATATGATGTGATGAACATATGTGATGAATAGACATATGTGATGAATTCTTTTCGAAAAGTCCACAGTTGCAATAGGTGCTCCATAGTCGTAGTTGAGCAACAGTAAGGCGTTGGCTTGTCGTTGTTTATGAGTAAATAATTAGAATTTTCTAATTCATACAACTAACATACGATGACAATTAATATGGTGTTCGGTTTCATTTACTCACAAAGAATTCACAATGCTTTCAACGTTTCTTTATTATTTTTTAAAAAATATTTGAATTTTTTTACTTTTTTTAATACAATAAATAATATTTTTTATATACCACACAGATAGTATTGCATGACTTCAATCAAAAGACTTAGACAACAAGAGCTGTTGTTTTGCTCTCTTTGGCTTTCTTCATAACAACACGACTACAATTGACTTTAAAGGGCGTTCATATCCATGACGTCAAATAATTAAATTTTAAAAAATTTTATAGTTTAAAAAACAATAAGAAATGTATTTTACTCATACACAAGCAACAACAACAAAAAATTTGTTTTAAAAAGAAATTTTCACCTTAAATATCTTGTGTTAATAACTTGTGAGTTGAACATGAACATTTATGACTGCGACTTGAAGGTATTGTTGATTTGATATTCATCATGAAACACAAGAGTTAACATACACATATGCAAAGGTGTTAATTTTTAATAAAAAAAGAAATTAAATTAAATTTAAATTCAAATAAATTTAAACATAAGCACAGGGCAACTGAAATTGAAAAAAAAAATTTTTCCATGGCATATGAAAAGGCTTTTGACTTGCCTTAACTTTGTTTTATTTTCGATTTTTTTGTTGTTCATCAATTCATTGAATAAGTTTGTCTTTTTTTGCATTTTTTCATGTGAAATTGACAAAACAACAAATTGGTCAGTTTTGGCAAAATATTTTGTAAGTTTCCTTAATTTAGAAAATATTTTGTTGGGCTGGCTGTTGCTTGTGAAAATTATAAATATTTTCATTAATTGACTTTTCCACTTCATGCCTTACATAAGTATACATTTATGTTTGTAAGCATGTATGCAGACATGTGTATATAAGTTAGTAGTACCACCAGTATATTGTGACTCTTATCATTTATAGAAAACATAAGCCAACATCATCAAGGCATGTCTATCAAATTGGTGGACATTTCTTCAGTCAAACATTTATAAGACCAGTCATGGGCAAATATACAGTCTTTGGTGAAGAGAAGAAAAAAGTCGAAAGAAAATGGAAAATAAGTCTTCTTTCCTTATACAACTATAAGGAGTTTCCGATGTGTTCTCAGACCTAAATTAGTACGTCAAAGTTCGAAAAGGATCAGTTATGAATTACAGTCTACTGGACAATAAAATGTCTAAGTCTTACTTACTTAGGTTAGACGATGTGTACTTGTCAACTGTGACAAGTACAGTACCCGGAGGTCGAATTGACCCATTGTACTTACTTACTAAATTTGCCTTTGCAAGCCTTTGCAAGTCAAACGTACAACCTGGCTTCTCACACCACCCTTGTTGTGTATGTTATTTTAATGCATAAGTGGAGGAATCTACAGTTTCACGTCGACTCTGAATAACTGATTTGAGAAACTTTTCAAGGCAATTTTTAAAGGCAAATTGCTGAAGACGCAGATTGGAATATTTTTTCATATTTTCTTTTGTCCCAGATGGTTGATTGATCACTAAAAAGTCGATGAAATCATGAAAAAATATTGCAACGTGGACGTTGCAAGGGCACTAGGCATTATTCACCAAACAGTGCTCTGTTCGATACACAAGAAGTTCGGAGTTTTAATGTCACATAAGCTTACGCTGAACAATTTAATTCATAAACGACTCACTGCTATAACGGAACGAAATGGAATCAATTTTAAATAGCATTCGCAATCATTATTACCGAGGATGAAAATTGGATTATGTACATCAGTAATATGCTAAAAGTAATCAAAGAGAAAACAACAGGAAGCTGTTCAGGCAGAAAAGCCGGGATTGACAACAAGACAAGGTGTGTCTGATGGAATTGAAAGTACATTGTCCATTATAAGCTTCTACGACCTAGTCAAACGATTGATTCTGTTCGTTACTGTTGACAGTTAATGAGGTTGAAGCAAGAAATTAAAAAAAATAGATCACTAGAAAAAGTATTGTGTCCCATAATGACAACATCAGAAAACATACATCCTTGAAAACCACACAGAACTCTGAGTTCCAGCATTGAGATCCAACCAATCTCTAGAATTTAAATTCCTTACTGACGTGCAATACGCAGTAGGCTCAATTTCTTGCTCAAAAAAACCAAAAGTTCTATTCTAATTATTTTGAAAAAAAAAAAAATGGCAAAGTATTATCGATCGGACACCATATATTTGGTTGAATAAAGCTCGTTTCAAATATATATTTAAACTGACTGACAGTCAAGTTGTCTCCATTTTGGCGATAAATCACTATGTACTCGAAATATGTGATGTTAAAATCAACTCCTATTAGGACTAAGGAAAGAATAGGGTTTTGCGAGAATTGAATGAGTGCGTAGACCGAAAGACTAATTTTTCCGCGGAAATATAAATGCCTTACAGTGAAAGCCATTTGCTTGCTACTGGATGCTGAACTGGCTATGGATTTAATTTTGCTCCAACAGGAATATTACGACCTTCAAAAAGGTTATGCAAGTGGCGATGTTTATAATCAGTCCGCAATACATTAAAGCCTACAGCAAGGATCCGTTTTGTATTTCCGTTTGCAATCGTTTCCATCGATTGCTATTGTATTTTACTTCCGGAGGCTTTTGATCTTTAGTAGATGCATTCAGAAGCATGTACGATTATTGAAAAATATGTAGAAAGATGGTATCTTTGGTCACTGTCGACAAGTTCAGCTTCCATACAATCACTACCTCCAATGATATGAAGCTGATCAATTTCTACGCGGCGCGAAAATTTGTAGTTGCTACTGAGATGTAGAATTCTTCAGTGCGCTCCATGCATAGGGCCTATCCCCTGAATGTTGGTTGCACAAAAAAGGTATTCGAATTATTATTTATAAACGTGCTGATCTTTGGGCAATACTTTGGGATCAAAGAATTATATTTCCTATACAATGTTACCAGTTTCCAACTGTCTTTGACTTCCGCCACTATCCTCCCTCTAATTCTTTGCTTCTTTGCATGAGTAAATGATGATTTTAATTGAATAACAAAATTTATAACAATTTTCTTTCACTTTTTTTTGTTTTTGTTTGTTTTTAAGCTGTTATACGGGAAATGCCCGCTTTAATCTTAATGCCATAAGCTTTCTAGTCAATACGCACTATTTTGCAAAAGATTGCACATCTCGTGTTTATAAACGTCGACAACACAAATATTCCGTTTGGAAACGAAAAAATACAGTTTTTAAAAGTTAAAACCAAAAAAATAGAGAGCAAAGCGAAAAAAAAAACGATTGTAACAGAAACCGCTTTCTTGCAGCTGAAAGCAAAGAAAAAAAAATATTTTTTTTGACTTCCTGTAACCAAACATGTGTAGAAGAAACAGGCGGCTGGCTGCAACAAGTTGTTGCATCAACTTGATCTTAAATACTGAAATTTTGTTTAAAATGTGGCTGTAATCACCCAATTGCCTGACTGTTGGTTACAGAGAAGTAATCAGATGGGGAGTTGAAACCAATTTCTTCAAAGCGAGTTTAATTTTTGGTGAGTAAAACTTTTATTTGATTTTCTTGAGACTGTTTTTTGGTTTGGCTTAGTATTTAATGTTAAAAGAAGTCACAAATGATTAAATATCATGAAATTTTGCTTTATTTCGATGCGTTTTAAGACGTTAATTTCGGTGTTTTTTTTTTGTGTTTAAATTTAACTTCCTTCCTGATCGTTTTAATGTTCAAAAATTAAAGACAGATTTTCGGAGTTTTCGCATGGCATCTTATGGCAAACAACCGAACAACCCGAATTTTAACTGTCAAAAATTAAAAATAATCATTAAATTTGGTTATTAAATGACTTTCAATTGCGCTCACAAAACAAGTAAACGAATGCGACGAATTTCACTTTTTTTTCTCTACATATTTATTTTGCAATGTTTTTCAAAATTAAAGACAATTCCGGACGTTTTCTAATTAACTTGCATTTTTTTTTTTTTGTCATTTTATTTTTATTTTTATTGAAATTAAACTAAAAACAAACACGTATCGTTTTCGTTTTCGTATTTAAAATCAATATTATTGGCATTCATTTCAATTTAATATTCCATAAAAACCAAAACCACACACTTTAATTCGATTTTAAGAAAACTGAAGAAGTGTATGAAATTAAATTGAAACTCAGTTACTAACGTATGAATACTCATTTTGGTCATATGAAAAGGGAAATTGAATTGTAAACTAAAATTGGACGTTGTCACCAGTCATATGCAAAGTGGTGTGAAAACAGATAGGAGAATAAAAATAGCACAAACGTTGTTAAAACTTTACAAATTTATATTCCAAGCTAGGCTTACCAAGCCAATAAAAGCTTAAGCTCGATACAACGTATTTTGATTAACCACCTTCTCTCTTATACTTCTAATTCCATTTACCTTTTTGCAGATGACAGTAATATTTGTCCATCATATTCTTCTGTAGTCTCCATAGTCTAGTAGGTAGTGTGTTGGGTTATAACACGAGAGGCCGTGGTTCAAACTTCAATTCGAACATTTTGAACAAAATAGAGACTTCCATTCAGTAGTCTTCTGACAGAATAAATAAATAAAATTGCCATGAAAAGCTTGACGAAAATTTGTCATCCAGAATCGACTTTAAATTGTAGGTTCCCGCCACTCATAGATAAAATTAACACACACAACATGGGTGGTGTGAGAAACTGGGTTGTAATCCTGACTAAAGGGTTATTTATAATGAGAAAGTTTAGAGCTTTTAATTACGGAATGACAACTTTTTGAGGATTGTGGCGAAAAGACGGTATAAATGACACACTAATATTCGTACAGTCAATCTTCGAAAGTGGTAGAGAGAAGTTAACGCTATTTTAAAGCGCCTGAGACCCAATACTGTTTACTAACCCACAAAGATGGGTGATGTAAATATTGGGCAGTCCGAAGTTCTTTATGTTCTAGGCCCGAAAATTCTATGTGATGCATTCAATAAACATTCGAGTGCCTCGGTTTCTCAAGAAGGTGAAAGAAATAGTCCGTTCATTTGATCATCTTACCAATATGCCACTTAAATCTGATCGATAATGGATTACAACTCTCATGTATGGGCCAATGCTTTGAAGTCTATTTGGAGGCTTCTGGCCTGCATACAAGATAGGGTGAAGATGACTCTTAATGACAGTTGGATATTCAACTCTATTGATTTATTAGAGTACCGTCGTAATGTGGCTTATTCTATTCTAACGTTACTTCAGCGAAATGTGCACGAGGGTAATAAATGAACTTGTTTATCAAAATCACCTTATTTTTATGTAATAAACATCTGTCACGTAATTCCGAAGGTTGGGGGAACGAAGGCGAAATCTGATTTAATGTGATAAAACTTTAAAGCTATCCAGCCATCGGCGAATTAATACCTTACGGCAGTCCCACGGGGAGAGAGTGGTTGAGGAATAAAGGGGGTGGGTTTAATACGTAGGCATCAGTGATGGTGAATCGTGCATGCTTTCGTTGGAACTAAACTGTCTTTCGAAGATACTTCTGTCACGTAAAGTATATCCATTCATAAACGAGTGGCCAGTGGATTTCACAAAGCATTACACACAAAATTCGTTCTCTAGCCACACTATTCGTAAAATTTATTTTCTGCAAAATAATAATTGAGTCGCCATAGTCTGGTAGACTTATTAGATTACGTGGTTAAAACACCAGCAACACTCGAACAATACGAAATAAAGAAAAAATATTTCTTTATCTCTAAAATTGTCATGTAAAGTTTCTCAAATCTGTCGTTCAGAGTCGGCATTAAACTGTAACTCCCGTCGCTAACGTAAAAAATTAATGCACATGATTTAGGTGGTGTGAGAAGCTGAGTTGTAATCCTGATAACAATTAAGTAAGTAAGATTCTTGAACGCTACTCTCTATTCACTCACACGCTTCAATTTTTCTCCATACTTCTAAAATTTTAGTTTTTAGTGAACACATCTCATCAAATTGGTGGTGTTTGGTGGAAATTCCCTTAAATAGCATTATTCATATATCTGTAATTCGATTTAAATCTGGGAAAATGCCGCCCAATCCATAATAGCAATAATTTTTGATATAAAGCGATTCTTTGAGTAATTCTTTAGAAAATGGAAATGACCTTATAAATGTGGGACGTAGTATATTAAGACTGAATAAAGTTGACCTAAGTACACTAATGGCCGGTAGTAACGAATGTTGGACTTGCTTCAATTTTATGTCGAGGATCCGAGTATATGAAGAATTCTATAGAAGACATACATAAGTTATCTTTAAGGAATAAACTGGAAGCAGTTGGACATTTATGTACAGAATGTAATATGGTTGGTACCAATTAATTGTGAGATCACAACAATCCTATATGATGGCAGAAGTGTTTGCCCATGAGATCTTAAACCCCTGTAGTCTCCTTCAACCTACCTACCTGCCACCTCTGAACCGCATATAAGCAGTTTCGGTGCTGCTATATTATTCACCACCACTGTTGAGTTTACTTATAAACATTTTACCCTTTGGTAAAAGCATTTCACTTTAAGCACAACATTATACGTACATATGCATACATTTCACTTTTATTCACCTTAAGTCACGCATACTTTTACAGCCCAGAAATATAATTTCTAATTGAAATTTTACTTTTTTTAAACGTCATCATTTAGACATTCAACTGTTCATTAGAGTCCCTTGCACGCGTACGGTTAAAGCTATAACTGAGATAAATTGCCTAGTGGTTAGTGTGTGTGTGCCAAAGCGAAATGTTAGTCATTATGTCGTAGACGCATTAAACAACAGCCAATCAGTCCATCATTCTGTCAGCAATGTCTGTAGTAGTTCGGTTATGGTAGTTAATAAATATTTTTTTTAATTTTGTTATAAAAACAATACGGTTTTCTAAGCTCATTTTTATTTTAAAAAACTGATTTTCATAATGTGTAGAGTCATTGATTTTGATTTTCCTTAGAAGCGTTTTGTAATGCATTTCAATGAATTCAACTGCTGTTGACGGCGGTGACGGTGATGTTGGTATGAGTATTATGTCGTAGTGACCCTCATATTATAATACAAAACAAAAAACCATCAAAAAATATTGTGTTGTTCTTTCAATTCAATAATGATTTTCGAATAATAATGCCGGGCAATTGAATTGTATTTTAATTTTGAAATCTAGAAAACTGAATTGCCTTGAACTTTCTTTAATGGGATGGCCATTGAAAGTCTGGGGCTTTTTCAAGCTTTAGAAATTTTGTTAGCTTATTGTTCTTAATATGATGCGTTTTGGTTTGTGAGGATCTTTTATTCTCACTTTCACTTTCATTCGTTTCTTAATAGGAGACCTGTGAACTTAGGCTTTGGCAAAGAATTTCGTTTAACTTCTTAATATTTAAACAGAGTTTTCTATTAAACATTTCATGTAGCTCTGGATGTATTTAAAAGTCTCATTATTTTTCAATTTCTTTAGGTGGATTCACGCATGTTGTTTAAACAAAATTATCACTGAGAGTCATGTGAAGCACAATTCACTCAATTCGAAAAATTCGTCGCGAAAAATTTATCAAAGCTGCCAGACAATGCTTTTAAAACAAATTCAAAATTTACATGAGTTGTAAGGGCAAATGGGGTCTCCGCCCTAATATCTTGCGATGGATCTAACCTTCAATTACTCGTATCTAACCCAATCTCCTATCTGGAATTGCTTTCTGGTGGACTGCTCTGCACAGACATTTTAATATCAGACTTCTCAAAAAGGTCAGAAGATCTGCAGCTATTCATATCACCAGTCCTCTACGTATCACTCCTACAAAAGCTTTGTTAACAATACTTCACTGACTTTCCAAACTCGCCGCGACTAGATTCAATGTCTTGTCTCGATGGCACATCATTCCTTCTAGATACTCTTCTATTTTGGAGCCCCAGACCCACCGAACATCGATTATCTCCCTACTGAATATTATTTGCACGGGAGTTTTCATTTTCTGCATGCGAGTTCGACTTTGCAGATCTGCACCCACGGCAGAAGTCGTTAGATGGGAGCTGCATCCCTTCTGCGTGTCTTTCCATAACGTAAGGACCTGTAAGCATGGCCGTGATCGAGATGACGATAAGATTAAGTCTGTGTAACTGGTTGGTGCGCCTTCTATACATAGAGGTCCAAGTGAGTCTAGCGGTGGAGCAGGACTCCTCATTGACCCAGGATAGGTTGGCGTCCCGAAAGAATTTTCACACGATGGCCAACTTAACCGAGGTAAGTGGCATACCCAAGTGGATTGACGAGTTTTCCGGAAGGAGTGTGCTCCAGCTCTGGCGAGCTCGTCGGCGCTGTAGTTTCCTGGAATATTACTGTGCCCAGGGATCCAGAAAAGTGAGACACTGAAGTGCTCAGAAAGAAGGCCGAGACAGCGGCGACATTCCCTAAGGATCTTGGACAGATGAAGATGAATGAGACTTTGTTGGAAAAATCAAGTTGAAGACGAAAATGGGAATTAGGGACCATACGATAAAAAAGTTTGGCAGTCTATTCTAATTCAGGTTGAATACCATAGGGTTGTAATACAACCGCTACAGAAGAAGAAGCCTATTTAGACAGTTGGAGGCATTGTAAATAATGCATGAAAAGAGCATTTTTTTACTATACGAGAGCAAGCTATTAAAGCCCTCTTACATTGATTTTTTATGCTTTGAACCAAAGTACGAAGTATTTACATATATCGTGCTCTTACCACGTGTGTAAAAGTGCAAGCGTGTATGCATGTTGTAGTAAAGAAATCAAAAAAAAAAAAAACAACGCAAAAATATTTAAACTATGGAAGTAATTTCACCTTTTTTTTTGCCCATGAGCACAAAATGAAACATTTTCTGTACAATTTTAGGCACTCGTATTACAATTATTTACACTTGTATGTTGGTGTGTTGTTACTGAATTTAAGCGACAGTCGTCTTTTACCAATTTGTAAAACGTATAAGTGTATGTGTAATATGTTGGAGTCTATGTAGTTTTGATTTTCTTTCAAAATTATGCGGACCATAAGTTGTAATCCAAATTGTAGTCAAAAAAATTACAACAAAACTATTGCATGGTCTTCAAACACTTAATCTCAGACTACGGCAAAACTGTGATGTAATTTCTTCTTCTCGTTTGTTTGTAACAGCTTGTTAAGCGTAGTAAGTACCCTGCAGTTATATTTGCTTAAATAGTTTTCAATACAATAAGAAAAGTAAAGAAACCGGTGTACACTGTACACTGTACATATGGATGTCGTGTCATTAATTTTATCAGTTTAAATAACTTTCTTACACACAGACGTACTTATTTACCAAAAAACTGAAATTATTTTCCAATAAAAATTTTTATCATTTGCTTTTCATTTGTATTTGGGTTGTAAAAATATTTGTTTAACACACCGTGTTGCGGAATTAAAAAAAATATTTTTTTAATGTTTTTTACAACGCATGGAATTGTGGTCTAGATTAAGTGATTGTATTATAAGTCGCAGCTCAAACTTTGTATCAATATCCAATGATACATGTAATATGCAGTGATTTTACCAAACTTATTAAATAGGCCTCAGGTTACAAAAATATAATATTTTTAGTTTTTTGAATCGATAAATAAGCCTCCAATTACCAAAATTATTATATTGTTGGAGACTTAAAAAAAAATGTTGAACTTATCCAAACACAAGCGACTACAACATTATGTACATTAATTACATATGTACATAATTGGTCATTACAACCCGTTAGTCAGGCTTACGACCTAGCTTCTCACTCCACTTATGTTGCGTGCGTTATTGTCATACAAGAGTGGCGGGATCTACAGTTTAAAGTCGACTCCTAACGACCGATCTTTTGAGCAACATTTCATGGTGATTTTTCATTTATACTCAGTGTTTTTGCCAGAAGAATGCTGAGACGATGTTGCCGAAAGAAATATTTTTTCATATTTCGTTTTGTTGGAGATGTCTGACCTGGGTGAAGCCACTGTTCAAACCGCCGTTTGCAATAATGGCCTGGAATGTATTGGATAATCTTTGTTTATTTCGGCTCCGCCGTTACCATTAAAAATGATGTTAGTCCAGAGACCTTGCCAACAGGTGTTATTATGGACTCAATAAGCATTTGAGTAGTAGAGACGTGTCTCGTACGACAAAACTAATACTCTACAAGACGCTCATCCTTCCCGTGGTTCTTATAGCAGAAGCATGGATACAATTAATCACGGAAGCAGCAGCCTTGAGAGTATTGGAGTAAAGACTGCTACGTAAGGTCTTCGGTTTAGAGCGAGTTGTTACGATTTGCTTCAACGACGTGGTCGTTGTGCAGCGTATTAACATTCAGGGGTTGCGCTGGCTAGGATATGTCCTTTTAATCGATGAGGATGCTCCAGCGAGATGGGTATTTGATGCGGGGATTTGCGGAAGTCGGCGATAACGATGACTTTGTTCGCTTTGGAAGGACCAAGTCAAGGAACTCCTGTCATCGATTGGTGTCACCAACTCGTGAAGGCGCGCAAGAAGCAGAGATGCCTGGAGGGATGTGCTAAAGTAGACCGAAATCCGACAATCGAGTTATTAATGGCCAATTAAGAAGGAGAAGAATATTGGATCTCTTGTAGATTGGCTTCATCCCAAATTCGACAATTTTGTTGCCTGTAATGGGCCTCATCGCTGAAGACGCGTTTTCAATGAAAATTAGAGTCCGAACAGAACACTTTTATTATTTGCACGTGATGTTGAACGTTATGTCCGTCCATGATGGTATGGCAAAACAGACTAAATAAATGGCAACAAATTTTACAGTTGTAGCTACAACAAAATGGCCGTTATCAGACTTAATTTAACGACTGATAGCAACCAATAGAAGATTATAAATTTGTTTCTCTTACTGCTTTGATAGTAACAAAAAGTTTTGGTTTAATGGACCGTTTATAATGGGATAAGATTGTAGACTAGCATGGGACTAACCACAATCAGCTCGACGATAGTATTCAGCTCTCTGACGGGGCATTGTAGCCTCAAAGAATATCACTTTTGAAGACCAATCATTAGAACGAATGCTTCAAATTTGTGCGACGTTAATACATTTAACCCTTCTGCATCCCTTGGATATGTGCCCTTCCTATGATCCTTTGGGTCAATATGATCCAAGGTTAAAATGTAAACAAAATTTCATATTTAATATCAGAAATTCATTTGTTTTGTTGTTTTTTTTATTAAGTATAATAAAAAATAATGATAACTAAAATAAATAAGTCATATATGGCGGGCTTTGATGGAATGTATTGCCAAAAACTGCACCGACCTCGAAATGGAACCAATTGTTCATCTACAGTAACATTTTCATGAGGATTTTAAAAAACTTTGAGCTGATTACTCCACTTATCCCAAACGTTTCTTATCGGTGCTAGTTTGTCACGAAGTCTTCTTTCTTCTCTATCTTCAGAGCTGTGAAACCGTAGGCACTTTGATATGCTCGCAAATCGCTTGAGACTCAGTGTTGCTCGAAAAGCAGGTCTTCAGTTTTTCTCATTCCACAAGCTAGTGAGATTTTCTCCATGAGATTTAGCTCTATCATATCAATGTTTTGCCAGTTATTTTCATATAATCCTACACTTTTTTGCTTTGTCATTTGGATCACAGTATTTTTTATGTTTTATGATATAAACAAATCGAACGAACACATTTATTTATCTGTTACCATAGATGTTGCTTTTTTGGTAGATCCAGGCTTATTCAATAAAATTTGATTTTTCGGTAACCTGCCTGTTTGAAGTGGTGGTAGTTCTTTCCAAACTACACTTTTGTCTTTTGATAAATAAGTGCTGTGACCTATTCCTACCGCATCTTTCACCACCAGGCTTTCAACGATATTATTTGATGATGAATATGGTTCGTCTTCTGCATCGCTATCGGATGAAAAAATTTCATCACTATCATCAAAAATATCATCATCTTCGTCATTCATTATTTGTTGCAACTGAAGATCACTAAGAATCTGAAGCAATTTCATTATGAAACAATCAAGTATTAGAAATTTTATTTTACAATACTTACTTTACTTCTTTGTGACATTATGTAAAAATATTCAATTATGATGAATTACAAAAAAATATATGTATGCACTCTGAACACCAAAAATTAAGCTGAACTCATTGAACGAAAATATTCTAATGTGAAAAATTCGGCACGCACGAAAAAATGGGTGTGAAAAATTTAGCACGCATGAAAAAATGGGTGTGAAAACCAGTGGAACGTACGAATTCACAGCCGTGGAACGTACGAATTCACACCCATGGAAAGTGCGAATTCACACCCGTGGAACGTGCGAATTCACACCCATGGAACGTGCGAATTCACACCCATGGAACGTGCAAATTCACACCCATGTGACGTGCAAATCACACCCATGGAACGTGCAAATTCACACCCGTGGAACGTGCGAATTCACACCCATGGAACGTGTGAATTCACACCCGTGGAACGTGCAAATTCACACCCATGGAACGTGAAAATTCACACCCATGGAACGCGCAAATTCACACCCGTGGAACTTGCAAATTCACACCCATGGAACGTGCGAATTCACACCCATGGAACGTGCAAATTCACACCCGTGGAACGTGCGTATTCACACCCATGGAACGTGCGAATTCACACCCGTGGAACGTGCAAATTCACACCCATGCAAATTCACACCCGTGGAACGTGCGAATTCACACCCATGGAACGTGAAAATTCACACCCATGGAACGTGCAAATTCACACTCATGGAACGTGCAAATTCACACCCATGGAACGTGCGAATTCACACTCGTGGAACGTGCGAATTCACACCCATGGAACGTGCAAATTCACACCCATGGAACGTGCAAATTCACACCCATGGAACGTGAAAATTCACACCCATGGAACGTGCAAATTCACACCCGTGGAACGTGCAAATTCACACCCATGGAACGTGCGAATTCACACCCATGGAACGTGCAAATTCACACCCGTGGAACGTGGGAATTCACACCCATGGAACGTGCGAATTCACACAAGTGGAACGTGCAAATTCACACCCATGGAACGTGCAAATTTACACCCATGGAACGTGCAAATTCACACCCATGGAACGTGCGAATTCACACCCGTGGAACGTGCGAATTCACACCCATGGAACGTGCAAATTCACACCCATGGAACGTGCAAATTCACACCCGTCGAACGTGCGAATTCACACCCATGGAACGTGCGAATTCACACTCATGGAACGTGCAAATTCACACCCATGGAACGTGCAAATTCACACCTATTAAACGTGCAAATTCACACCCGTGGAACGTGCGAATTCACACCCATGGAACGTGCGAATTCACACCCATGGAACGTGCAAATTCACACCCATGGAACGTGCAAATTCACACCCATGGAACGTGCAAATTCACACCCGTGGAACGTGCGAATTCACACCCATGGAACGTGCGAATTCACACCCATGGAACGTGCGAATTCACACCCATGGAACGTGCAAATTCACACCCATGGAACGTGCAAATTCACACCCATGGAACGTGCAAATTCACACCCGTGGAACGTGCGAATTCACACCCATGGAACGTGCAAATTCACACCCATGGAACGTGCAAATTCACACCCGTGGAACGTGCAAATTCACACCCATGGAACGTGCGAATTCACACCCATGGAACGTGCAAATTCACACCCATGGAACGTGCAAATTCACACCCGTGGAACGTGCGAATTCACACCCATGGAACGTGCAAATTCACACCCGTGGAACGTGCAAATTCACACCCATGGAACGTGCAAATTCACACCCATGGAACGTGCAAATTCACACCCGTGGAACGTGCGAATTCACACCCATGGAACGTGCGAATTCACACCCATGGAACGTGCAAATTCACACCCATGGAACGTGCAAATTCACACCCATGGAACGTGCAAATTCACACCCTTGGAACGTGCGAATTCACACCCATGGAACGTGCAAATTCACACCCATGGAACGTGCAAATTCACACCCGTGGAACGTGCGAATTCACACCCATGGAACGTGCGAATTCACACCCATGGAACGTGCAAATTCACACCCGTGGAACGTGCAAATTCACACCCATGGAACGTGCAAATTCACACCCATGGAACGTGCGAATTCACACCCATGGAACGTGCAAATTCACACCCGTGGAACGTGCAAATTCACACCCATGGAACGTGCGAATTCACACCCATGGAACGTGCAAATTCACACCAATGGAACGTGCAAATTCACACCCATGGAACGTGCAAATTCACACCCGTGGAACGTGCGAATTCACACCCATGGAACGTGCAAATTCACACCCATGGAACGTGCAAATTCACACCCGTGGAACGTGCGAATTCACACCCATGGAACGTGCGAATTCACACCCGTGGAACGTGCGAATTCACACCCATGGAACGTGCGAATTCACACCCATGGAACGTGCGAATTCACACCCATGGAACGTGCGAATTCACACCCATGGAACGTGCAAATTCACACCCATGGAACGTGCGAATTCACACCCATGGAACGTGCAAATTCACACCCGTGGAACGTGCGAATTCACACCCATGGAACGTGCAAATTCACACCCGTGGAACGTGCAAATTCACACCCATGGAACGTGCAAATTCACACCCATGGAACGTGCAAATTCACACCCGTGGAACGTGCAAATTCACACCCATGGAACGTGCAAATTCACACCCGTGGAACGTGCGAATTCACACCCATGGAACGTGCGAATTAACACCCATGGAACGTGCAAATTCACACCCATGGAACGTGCAAATTCACACCCATGGAACGTGCAAATTCACACCCGTGGAACGTGCGAATTCACACCCATGGAACGTGCAAATTCACACCCATGGAACGTGCAAATTCACACCCGTGGAACGTGCGAATTCACACCCATGGAACGTGCGAATTCACACCCATGGAACGTGCAAATTCACACCCGTGGAACGTGCAAATTCACACCCATGGAACGTGCAAATTCACACCCATGGAACGTGCGAATTCACACCCATGGAACGTGCAAATTCACACCCGTGGAACGTGCAAATTCGCACCCATGGAACGTGCGAATTCACACCCATGGAACGTGCAAATTCACACCCGTGGAACGTGCAAATTCACACCAATGGAACGTGCAAATTCACACCCATGGAACGTGCAAATTCACACCCGTGGAACGTGCGAATTCACACCCATGGAACGTGCAAATTCACACCCATGGAACGTGCAAATTCACACCCGTGGAACGTGCGAATTCACACCCATGGAACGTGCGAATTCACACCCGTGGAACGTGCGAATTCACACCCATGGAACGTGCGAATTCACACCCCTGGAACGTGCGAATTCACACCCATGGAACGTGCAAATTCACACCCGTGGAACGTGCAAATTCACACCCATGGAACGTGCAAATTCACACCCATGGAACGTGCAAATTCACACCCATGGAACGTGCAAATTCACACCCATGGAACGTGCAAATTCACACCCATGGAACGTGCAAATTCACACCCATGGAACGTGCAAATTCACACCCGTGGAACGTGGGAATTCACGCCCATGGAACGTGCAAATTCACACCCGTGGAACGTGCAAATTCACACCCGTGGAACGTGCAAATTCACACCCGTGGAACGTGCGAATTCACACCCGTGGAACGTGGGAATTCACACCCATGGAACGTGCGAATTCACACCCGTGGAACGTGCAAATTCACACCCATGGAACGTGCAAATTTACACCCATGGAACGTGCAAATTCACACCCATGGAACGTGCGAATTCACACCCGTGGAACGTGCGAATTCACACCCATGGAACGTGCAAATTCACACCCATGGAACGTGCAAATTCACACCCGTCGAACGTGCGAATTCACACCCATGGAACGTGCGAATTCACACTCATGGAACGTGCAAATTCACACCCATGGAACGTGCAAATTCACACCCATTAAACGTGCAAATTCACACCCGTGGAACGTGCGAATTCACACCCATGGAACGTGCGAATTCACACCCATGGAACGTGCAAATTCACACCCATGGAACGTGCAAATTCACACCCATGGAACGTGCAAATTCACACCCGTGGAACGTGCAAATTCACACCCGTGGAACGTGCAAATTCACACCCATGGAACGTGCGAATTCACACCCATGGAACGTGCAAATTCACACCCGTGGAACGTGCGAATTCACACCCATGGAACGTGCAAATTCACACCCGTGGAACGTGCAAATTCACACCCATGGAACGTGCGAATTCACACCCGTGGAACGTGCAAATTCACACCCATGGAACGTGCAAATTCACACCCGTCGAACGTGCGAATTCACACCCATGGAACGTGCGAATTCACACTCATGGAACGTGCAAATTCACACCCATGGAACGTGCAAATTCACACCCATTAAACGTGCAAATTCACACCCGTGGAACGTGCGAATTCACACCCATGGAACGTGCGAATTCACACCCATGGAACGTGCAAATTCACACCCATGGAACGTGCAAATTCACACCCATGGAACGTGCAAATTCACACCCGTGGAACGTGCAAATTCACACCCGTGGAACGTGCAAATTCACACCCATGGAACGTGCGAATTCACACCCATGGAACGTGCAAATTCACACCCGTGGAACGTGCGAATTCACACCCATGGAACGTGCAAATTCACACCCGTGGAACGTGCAAATTCACACCCATGGAACGTGCGAATTCACACCCGTGGAACGTGCGAATTCACACCCATGGAACGTGCGAATTCACACCCATGGAACGTGCAAATTCACACCCATGGAACGTGCGAATTCACACCCATGGAACGTGCGAATTCACACCCATGGAACGTGCAAATTCACACCCATGGAACGTGCAAATTCACACCCGTGGAACGTGCGAAATCACACCCATGGAACGTGCAAATTCACACCCATGGAACGTGCAAATTCACACCCGTGGAACGTGCGAATTCACACCCATGGAACGTGCGAATTCACACCCATGGAACGTGCGAATTCACACCCATGGAACGTGCAAATTCACACCCATGGAACGTGCAAATTCACACCCGTGGAACGTGCGAATTCACACCCGTGGAACGTGCGAATTCACACCCATGGAACGTGCAAATTCACACCCGTGGAACGTGCAAATTCACACCCGTGGAACGTGCGAATTCACACCCATGGAACGTGCGAATTCACACCCATGGAACGTGCGAATTCACACCCATGGAACGTGCAAATTCACACCCATGGAACGTGCTAATTCACACCCGTGGAACGTGCGAATTCACACCCATGGAACGTGCAAATTCACACCCATGGAACGTGCAAATTCACACCCGTGGAACGTGCGAATTCACACCCATGGAACGTGCGAATTCACACCCATGGAACGTGCAAATTCACACCCGTGGAACGTGCAAATTCACACCCATGGAACGTGCAAATTCACACCCATGGAACGTGCTAATTCACACCCATGGAACGTGCAAATTCACACCCGTGGAACGTGAAAATTCACACCCATGGAACGTGCGAATTCACACCCATGGAACGTGCAAATACACACCCGTGGAACGTGCGAATTCACACCCATGGAACGTGCAAATTCACACCCGTGGAACGTGCAAATTCACACCCATGGAACGTGCGAATTCACACCCGTGGAACGTGCGAATTCACACCCATGGAACGTGCGAATTCACACCCATGGAACGTGCAAATTCACACCCATGGAACGTGCAAATTCACACCCGTGGAACGTGCGAATTCACACCCATGGAACGTGCGAATTCACACCCATGGAACGTGCGAATTCACACCCATGGAACGTGCAAATTCACACCCGTGGAACGGGCAAATTCACACCCATGGAACGTGCAAATTCACACCCATGGAACGTGCAAATTCACACCCATGGAACGTGCAAATTCACACCCATGGAACGTGCAAATTCACACCCATGGAACGTGCAAATTCACACCCGTGGAACGTGCGAATTCACGCCCATGGAACGTGCAAATTCACACCCGTGGAACGTGCAAATTCACACCCGTGGAACGTGCAAATTCACACCCGTGGAACGTGCGAATTCACACCCGTTGGACGTGCGAATTCACACCCATGGAACGTGCAAATTCACACCCGTGGAACGTGCGAATTCACACCCATGGAACGTGCTAATTCACACCCATGGAACGTGCAAATTCACACCCATGGAACGTGCAAATTCACACCCGTGGAACGTGCAAATTCACACCCATGGAACGTGCGAATTCACACCCATGGAACGTGCAAATTCACACCCGTGGAACGTGCGAATTCACACCCATGGAACGTGCAAATTCACACCCGTGGAACGTGCAAATTCACACCCGTGGAACGTGCGAATTCACACCCATGGAACGTGCGAATTCACACCCATGGAACTTGCAAATTCACACCCGTGGAACGTGCGAATTCACACCCATGGAACGTGCGAATTCACACCCATGGAACGTGCGAATTCACACCCATGGAACGTGCAAATTCACACCCATGGAACGTGCAAATTCACACCCGTGGAACGTGCGAATTCACACCCGTGGAACGTGCGAATTCACACCCATGGAACGTGCAAATTCACACCCGTGGAACGTGCAAATTCACACCCGTGGAACGTGCGAATTCACACCCATGGAACGTGCGAATTCACACCCATGGAACGTGCAAATTCACACCCATGGAACGTGCAAATTCACACCCATGGAACGTGCAAATTCACACCCGTGGAACGTGCGAATTCACACCCATGGAACGTGCAAATTCACACCCATGGAACGTGCAAATTCACACCCGTGGAACGTGCGAATTCACACCCATGGAACGTGCGAATTCACACCCATGGAACGTGCAAATTCACACCCGTGGAACGTGCAAATTCACACCCATGGAACGTGCAAATTCACACCCATGGAACGTGCTAATTCACACCCATGGAACGTGCAAATTCACACCCGTGGAACGTGCAAATTCACACCCATGGAACGTGCGAATTCACACCCATGGAACGTGCAAATTCACACCCGTGGAACGTGCGAATTCACACCCATGGAACGTGCAAATTCACACCCGTGGAACGTGCAAATTCACACCCATGGAACGTGCGAATTCACACCCGTGGAACGTGCGAATTCACACCCATGGAACGTGCGAATTCACACCCATGGAACGTACAAATTCACACCCATGGAACGTGCAAATTCACACCCGTGGAACGTGCGAATTCACACCCATGGAACGTGCGAATTCACACCCATGGAACGTGCGAATTCACACCCATGGAACGTGCAAATTCACACCCGTGGAACGGGCAAATACACACCCATGGAACGTGCAAATTCACACCCATGGAACGTGCAAATTCACACCCATGGAACGTGCAAATTCACACCCATGGAACGTGCAAATTCACACCCATGGAACGTGCAAATTCACACCCGTGGAACGTGCGAATTCACGCCCATGGAACGTGCAAATTCACACCCGTGGAACGTGCAAATTCACACCCGTGGAACGTGCAAATTCACACCCGTGGAACGTGCGAATTCACACCCGTTGGACGTGCGAATTCACACCCATGGAACGTGCAAATTCACACCCGTGGAACGTGCGAATTCACACCCATGGAACGTGCAAATTCACACCCATGGAACGTGCAAATTCACACCCATGGAACGTGCAAATTCACACCCGTGGAACGTGCAAATTCACACCCATGGAACGTGCGAATTCACACCCATGGAACGTGCAAATTCACACCCGTGGAACGTGCGAATTCACACCCATGGAACGTGCAAATTCACACCCGTGGAACGTGCAAATTCACACCCATGGAACGTGCGAATTCACACCCGTGGAACGTGCGAATTCACACCCATGGAACGTGCGAATTCACACCCATGGAACGTGCAAATTCACACCCATGGAACGTGCGAATTCACACCCATGGAACGTGCGAATTCACACCCATGGAACGTGCAAATTCACACCCATGGAACGTGCAAATTCACACCCGTGGAACGTGCGAAATCACACCCATGGAACGTGCAAATTCACACCCATGGAACGTGCAAATTCACACCCGTGGAACGTGCGAATTCACACCCATGGAACGTGCGAATTCACACCCATGGAACGTGCGAATTCACACCCATGGAACGTGCAAATTCACACCCATGGAACGTGCAAATTCACACCCGTGGAACGTGCGAATTCACACCCGTGGAACGTGCGAATTCACACCCATGGAACGTGCAAATTCACACCCGTGGAACGTGCAAATTCACACCCGTGGAACGTGCGAATTCACACCCATGGAACGTGCGAATTCACACCCATGGAACGTGCAAATTCACACCCATGGAACGTGCAAATTCACACCCATGGAACGTGCAAATTCACACCCGTGGAACGTGCGAATTCACACCCATGGAACGTGCAAATTCACACCCATGGAACGTGCAAATTCACACCCATGGAACGTGCAAATTCACACCCATGGAACGTGCTAATTCACACCCATGGAACGTGCAAATTCACACCCGTGGAACGTGAAAATTCACACCCATGGAACGTGCGAATTCACACCCATGGAACGTGCAAATTCACACCCGTGGAACGTGCGAATTCACACCCATGGAACGTGCAAATTCACACCCGTGGAACGTGCAAATTCACACCCATGGAACGTGCGAATTCACACCCGTGGAACGTGCGAATTCACACCCATGGAACTTGCGAATTCACATCCATGGAACGTGCAAATTCACACCCATGGAACGTGCAAATTCACACCCGTGGAACGTGCGAATTCACACCCATGGAACGTGCGCATTCACACCCATGGAACGTGCGAATTCACACCCATGGAACGTGCAAATTCACACCCGTGGAACGGGCAAATTCACACCCGTGGAACGTGCGAATTCACACCCATGGAACGTGCAAATTCACACCCATGGCACGTGCAAATTCACACCCATGGAACGTCCAAATTCACACCCATGGAACGTGCAAATTCACACCCGTGGAACGTGCGAATTCACACCCATGGAACGTGAAAATTCACACCCATGGAACGTGCAAATTCACACCCGTGGAACGTGCGAATTCACACCCATGGAACGTGCGAATTCACACCCATGGAACGTGCAAATTCACACCCGTGGAACGTGCAAATTCACACCCATGGAACGTGCAAATTCACACCCATGGAACGTGCGAATTCACACCCATGGAACGTGCAAATTCACACCCGTGGAACGTGCAAATTCACACCCATGGAACGTGCGAATTCACACCCATGGAACGTGCAAATTCACACCCGTGGAACGTGCGAATTCACACCCATGGAACGTGCGAATTCACACCCATGGAACGTGCAAATTCACACCCGTGGAACGTGCAAATTCACACCCATGGAACGTGCAAATTCACACCCATGGAACGTGCAAATTCACACCCGTGGAACGTGCGAATTCACACCCATGGAACGTGCGAATTCACACCCATGGAACGTGCAAATTCACACCCATGGAACGTGCAAATTCACACCCGTGGAACGTGCGAATTCACACCCATGGAACGTGCAAATTCACACCCATGGAACGTGCAAATTCACACACGTGGAACGTGCGAATTCACACCCATGGAACGTGCAAATTCACACCCATGGAACGTGCAAATTCACACCCGTGGAACGTGCGAATTCACACCCATGGAACGTGCAAATTCACACCCATGGAACGTGCAAATTCACACCCATGGAACGTGCAAATTCACACCCGTGGAACGTGCAAATTCACACCCATGGAACGTGCGAATTCACACCCATGGAACGTGCAAATTCACACCCGTGGAACGTGCAAATTCACACCCGTGGAACGTGCGAATTCACACCCATGGAACGTGCAAATTCACACCCGTGGAACGTGCGAATTCACACCCATGGAACGTGCAAATTCACACCCATGGAACGTGCAAATTCACACCCGTGGAACGTGCGAATTCACACCCATGGAACGTGCGAATTCACACCCGTGGAACGTGCGTATTCACACCCATGGAACGTGCAAATTCACACCCATGGAACGTGCAAATTCACACCCATGGAACGTGCAAATTCACACCCATTGAACGTGCAAATTCACACCCGTGGAACGTGCAAATTCACACCCATGGAACGTGCGAATTCACACCCATGGAACGTGCAAATTCACACCCGTGGAACGTGCGAATTCACACCCATGGAACGTGCAAATTCACACCCGTGGAACGTGCGAATTCACACCCATGGAACGTGCAAATTCACACCCGTGGAACGTGCAAATTCACACCCATGGAACGTGCAAATTCACACCCGTGGAACGTGCGAATTCACACCCATGGAACGTGCGAATTCACACCCATGGAACGTGCAAATTCACACCCATGGAACGTGCAAATTCACACCCGTGGAACGTGCGAATTCACACCCATGGAACGTGCAAATTCACACCCATGGAACGTGCAAATTCACACCCGTGGAACGTGCGAATTCACACCCATGGAACGTGCGAATTCACACCCATGGAACGTGCAAATTCACACCCGTGGAACGTGCAAATTCACACCCATGGAACGTGCAAATTCACACCCATGGAACGTGCGAATTCACACCCATGGAACGTGCAAATTCACACCCGTGGAACGTGCAAATTCACACCCATGGAACGTGCGAATTCACACCCATGGAACGTGCAAATTCACACCCGTGGAACGTGCGAATTCACACCCATGGAACGTGCGAATTCACACCCGTGGAACGTGCGAATTCACACCCATGGAACGTGCGAATTCACACCCATGGAACGTGCAAATTCTCACCCGTGGAACGTGCAAATTCACACCCATGGAACGTGCGAATTCACACCCATGGAACGTGCAAATTCACACCCGTGGAACGTGCGAATTCACACCCATGGAACGTGCGAATTCACACCCATGGAACGTGCAAATTCACACCCATGGAACGTGCAAATTCACACCCGTGGAACGTGCGAATTCACACCCATGGAACGTGCTAATTCACACCCATGGAACGTGCAAATTCACACCCGTGGAACGTGCGAATTCACACCCATGGAACGTGCGAATTCACACCCATGGAACGTGCAAATTCACACCCGTGGAACGTGCAAATTCACACCCATGGAACGTGCAAATTCACACCCATGGAACGTGCGAATTCACACCCATGGAACGTGCAAATTCACACCCGTCGAACGTGCAAATTCACACCCATGGAACGTGCGAATTCACACCCATGGAACGTGCAAATTCACACCCGTGGAACGTGCGAATTCACACCCGTGGAACGTGCAAATTCACACCCATGGAACGTGCAAATTCACACCCATGGAACGTGCAAATTCACACCCATGGAACGTGCAAATTCACACCCATGGAACGTGCAAATTCACACCCATGGAACGTGCAAATTCACACCCATGGAACGTGCAAATTCACACCCATGGAACGTGCAAATTCACACCCGTGGAACGTGCGAATTCACACCCATGGAACGTGCGAATTCACACCCATGGAACGTGCAAATTCACACCCATGGAACGTGCAAATTCACACCCGTGGAACGTGCGAATTCACACCCATGGAACGTGCAAATTCACACCCATGGAACGTGCAAATTCACACCCGTGGAACGTGCGAATTCACACCCATGGAACGTGCGAATTCACACCCATGGAACGTGCAAATTCACACCCGTGGAACGTGCAAATTCACACCCATGGAACGTGCGAATTCACACCCGTGGAACGTGCGAATTCACACCCATGGAACGTGCGAATTCACACCCATGGAACGTGCGAATTCACACCCATGGAACGTGCGATTTCACACCCATGGAACGTGCAAATTCACACCCGTGGAACGTGCAAATTCACACCCGTGGAACGTGCAAATTCACACCCGTGGAACGTGCGAATTCACACCCGTTGGACGTGCGAATTCACACCCATGGAACGTGCAAATTCACACCCATGGAACGTGCAAATTCACACCCGTGGAACGTGCGAATTCACACCCATGGAACGTGCGAATTCACACCCATGGAACGTGCAAATTCACACCCATGGAACGTGCAAATTCACACCCATGGAACGTGCAAATTCACACCCGTGGAACGTGCGAATTCACACCCATGGAACGTGCAAATTCACACCCATGGAACGTGCAAATTCACACCCGTGGAACGTGCGAATTCACACCCATGGAACGTGCGCATTCACACCCGTGGAACGTGCAAATTCACACCCATGGAACGTGCAAATTCACACCCGTGGAACGTGCGAATTCACACCCATGGAACGTGCAAATTCACACCCATGGAACGTGCAAATTCACACCCGTGGAACGTGCGAATTCACACCCATGGAACGTGCAAATTCACACCCATGGAACGTGCAAATTCACACCCATGGAACGTGAAAATTCACACCCGTGGAACGTGCGAATTCACACCCATGGAACGTGCAAATTCACACCCATGGAACGTGCAAATTCACACCCGTGGAACGTGCGAATTCACACCCATGGAACGTGCAAATTCACACCCATGGAACGTGCAAATTCACACCCATGGAACGTGCAAATTCACACCCATGGAACGTGCAAATTCACACCCGTGGAACGTGCGAATTCACACCCATGGAACGTGCAAATTCACACCCATGGAACGTGCAAATTCACACCCGTGGAACGTGCGAATTCACACCCATGGAACGTGCAAATTCACACCCATGGAACGTGCAAATTCACACCCGTGGAACGTGCGAATTCACACCCATGGAACGTGAAAATTCACACCCATGGAACGTGCGAATTCACACCCATGGAACGTGCAAATTCACACCCGTGGAACGTGCAAATTCATACCCATGGAACGTGCAAATTCACACCCATGGAACGTGCGAATTCACACCCATGGAACGTGCAAATTCACACCCGTGGAACGTGCAAATTCACACCCATGGAACGTGCGAATTCACACCCATGGAACGTGCAAATTCACACCCGTGGAACGTGCGAATTCACACCCATGGAACGTGCGAATTCACACCCATGGAACGTGCAAATTCACACCCGTGGAACGTGCAAATTCACACCCATGGAACGTGCGAATTCACACCCGTGGAACGTGCGAATTCACACCCGTGGAACGTGCAAATTCACACCCATGGAACGTGCAAATTCACACCCGTAGAACGTGCGAATTCACGCCCATGGAACGTGCAAATTCACACCCGTGGAACGTGCAAATTCACACCCGTGGAACGTGCAAATTCACACCCGTGGAACGTGCGAATTCACACCCGTTGGACGTGCGAATTCACACCCATGGAACGTGCAAATTCACACCCATGGAACGTGCAAATTCACACCCGTGGAACGTGCGAATTCACACCCATGGAACGAGCGAATTCACACCCATGGAACGTGCAAATTCACACCCATGGAACGTGCAAATTCACACCCATGGAACGTGCAAATTCACACCCGTGGAACGTGCGAATTCACACCCATGGAACGTGCAAATTCACACCCATGGAACGTGCAAATTCACACCCGTGGAACGTGCGAATTCACACCCATGGAACGTGCGCATTCACACCCGTGGAACGTGCAAATTCACACCCATGGAACGTGCAAATTCACACCCGTGGAACGTGCGAATTCACACCCATGGAACGTGCAAATTCACACCCATGGAACGTGCAAATTCACACCCGTGGAACGTGCGAATTCACACCCATGGAACGTGCAAATTCACACCCATGGAACGTGCAAATTCACACCCATGGAACGTGAAAATTCACACCCGTGGAACGTGCGAATTCACACCCATGGAACGTGCAAATTCACACCCATGGAACGTGCAAATTCACACCCGTGGAACGTGCGAATTCACACCCATGGAACGTGCAAATTCACACCCATGGAACGTGCAAATTCACACCCATGGAACGTGCAAATTCACACCCATGGAACGTGCAAATTCACACCCGTGGAACGTGCGAATTCACACCCATGGAACGTGCAAATTCACACCCATGGAACGTGCAAATTCACACCCGTGGAACGTGCGAATTCACACCCATGGAACGTGAAAATTCACACCCGTGGAACGTGCGAATTCACACCCATGGAACGTGCAAATTCACACCCGTGGAACGTGCGAATTCACACCCATGGAACGTGCGAATTCACACCCATGGAACGTGCAAATTCACACCCATGGAACGTGGAAATTCACACCCGTGGAACGTGCGAATTCACACCCATGGAACGTGCAAATTCACACCCATGGAACGTGCAAATTCACAACCGTGGAACGTGCGAATTCACACCCATGGAATGTGCGAATTCACACCCATGGAACGTGCAAATTCACACCCGTGGAACGTGCAAATTCACACCCATGGAACGTGCAAATTCACACCCATGGAACGTGCGAATTCACACCCATGGAACGTGCAAATTCACACCCGTGGAACGTGCAAATTCACACCCATGGAACGTGCGAATTCACACCCATGGAACGCGCAAATTCACACCCGTGGAACGTGCAAATTCACACCCATGGAACGTGCCAATTCACACTCATGGAACGTGCAAATTCACACCCGTGGAACGTGCAAATTCACACCCATGGATCGTGCGAATTCACACCCATGGAACGTGCGAATTCACACCCATGGAACGTGCAAATTCACACCCATGGAACGTGCAAATTCACACCCATGGAACGTGCAAATTCACACCCATGGAACGTGCAAATTCACACCCGTGGAACGTGCAAATTCACACCCATGGAACGTGCAAATTCACACCCGTGGAACGTGCGAATTCACACCCATGGAACGTGCAAAGTCACACCCGTGGAACGTGCAAATTCACACCCATGGAACGTGCAAATTCACACCCGTGGAACGTGCGAATTCACTCCCATGGAACGTGCAAATTCACACCCATGGAACGTGTAAATTCACACCCATGGAACGTGCAAATTCACACCCGTGGAACGTGCAAATTCACACCCATGGAACGTGCAAATTCACACCCGTAGAACGTGCGAATTCACGCCCATGGAACGTGCAAATTCACACCCGTGGAACGTGCAAATTCACACCCGTGGAACGTGCAAATTCACACCCGTGGAACGTGCGAATTCACACCCGTTGGACGTGCGAATTCACATCCATGGAACGTGCAAATTCACACCCATGGAACGTGCAAATTCACACCCGTGGAACGTGCGAATTCACACCCATGGAACGTGCGAATTCACACCCATGGAACGTGCAAATTCACACCCGTGGAACGTGCAAATTCACACCCATGGAACGTGCAAATTCTCACCCGTGGAACGTGCAAATTCACACCCATGGAACGGGCAATTTCACACCCATGGAACGTGAAAATTCACACCTGTGGAACGTGCGAATTCACACCCGTGGAACGTGCGAATTCACACCCGTGGAACGTGCAAATTCACACCCATGGAACGTGCAAATTCACACCCGTAGATCGTGCGAATTCACGCCCATGGAACGTGCAAATTCACACCCGTGGAACGTGCAAATTCACACCTGTGGAACGTGCAAATTCACACCCGTGGAACGTGCGAATTCACACCCGTTGGACGTGCGAATTCACACCCATGGAACGTGCAAATTCACACCCATGGAACGTGCAAATTCACACCCGTGGAACGTGCGAATTCACACCCATGGAACGTGCGAATTCACCACCCATGGAACGTGCAAATTCACACCCATGGAACGTGCAAATTTTCACACCCATGGAACGTGCAAATTCACACCCGTGGAACGTGCGAATTCACACCCATGGAACGTGCAAATTCACACCCATGGAACGTGCAAATTCACACCCGTGGAACGTGCGAATTCACACCCATGGAACGTGCGCATTCACACCCGTGGAACGTGCAAATTCACACCCATGGAACGTGCAAATTCACACCCATGGAACGTGCAAATTCACACCCGTGGAACGTGCGAATTCACACCCATGGAACGTGCAAATTCACACCCATGGAACGTGCAAATTCACACCCGTGGAACGTGCGAATTCACACCCATGGAACGTGCGAATTCACACCCGTGGAACGTGCAAATTCACACCCATGGAACGTGTAAATTCACACTCATGGAACGTGCAAATTCACACCCATGGAACGTGCAAATTCACACCCGTGGAACGTGCAAATTTACACCCATGGAACGTGCGAATTCACACACGTGGAACGTGAAAATTCACACCCATGGAACGTGCAAATTCACACCCGTGGAACGTGCGAATTCACACCCATGGAACGTGCGAATTCACACCCCTGGTACCCATGGAACGTGCAAATCACACCCATGGAACGTGCAAATTCACACCCGTGGAAAGTGCGAATTCACACCCATGGAACGTGCAAATTCACACCCATGGAACGTGCAAATTCACACCCGTGGAACGTGCGAATTCACACCCATGGAACGTGCGAATTCACACCCGTGGAACGTGCAAATTCACACCCATGGAACATGCAAATTCACACCCATGGAACGTGCAAATTCACACTCGTGGAACGTGCGAATTCACACCCATTGAACGTGCAAATTCACACTCATGGAACGTGCAAATTCACACCTGTGGAACGTGCGAATTCACACCCATGGAACGTGCGAATTCACACCCATGGAACGTGCAAATTCACACCCGTGGAACGTGCGAATTCACACCCATGGAACGTGCGAATTCACACCCGTGGAACGTGCAAATTCACACCCATGGAACGTGCAAATTCACACCCATGGAACGTGCGAATTCACACCCATGGAACGTGCGAATTCACACCCGTGGAACGTGCAAATTCACACCCATGGAACGTGCAAATTCACACCCGTGGAACGTGCGAATTCACTCCCATGGAACGTGCAAATTCACACCCATGGAACGTGTAAATTCACACCCATGTGACGTGCAAATCACACCCATGGAACGTGCAAATTCACACCCATGGAACGTGCGAATTCACACCCATGGAACGTGCGAATTCACACCCGTGGAACGTGCAAATTCACACCCATGGAACGTGCAAATTCACACCCGTGGAACGTGCGAATTCACTCCCATGGAACGTGCAAATTCGCACCCATGGAACGTGTAAATTCACACCCGTGTGACGTGCAAATCACACCCATGGAACGTGCAAATTCACACCCGTGGAAAGTGCGAATTCACACCCATGGAACGTGCAAATTCACACCCATGGAACATGCAAATTCACACCCGTGGAACGTGCGAATTCACACCTATGGAACGTGCGAATTCACACCCGTGGAACGTGCAAATTCACACCCATGGAACGTGCAAATTCACACCCGTGGAACGTGCGAATTCACACCCATGGAACGTGCGAATTCACACCCGTGGAACGTGCAAATTCACACCCATGGAACGTGCAAATTCACACCCATGGAACGTGCGAATTCACACCCATGGAACGTGCGAATTCACACCCGTGGAACGTGCAAATTCACACCCATGGAACGTGCAAATTCACACCCGTGGAACGTGCGAATTCACTCCCATGGAACGTGCAAATTCACACCCATGGAACGTGTAAATTCACACCCATGTGACGTGCAAATCACACCCATGGAACGTGCAAATTCACACCCATGGAACGTGCGAATTCACACCCATGGAACGTGCGAATTCACACCCGTGGAACGTGCAAATTCACACCCATGGAACGTGCAAATTCACACCCGTGGAACGTGCGAATTCACTCCCATGGAACGTGCAAATTCGCACCCATGGAACGTGTAAATTCACACCCGTGTGACGTGCAAATCACACCCATGGAACGTGCAAATTCACACCCGTGGAAAGTGCGAATTCACACCCATGGAACGTGCAAATTCACACCCATGGAACGTGCAAATTCACACCCGTGGAACGTGCGAATTCACACCTATGGAACGTGCGAATTCACACCCGTGGAACGTGCAAATTCACACCCATGGAACGTGCAAATTCACACCCGTGGAACGTGCGAATTCACACCCATGGAACGTGAAAATTCACACCCGTGGAACGTGCAAATTCACACCCATGGAACGTGCGAATTCACACCGAAATATTCAAAGCGAAATATTTTTATTTCATATACTAAACGGAGAATCACCGAATTGCAATTTGAATGAACTCTTTTGTGTACACAGTTCAAGTGTCAATGCGTTGGCATATAATCATAAAACAAATTTCAAGAGATACCTTTGCGAGATTCTCCAAATCCTCACTTTGAGTATAATAAAATTTTGGATGAAAAAATATTAGTTGAAAGCGAATTTATTGATTATTTGACTGAAAATATTATTGATCGATGATTCTGAATGGTAAACTTGTAATATCGCATGTTGGGACATATTGACCCAAAGGATATTAAATGTGTGTAAATCGTGTTTTGAAATGTGGAGGGGGAAGGAAAAATTTAAATTTTATTGTTTTCTTTTAAAAGCATAGTTTTTGTGCCTGTGATGGATAAATTAAAGTTTCACGATCATATCATAGGGCGAAATTTTGCGTTTGAAAATCAAAATTGGGTCAAATTGATCCTGAATAAGTACTGGGTAAAAAGATGTCCTTACTGACACCGAAAGAAACTGTACTGAAATCATTCTGAGGTCAGTTTGAAAGACATGTGAGACTTGGAATCTATGCTCCGTTCCACTCTTTCTTTACTAAAGTACTTATCAAATACTGGGTAAAAAGATATCCTTACTAAAATCGAAAGAAACCTTTCAAGCATCCTGAGGTCCGTTTGTAAGACATCATATATGGGCTAAAGGCTGTACAAGGGAACCCTTGTTCGCTGCACATTAAATTAAAAACAATTTCTTTTGTACTCATTTTTAACAGTCCATAGAAAAATCCAGAATGTTATCATCATCACTGCATTGGCTGCAGCAACAATTTTTCATTTCTTTGTTTCATTTCCAATTTAAAAGAAACAACTAATTTTGGCAAAATCTAGTTCGAAAGTTGATTATATGTACTCATACTCTCAAAACATAATAAAATAGCGAAAAATATTTAAAATTGCTCAAATGGCGTTACATATGAAAAATAAGCCACCTATACACCTCAAACACATAATATGGCAGGCATATACGCTTGTCTTTGCGTTATTTGGAGTAGCTAAAGCGTTGCAATCGCATGAATGGAAATGCCAAGATGGTGATGCAGCCATGTGGCTAAGTAGAAGAGATGAAAGACGTGCAAATAAAGTCGGATGGTGAGGCAGATCGTTTGGCAGAATAACAAAATCATACGTTGGGAGATAAAATAGCAGAAGTAATTGATGGCGATAATATTTCTAAGAGCGTAGTAAGCAATAAACTTAATTGCTGTTGCGGCCTAATTTATTGAGATTTACAAAATTTTATAATGAAGAAATATAACAAGAAATCAAATTAAATGTGAAAAAAAAGAATAGTATACCACTAGGATATAACAAGCTAGAGGAGATCTTTATGATTTTGTTTCCAAAAATTAAAATTTAATTTTTATTACGTGTGAAATTCTTTAGAAACTTGTAAAACATACTGCAGATAACTGAAATGAGTTTTTATCACTGAATGCGAATCAATTTTTAAATTTTTTCCAACACAGGAAAAATTAATTTATTTCTTTTAAAGTGTTAGAAGTCAAATAAATTTCCTATTGGGTCACTTCAGTATTTTGTTTGAATAGCCCCCACACACAAGTTTGCTTGAAACAACCACAATGTATAACACGCAGTAGCATTTACAACAACGATAAGTAATATTCAAAGTACCATGAGCTTTGAGAGCTTATACACGCATTGAACTTTATTAAAACAAATACGCTTTTGCTGGAAAAGTTGTGTGTCTGTCCAATCTGTTTGGAAAAAAATCTACAAAAAAAGAAATCAAACGCTTTCTACTCAAGCTAATGGGTAGGCCTTCTCCATTGTTTTATATGTAAGGGGCCCACACACTTGCTTGCTCTTCAAAACAAAAACACAAACAATTCCAAAGTAATATGAGCTTTAATTGACAAGCTTATACACTCACTGGAATTTATAAAAATAAAGCTTTTGAGTACATATTCACTTGAAAACATAGTTCCATACAAAGTTGCCAGGAAATACAAAATTTGGTAACCAATTTCTAAAAAGTAAATTACTAAAGAGGGAAACATTAATAACCAAATTTAATTATTTATACTACGTTTGTTTTAATCCAATCGCTCCACTAATGGAGGTGAAAAATTACTTATTCTGGACGCACAAGGGTTAATTCACCACAGATAGTGCAGCAATCTCATCTAGTACAGTACATATTTCGAATAACGGCACTTTGGTGACTTTCAATTTTATTCACTACACCGGACAAATTCACCACATTTTGTAAAACTCACAACACAGGAAACTCACCATACTTTGCAAAAACTCACCACCCTGGAAAATCACCACACCGAATAAATTCACCACACTTCCCAAAAATTCACCACTTTACAAACACACCAGTCTACGTATTGTACAATAAAATAACCAGTTTTGTTTAGAAATAACCAAAAACGGCAGCACTGGTTCCATACTCTCTAATCTTTACAAAAATTTTGGTAGACTTATTTATTGTACTTATTACACCCTACAAACTAGCGCTGAATGCCCAGTATTTTCATATGTCCTGGAATTCAGTAAAATGTGGCCGTATTCATTTCCCTGGCTAAGTGACACAGTTCGCTAAAACAGTGCCATACTTATCTGTAGTCAAAGTCATAGCAAATACGGAACAAGTTCAGATGATTGATCGTCTGATTGCTATTATTTTTATGTGCTGTAAACCAGTTTTCTCTCTAATTGGAATCTGACAAACATCGCGAGGTGTAAGGCAGTTGAGAGCTCCGATTAGTGTGTGGTACTTTCACCAACTAAAATTACTACGGTGTCCGAAGCGGACACCTCTCAGTTCGTTGCAAATTAGTCGACTCTGTACATTTTCCGTTTCTAGAATATCCTGACCAGCTGTCAATAAACTTATAGCTTCATTTGCTGCATCATTCTCTCAATTATGCAGAGTCCATGAAAAATTTGTCTGGGAAACAGTTCCACTTCTCCCTTGATTAGCACATGTCGATGATAAGAGTTTGCTCTGCAGTCTAAAAACCGGCTCTAATGTACGACATACTTCAGTGAATCTGTTGCATGCGAGAGTTACGTGTTCCGTTGTTTTAAGTTCACGTAGGCACTTAGGACTAATCGATGCAATTATTGTCGAAAACTCCCGTGACGAAAACACAGAGTCTCTGTAAGGCAATTATCTAGATTGTAGTGCGTTCTTATATTCCACAATAAATCGATACAGGTATTATGTGCTTTCCACCTTTGCTGCCAATTTTTAATAGATTATGGGCTCTTCTCTGATTTTCTTTCTTGCTGCGGTGATGCCCTGGAATATTATGTATGTACCAACTAAGCTCTTTTTGGCTCTATTTATCCTTTCAATTCAATGCCCTACCTATCAAACCTCTAAAGGAGTGTTACCAAATAACTGAATTAAATTTTAGTTTTAAATGTTTGGTGATAATACTGTTGTACCGACTTCTATTAAACATTTATGCTGGCATTATCTTTGGAAATATGTGTATGTATAGAGAATAGAGTTCCAGTTTGACGAAACAAATAATTGATAATATGTATTTGTAATCCAGAAAAAAAAAGAAATAATGCAATAAAAAACTATAATAAATAAATAAATTTAGGACCAAGAGCTAAAACAGTTTAGTTCTGAGTACTGTGCTATTTTATTAAACTTCAGATAATAGTTTTCAATTGCAAACTTGTTTAGCTAAAAGACCAAGGTCAGCATTTCAGTGACTAGACAGATGAGTTTTTACGACTAGGGAATAGATTAAAAAATTCGTCTTATGAAACTAAAAGAAGATCAAGAACTATTGTTAGAAACTTTATAAGCATGCGCTTCCCATGCGCATTGGTATGTATGTATGTATACTCAATTTGCACTGGTCAGAGATAAAAATTTTTGATTGGCATAATTTCCTTTTATTTTTTTTAACATATTTGGGAGCATTTGCTATGTGAGTTGAATATGCATGCCGTCTTATCAGTTCAGGTTCAGTGTTTCTAAGTCTATTTAGAATGTGATGATACAAAAAAAAAAAAAACAAACAAAAAAATCAAACAGAACTTAGCTGATGATAAACTCTGTTAACTTCAGAGTAATAAAACATTAAACTCTTCCTAAAGGGAGATTTGGACGATCACACAAGTCGTACAACATACATATCAAGTATTTGGATAGAAGAGAGCGGATAGTATCGTGTAAAGTCAATATATAATGAGATCGTACGACATTGTCTTAAATTTCGAATTGAAATTTGGCAGTCGTACTCTTCGTTTTTTAAAAACTTTAAAATCAATCACAGCACATCATTAAATCAGGGATGCGATGCATTCATTTTACTTTATTTTTGTATTTTACTAACTGTGTAAACACAAAGAAATCTATCTGTCTTAAGATTTTTATTCTTATTTTTAAAATACGAATGGAATTTTGTAACATAGCCTCTTGCATTTTAATTACGTAAACACTTAAGCTCCGGTTAGCCAAACGTACACGGAATATACGTTGGTTTTTCGAATACGAAAAGCAATGAAAGCGATTACCGAATCGTAATGTAATTTTGGTAAGCATTTACATTGCTCTTCATATGCTAAAAACGAATGTATGTTGCGTGGACGTTTGGCTAATCGGGACTTTTTGGGTAAAATTGACTTTTCATACCACTTATGTTGACCTATAGTTTAAAGTCGACTCCAAAGAGTTTTTGCCAAATATCTGCTGAGAGGAAGTCGCCGAAGAAATATTGTCGTATATTTCTATATGTTGGAGATGTCTGGTCCTGAGATTGGAAACGTGGCCTCACGTCAAATAAGCCAACACACTACATATTAGATTACGGCCATTACCGCATTTACATTGCTTTTATGCTGAAAACGAATGTACGTTCCGTGGACGTTTGGCTAACCAGGGCTTTATCGTAGAATTAGCAAAACGTTTACGGAACGTACGTTCGTCGTTTATTGCACATGAAAATAATGCCTTTCACAATGTCTTTTGCTGCCAATGGCTTTCACAAACTATAAATAAACTTACGTTCCGTGAACGTTCGGCTAATTCTACCATAATCGAGTAAAATGGCCTTTAAGTACAAAAACAAGCCTTTAAATTCGCAGAATATTTTCTGTAAGAAATATCTGGTTTCCCTTTGTTTTGTTTGATAAGGGAATACATATGGCAACCCATTCCATTAATACCTACATACCTACCTACACACAGGCACGCTTCTTATCACTACCATTGGCAACAAACAAACATGTTGAATAACAAAATAAAAACACACATTTTGAGTAACAACAACAATAAAATAATAAAAAAGAAAAACAATAATATTTCCATCGTATCGTACGTACTAATATATCTTAATCAATCATATTCTAAAGAAGCCAAACTGAAACTCTACAAAATTTAAACATAAAAGATAATGAGCATAGAGAGAGGGAGAGAGAGCATAATTCTGTTTTTATCTTTAAAACTAAGAGAGAGAGAGCTCCAGAGCATACAATGAGGTGATGTCTGTTTTTATATAATTTATTGAGATTTTGTTGTTGTTTACATTGTTTTCATAAGGGGAGCCGGTGAGTAGGTAAAAGCAAAAGATAAAAACGATTATTATAGTGAGCGTGTGTTTGGCTCTGGATTTTTTTCTTCCATGCAATAGTGTTGTTGGTATTCTTTCTTGGTCTTTTGTAGTGGTGGTGGTGGGGCTTGTTTATTTAAAATACAATCTCTACTGAAATTTAATTTATTTATTTTTATTTTTGTTATTGTTTTTATTGCTGCTATTGTTGTTGCTATATGTTATGGAATACTTGTAGCACTACAATGACGTTGTGTTTTTCTACTTTCTTGCCTGCCTTTATGTTTTAGTGTGCTTTTGGCATTCAGAGAGTAGTGATCGCAGCAGCAGTAGTTTCTCTAGTTCGTTGGTTTTTTAGTCACCTCAGGTTGGTAGCAAAAAGTGAAATTTTATTTTTTTCTCTCTGTCTGGTGTATTTTATTCTAATTTTTTAAATTTTCTTTCATTACATAATAATTGCGTACGTGTGCTGTGCTGATGGTGCTTGGCCTATTTAGTTGAATTATAATTAAAGATGGCTTTACGTTTGGTATGCATTAGTCCCGCTTTTAATGTTATGGGCCAGACCTTTGTACGTGCCATGTCCACCCAGGGCGCTGGCAAGAACATTGGCTTCGTTGGTTTGGGCAATATGGGCGGTCACATGGCCTCCAACTTGATGAAACAGGGTCACAAATTGCATGTCTTTGACATCTCTAAGCCTGCCTGCGACAACTTGAAAGCCAAAGGTGCCAAGGTTTACGATAAAACCGCCGAATTGGCCTTGAACTCAGACTTTGTCATCACCATGTTGCCCAACAATGACATTGTCAACAAGGCGTACGAGGACATGACTGCTCAGGGTGTTAACAAGGATACCATTTTCATTGATTCCTCCACCATTGATCCCAACTTGGTGAAGCAATTGCAAAAGATGATCAGCGGCAAGGGTGCCCGTTTCATTGATGCCCCCGTCTCCGGTGGTGTACCCGGTGCTGAACAAGCCACCTTGACCTTCATGGTTGGCGGTACCACCGAAGAATACAATGCCGTTAAGGGTGTTTTGGAGTGCATGGGCAAACGCATTACCCATTGCGGTGACTATGGCATGGGTCAGGCTGCCAAATTGTGCAACAACATGATGTTGGGCATTTCCATGATTGGTGTCTCTGAAGCCATGAACTTGGCCATCCGTTTGGGTTTGAATCCTCAAACTTTCGCCGAAATTATCAACTCCTCCACTGGTCGCTGCTGGGCCTCTGAAGTCTACAATCCCGTTCCCGGTGTCTCCCCCACTGCTCCCGCCAACAATGACTACAAGGGTGGCTTCTCCACCGATCTCATTACCAAGGATTTGGGTTTGGCCTCCGGTGTTGCCACCGCCTCAAACACTCCCATCCCAATGGGTGCCTTGGCCCATCAAATGTACCGCACTTTGAAGGCTCATGGTTTGGGCAACAAGGATTTCTCTGTCGTCTACGAATTCATGAAGAACACCAAATACAACTAAGCCTCTGAGAGGGATTGCATACCATATATTCCAGGATAAAAGCAAAACTTAATTTATATTCTGTAAATAAGTGCTTCCACAAGTGATCAGGATCCTTTATTACTAACCAGATGTGCATTTATACGATAATTTTTAATAATATTTAGTAAGCATTTGTAAGATTATTTCGTTTTCTATAATATAGAATCTATTACTATATCGTTAGTATTTCAATGAAAAGCATATTAATGAGAGTATAATAATAATAAAGAATAAAAGTTAAATAAAATTATAATGTAAATAAAGATAAACAATTACAAGTAAACAAATTAAATAATCTACGAATTCATGTTTCAATGGCAGAACATTCTTGAAGATTGTAGTCTAGAAACAGTAGTCAAAGAATCAAAAGAACATTCACCTCATGTTATAGTAATTTAGTTTAGATATAGGATAAGATCCACATGAGTCTAGAAATTAAACCCATTATTATACCTCAAATCGATACAAAATTATTGTGTCGTTTTCAATATGGTTATGACATCCGTCTGGAAAATACTGAAGTGGACAGGCAGCTAATACGTTTTAAATTAGCCCATTTTCGGTAGTTGAACGATCTATGTATATTCGTAAAGCCTAGTTTACACGATAAGGGTTTCTTACGTTCATAAATTCAAAGAGAAATTAATACAGAATTTCTTTACAGGGTTGTTGAAAACTAATATTTGGCATACGACTTCAAAATTTTATTCATATTTTCTCCCAATATCGTGTGCTCTTATTACATATTGAGTTTACATGATACTATCCGGTCTCTCCTACACAAAGACTTGATGTGTCATACGACTTGTGTGACCGTCTAAATACATCTTAAGGTGTGTGCCATGGCAGAACGATGATTTTATAACCATTAAATGGATAACCTGTTATAAAAACAAAACAAAATTTAAGTTAATAAAGCAATTGAGCTGCATTTGTGGTTGCTACCAATAAATTATTACCAAGAGGTTCAGGGATTAGAGAAGATATTGACAAATCTGGATCAAACAAGTGTGGGAGATTACAATAATGAAAAAAACCTTATTCTATTAATTAATAGTTATTAAGAAAAATCAAAAGCAGTTTTATTTTTTGAAAAAACCTTCAATATATCAGTTACTAGATTAAGAATTCTATGAATCGTTCGTAACAAAAAAAAAAAAATCCAAAGTAATGTTTACAATATTAAATGAAGAAAACAAAACACTTTTTCTATTAAAATTTGCTTTATTTTGTAGTCCTAAGTATTTATATTTTTCAAATAATTTCTCTCAATAGCTTTTGTTAATGAAATTTGCATATTCATTCACTTACGATCTCCTCCTCCTCCTCTTATCAACCTCTACATACAAAATGTCAATCAATTAATTTCTATTTTTTCTATTATTAATCTATGCGAACGAAGAACATACAGCATGTGTAGCCCGTAGTCTGATAGAGGGGAAAATTACTAGATTTCGCATAAAAAACTGCGTCATAAATTTTCTCAAACGAAATTATTCCACAAATTGTCACGGGCTTGTTCAAAAAAAGAACAAAAAAAAAAAAAAGGAAATAGCACAAAATAAATAATGCTTTAAAGAAAAGGGAAAGCATAGCATAAAATAGCATTTCAAACAATAAAATAAAAACAAAAATTAACAAAAAAAATTAACATCATAAACTACTAAAAACAAAAACCAAATAAATCCAGTTCTACTGTTGTTTTTTTGCGACAAATACACGAATTTCATAAATTGATTGTGCTAAATTGATAAGCGTATTAACTAAATTAAACTAATTCACCATCAGCTTATAATTGGCTAACAATTAAAGAACTTCAGCCTTATCTTGTTAGTAAACCCTAAGAAGGGGTACTTTCAAAATTATAATTTTAATTCACACTCAATTGAAATAATAATTTCAATACCAGTATAAGGAGAAGATACGTTTTTTTTTTACTAACAATTAAATTGTGAGTGTAAAAAAGCTTTCCTTTGCGTATATTAAAGTTCTTGTCTTGTATGACGTGACACAACTACAACGCATGATTGTTTTGAGTTTTGTGGGATTCATTGTCAGTGTTAATTAACGCACTCAAATATACAGTGATGGAAGCAACAATAGCACAAGCTACTTCTACAATATTTGTTTATCATAACACAGTAAATAAAAAGGAAGTTTGGGTACGAATAGCTTGCATAAAAAATTATAAAAAAACAAATAAAATGTTGAAAAATAATTGCTGAATGAAATAATTTCAAAAATGACAGCATTGTGCAAAAATAGGTTCTACCAACAGGTTATTCTTTACTTTGACGGTTGATTACACTCATCTTCATGATGTTGCGTTGTCAAATTAATTGTCAGTTACTCAGTTTATCGTTGTAGTTCAGTAGTGTGGTGGCCTATTAGGCGAGAGCCCGTGATTCAACCCCTGGCTCAGACCTCACGAACAAAACGAAATATGAAACAATCTTTTACTAAAAATTCTGGAAGTTAAATAAAATAAAATAAAATTGCCATGAAAAGTTTCTCAAAAATTTTTCGTCCAAAGTCGACTTTAAACTAAGGGTCCCCCTTATTATAAATCAAATTAACACACGCAGCAGGCGTAGTCTGTCCTGACTAATAACACAAATGACAACTAATTTGACAGACGTTTAAGGGCTTTCAAATGGGTCTCGCTAAATCTACAAAGATCGTCTAAGTAGACCTGCTCACCCTATGTTCGTGTTGTTAAGGATACAGTGGTATCTTTATCAATATCCCACATTGGAATGAACAACTTCCTTGACCTTTGCCAGGTTCTTGGTATGTACCCAAAAGCTAGACTGTTACGGTGTATGTTTATTAGCTGCAACAATAGTTCCTCTAATTCACACAATAGGTGGGTATTAAAATTCTATATCTTGCTGGAGTTTTATACGGCAAATATGTGTTTAAAGTCCTTTTTATCATCTCTCTGTTTATGTTGCTCGAATTAAGTGGCCTACTATATTGCTCCTATCCTATAAGTATAAGTGTAGAGTCTTTTTTAAGCGCTTTCTACCTTTAAATTTAAATAACAATATGTGTGGGAGATGTCATTAAATCTCCCAAGTCTAATGGATCTCACGATCTCCACATGAGATGACGTAGCGATGCTCTGTTGAACTACTTGTCGTTGGTGTTCAGATCGTCCACTTTAGGCCAATGAAAGTTGGTAATCTTCGGTCTATACCGCTCGCCGTTGACAGTGATGACCTTATAAAGGTCGTTTTCAAAGGAATATGGACTGATGACGTCTTCAGGCCAAATTCCATATTAAACTGTGGATTTCATGAGATTGGTATCGTCTCAAATAAGTCTATTTTACTGACCCATTCATCTAGAAATAGGCAATACTATCCTCTCCCTGCATGACATCACTGGAAGTAGTTTTATGTCTTCATAGAAATTCCTAAATTGGTTATCACCTCAAGTGAATATCGTTCCGTTTGTGGTATATTGACCATTACAGATAAAGTTCTTTTCTCTCTACCTGGAAGGGTCTTTCCTGTCACTTATTGTTAGAGTTTCGATACATTGACATCACTGAAAAAGTAGCTGTTAACTTCACGCTATTATTGATATTCATTCCTTTGTTCTTTGTGTGTGGATCATTACGCTTTTCAACGACGCAGCTCAACACTTCTTTTTATTATTATCTTGCTCTACATTGAATTTACATACATAGAAGAGTAATTAGAAAATAAGAAATATATTTGATAAAATGAGCGCCCTGGTAGTCTAGTGGGTAGTGTGCTAGACTATTAGTGTGAGGGTCGTGGGTTCGATTCCCACCAGAGGCTCTGGTCTGTGACACTACATCGAGCACATGGTCAAAGTCACTCAGCTTGTATATAATTAGGACATAATTTGTAAGTGTATTGTAATTAATAAATAAATAAATAAATATTTGATAAATAAATGAATTATTATTAAAGATATAACACTTATAATATAAAAAAATCAAATCTAATGTCCACGAACACTACTCCCTCTGTCCTCTTTCTTATAACATATTTTCCTAATTCCAATACAATACACTATATGAGTAGGACCCATCCCCTCAATGTTTTTCGTAAAAAAAAGTAGTCGTGGTAATTTAAAGAGGAAAAATCTGCCCTATAAACTGATGTTGTGTTACAAAAGTTAAAAATTCGTTTTCGTTTTTAATTAAAATTGAAAATCATAATTTTTATTTGTTTTCTTATTTCTTTTTTTTTTTTGTTATAATTAAGGAAGAATCGCAGTTAATTGAACAATTTTACAATAGAATTATTATTTGTTTTTGTAATAATTTTATCTGTTTTTTTTGGTAAAGTTTTATTAAATAAATATATAAATATTTGTTAATGTAGTTGTATAAGTATAATTTGTTTTTTTTATTTTGTTATTTATAATTATAATATTTATTAAATAAATAATATTTTATTTTTGTAATAATTTTTTAAGGTACATTTTGATTTTGTTTTTTTGGTGTGAGTGACTGAATTTTATTTTGTTTTTATTTGTGAGCGTGAGTGAGTAAGTGAGTGATTATTTAAGTTAATGAAAGTGACTCAAAATGATTTGCAATGGATAATAGCAACTATCTAAACAATTTTAATACAATTAGTGGACTTTACAAAATATGTATATTTCTTTTTACTAAATTTCATTTTAATTGTTTTTGTTTTTTTTTTATTATAATTTTTTTTATTGTTAGATAAAGAAATTATTTTATTTTTAAATTTAATTTTTTATTTAATTTTTTTTTTTTTGAAGTTTTTATTTTAAAATTTTTTTTCAAAGTGCTTAGTTTTTTAGGCTTAAATGTTATTTTGAGAAGAAGGCAACTAATTTATATTTTGTTTTATAATTTTTTCAAAGAAAAAATTTTATTTAAATTTTTTAATAAAAAAAAAATAAATTTTTTAAATTTTTTAATGAAAACAATTAAATTTTTTTTTCAAATTTAAATTTTTTAATGAAAAAAAAAATAAATATGTATGTATATACATAGTATGTATGTATATAAATTTTTTCAATTTATACTAATTAAAAAAAATTATTTTTTTTTAATTTAATTTTCACTAGATTTTTTTTTTTAAATTTTATAAATTAAAATATAAAATATATAACAATTTTTTATTTTTTTAAATTTGTTAGTGTATTAATATTTAAATTTTTTTTAATTTTTTAATGTATACAGAAAACTTTAAATTTTTTTTTATTTTTAAAAAATTTAAATTTAAAAAATTTTTTTAATGGCATATATTTTTAAATAAAAAATTTTTTTAATGAATTTTTTTTTAATAAAAAATAGTTTTAAATGGAAAGCTTTTGCATTTTCATTTAAATGGAAATTTTTTTTTTTTTAAAACAGTTTTCATTATAATATTTGAAAAGTCATTTTTTTTAATGAAAATTTCTTTTGAAAATGAATGAAATTCTTTTTTTAATTTTTTAATATACAGAACTATGATATAGAAATCAATACAAAATTAACACAGGATTTTATATCATAACAAAACAAACCTATTTTTAATGGACGCCATAGAGTATGAAAATATTTACAGGAAAATTAAAATTAAGCTACCATATGGGTACTTCCATACCATAAGCCAAAACAAAAATTTCATAATAGCATGAATAAGTTTTTTTTTATATTTTAATTATCAAAGCTTAGTTTTTGTAATTTTTTTCATATTTAGAAAAATTTATTATTCTTTTAAAAAAATATCACAAAATTTATTCAAACAGTTTTTAATACTTTATGTATAATAAAATTAAATTAATTTTTAACATGTTTAATATTTATATTTATGATATAAATTTTAGTATATTTTTATTATTAAATACAAAACTAATTAGAAATAAATACAATTTAAATACTTTAAGGATCGAACAGTATAGGTATAAAGGAGGGCAATTTCGTAAGGTTTAATAATTTTCGAATAGAGATTTTATAATTTTTTAGTACACATTAGCAATGTAACGGGTGAATTTTTTTTGCTATTTTAGGTAATTTTTTTAGTATTCGTAACATGTGAGAATACTAAAAATGTATAGTAAGTTTAAGATATGATAACGCTAGCAAATCCTATATTCTTATTGTCAAATATTGTTTTGAAACAACTTTATTCTACGAGGTCCAACAGTCTAAAAATTGACTTTAGAGAAAAGTGATCATCAAAATCGATTCGAGCACATTATGGATATGGTTGAGATCATGATAGCTGGTGCTTTTAAAACCACATTATCTAAGGCATTGTTTATTATCCTGACTTGGCTGCCATAATACATTCTGACAATACAAGTTACTGTGGTGCTCTACAGCAGAATAGAAGTACAATATATAAGCTATTGACGTGGGGTATTATGTATAGCTGATCGTTACCTCCCTATAGAAAATGTCATAGAATAGGTTATACTATCAGAAAGAATCCTGAAAATCTCAAATAGATGTGTGATTTCTGACACCTAAGACATCTGATGTCTATTCCGATAAAGTGGCACTGAATCGGCCATACAGATTATCTAACTAACCCAGAGATTTTTGCTATTGGACAAGCTGCCCGCATGGTTGAAACCGAGGACCTATCTCCTTCGAACTTGATCATATGTGTGGGCAGTCATGCAGCAATCAAAGCAATGGGATCCCATCTCGTCAAATCAATGGGCGTCAGGAGATGTATGAGACTCTATACACCATATACATCGACACAATACCCGCCTCTACTCGGTTCTGGGCCACAGTGGCATAGCGGGAATGGAAAAAGCGGACGAACTGATACGGAAGGGTTGGGAGATGTCTGAGTAGGAGACGATAGAGGATATATGCGCCCAAACAAAAATACCTTTCCATACTGGAAAAAGCAGCATGGAATTCTTAAAACCATGGGTGGTTCTTAGATTCTTGCCGAATTTCAAAACTGTTGTGTCCAGCAGTGGGCCGCATGAGAACCAGGGAACTACTTTAGTTTGACAAGCGAACGGTTCGCATTCTAACAGGAACTCTAACAGGACACTGCACTATTGGCAGTTTCGCTGTCAATCTCGGTCTGCTCCACCAGGATTACTGCAGAAGCTGCCCTGTTATAGAGGAAACGGAATCGGTACATCTTTTATGCGAGTGCACTTCAGAACAGACGTCATCGGTTTTTTTGGCTGACAGAACGTTTGAGGATATGGGCATGGGGGCGAACGTGACACTAAGGTAATGGATCGGTTTCATCTCACAACTAACGGTTCATGACAAGGGGGCTTACTTCTCACTGGGTAACACAATGGGCTATATGGGCCACCGAGTGAAGCTACCCGCTAACCTAACCTAAGACATTGCAATATTAAACAGGAAGACGTGAAAATAATAGCAACAAACCGCGTAAGATGGAAATGCTTTGTGAAAACCATATGCTCCGATTAACAAAAAATCATTAAAGAGTAATTGGCAGGCATTCAGTTAGGGCCTCAAATAAATATTTCATTCACTTGCGCAAATTATACGAGTTTTTTTTCCAAATCCAAACCGTTAAAAAGTCACCCGTTACAATTTTATGATATTCATTAATAACAAATAATTATAAAAAGTAATTTTAATTTTGATTAAAATTTTTGAATTCAACTTTTTTTTTCAAATATTTTTTTTCTTTTAAACACTTTAATTAAATTGAAATAAATTGAAATTCAAAAGTTTATTAATATTCGTTAGATTTTCAATATTTTATTAGATGTTCTCCAATCTAAAATATAAGAGGAGAGTAAAGTTAAGTTTAAATCGGCAAATAATTTAAATTTGATTTCTATTCTATTTTGAAGTAATAAGATTGATTATATTCGGAGGGTAGTAAGTATATATTTTAACATATTTTCTATATTTTTCTAATAATTTTTTAAAGCTTTTTTTCTAAGGTGATTGTATTTTCTAGATTGTGGAAATACCCATACAAAACTCTACAACTTCGTCTAAAAATCTTTTAGAGCATTGACCAACAACAAAGACTTGATTAAAACTATGTATGGGTATTTCCATAATCAATGGATATGGTTATGTGTTGGTATTTCCATAATCAATTGTCTTACAAGAACCCCTGCAAATTTATTGTGTAATATCGTGTAATTTAGTAATTTTTCAAACTCTATTGTAAAAACTCATCAAAAGATATGATAATATAGGTAGTTTATAGAAATGAAAATTTTTTAAAACACCATGGTTTTCTAACTAAAATATAAATTAGGCATGAACGCCAGACTAATATGAATCCTTTAATCCTTAACAATTTTTTATTAAATTTTCACAAATTTAAAGTGTAGATATTTAACCAGAGAGAGAGAGAGAGTTTTTTCAAACTTTATGTATTTTAATTCCTCTTTCAAAAGCGTTCCATCTGGCAAGTTCTAGAACTTACCGTTGATTTGTTGTTATACTTTTCTTTGCTATCTTTCATGGTCTTCTATGTAGTTTTGTTGTTGTAATTTAGTTTTAATGTAAACTTTGTGTATTCCGAGTTTATACTTTTCGTGATTTTTTTCCAAAAATATTAAAATTTCACAAAGCCAGCCCTCTAATGGCCTCAGTTCGCAAGTTGATCTACTTTTAGCCTTAGAATACCGTATTGCTTTGGCCAGACTAAATTTGACTTTATAGAGAAATATTTTTGATATGGGACAACCAACAATCAAAAATATGACAATATCGATATCTTTAACTGGCAGGTTCGAAAACGAATAAAATTAGAATGGAAATTGCTCCGTCTACAAAAAAATACCATAAGTTACGTTCTTGATCTGGGTATTACATTGGTTTCTTTTCATTGTGAACATGATTATCCTACTAAAAGACCTCCTATGATCTCGTCAAGCCCATGGAGAGAACTCAATGGCCTGAAGTTCAATTGACATGTTTATCCTTGCTTTTAGGGCAATGAGGCTAACAATTGGTGAGCCATTTAAAAGTTTCGATTTAAAAATGTAATAAAACAAGAACGGTTTGAAATGTTGCCAAATTTAGTTTTTTGTTATGAAGTACAATTGTTCTGATTAGAAATGGAATATTATTTCATTAATATGGCTACCGCGGCTGGCCTCACAGTACCTCATTTGATCGGACCTTCGTGCACTTTTTTGTGTGTATGGGGTCGTATCTCAGCTATGGTGTCACGAATGTTGGCCTTTAAATGCTCAATTGTCTCTGGTATGTCGGCATAACACTTTTCTTTAACGGCGCCCCACAGAAAATAGTCGAACGATGTCAAATTGCAGCTTCTTGGCGGCCAATTGATATTATCATTTCGGCTAATTAAACGGCCATCGAACATTTGACGTAATAAATTGATTGTGGAATGAGATTTGTGGCAAGTTGCACCATCCTTTTGAAACCAAACATCGTTCACATCAATACCATGAAGAGCGGTTACAAACAAATTGGTTATCATGGTGCGATAGGTGTCTCCATTGATCATAATGGTTGCGCTGTCCTCATTCTCAAAGAAATAAGGGCCAATAATGCCTCCGCTCTACAAGCCGCACTAAATAGTCACTTGTAATGGGTGCAATGGCTTCTGTAAGACCACGTGTGGGGTTTCTGAGCCCCAAATACGTAAATTTGCTTATTAACGTATCCACCAAGATGAAAATGAGCTTTATCCAAAAAGATGATTTTTTTTTTTGGCAAAATCGACATCATCATGCAGTTTCTCATTGGCCCATCATCTAGCGAAGCGAAAATGCATCGGATGGTCATGCGGCTTCAATTGCTGTACCAATTGAACTTTGTACCTTTGCAACATCTTGTGTTCTATTGTCCCAGCCTCGTAGTTGTTGCGAAAACGTATCGCTGGACGAATTGGATTGTAGGACATTTGCCTCAAATGGACCTTATCGGGCCAGAACTGTACACCACTGGTAGAAGGCAATCGATGCCTGCATGATACCAAAGCAGACATTGGCCGAATATGGTAACATATACATATACTAGATAAAAACTTCAATTTCCTAGGCATTGGTTTCGATTCCCACCAGAACCTCTGGATGTTTATGATTGTCTGATTGTATGACTGTCATTATAAGGGACGTCGCCATAGCCTAGTAGGTAGTGTGTTGGCTTATTGGACTAGAGTTCATGGTTCAAGCCCTAACTTCAGACATCTCGAACAAAACGAAATATGAAAACATATTTCTTCGCCGACTACCTCTCAGCAGATTTCTGGCAAAAAGGCTGAGAGTATATAAAAATTGCCATGAAAAAGTTTATCAAAAAATTTGTCGTTCAGAGTTGACTTTAAACTGTAGGTCCCACCATTCATGCATAAAATTAACACACACAACATAAGTCGTATGAGAAGCTAGCTCGTAATTCTGACTGAAGGGTTGTAATGACCAATAATTCAAATCTAAACAAGCAGGGTCAACATTTGAAATATTCAAATCGAAGGTGGGATTTATGGAAAATAAGTGAATCTCATGAAGTCGAATAAAAACGATACTTAGAAACGATAATTCTTCTGTAACTCAATAGTTGCCTGTAAATGTTATATGAGAATCTATTTTAGAAAACGTATATGATGTTGAAGAATATCCTACCCTAATTTGCTTATTTGTATTGTAAAATATTCAATTTAAGATTAATTGTTTACGGTAATGAGGTGTATAATACAATTTCATTAAGAAAAATGGTGTGCGGTCTAGTGTGATTTTGTTTTTTATGAAAATTTTATGTAAAAAATGGAAAAATTTAATTTTTCTTTATTTTTGTTTTTGTTTTTATAATATTTTTTTTTTTTTGTTCTTTTAAACTATAATAGTTTTAAGGAATTAATAAATAATTTAGTTTTGTTTCAACAAAGTTCAACAATTTTTTTTTTAAATTTTTTTCGGTTTTTGCTTTTTTATAAAATTGACTTAAAAAAACAATAAGAATACTAAGAATAATACGAATAATTAATAGAAAAAATTATTATAAAATGGAAACTAATCTAATTTGTCATTTGATTTATGCATTTTACTAAGTTTCTTAAATGCTGCCGAACGTAAATTATCAGTACTGGCCTTAAACATGTGCGTTACATTGCGCATCGAACGTTGTGATATATTGACCACTTGTTGCGGCAATACGCCGGCCATGGATTTGGATGTTGTACCCTCACGACCACCATACATATCCATTATAATATCGGTTTCATCCGCGCTCGCTATAGACTATGAGGCTTTGAATTTCTTTTTGGGATTATTGCGTGCAGCATCCGATGTGCTCGTTGGTGGTAATTCGCGATATTGATTCTGCAAGGAAAGCATAAAAGAAAAATTGAATTTTCAATTGATTTTTTTTTAAATTAAATTCCTTACAATTTCCTCATCATCTGGTATGCGTGAAAGAAAATCTAAAAGTTCATTATTGGGTATCGTATTTGGTCTCAATATGCGTCGCGTGAATTTCATAATGCCCCAGAATAATAACAGAAAACGTATGGGTATGAAATGTAACACCACTATAGCACCTATAAGTAATACTACTGCTAGCCAGGTCAATTCGGGGACGGAAAAATTAAAGGTACTGAAATCCATAAAAATACAAAAAAAAAAAAAAATAATGAACGGTTTCCCCAAAAATGGTAAAAATTTTGTACTTTTTTGTGCTTTCGCCTAGGGAAGCCAGATAGCCTATGGTATTCTGCACGGTTTGCGATACTTCCTGTATAGCCTGTAAGCGTTCTTTAATAGATTTTTTCTCCTCTTTTTCCTTATCATCATCATCATCTTCATCGTAATCATAATCATAAGTACCACTGCCGGATTCTGATTGCCCCGTTATTACACGTATAAGCCATTTCCTTAAAAGAAAACATTACGGAGCCCATTAAATACTTGGCTTAAATGATTTACTTCCTCTTACTTTAAAATAATCAACAACAACACCAAGGGTATGGTCTCCAGGTTGCCATATATACAAGCCAATACCCATAAAGTGAAAGCTATGGCCGATCTTAAAGGACTTTCCCATTCAAAACAGGATCTGCAAGAAAATAAAAAAGAAACACCAATTAAATCCATAATACTGTTAGAATACTATTACTACCCACTGTATATATCTGGCCGCATCGAATATATTCATTATGATTACTTTCAGTCTATTGACATTACGTAGGAATAGTTGTCTTTTAAATTTCGCTTCCTGCTGTATTAATTTTTCTTCTTTCGGCTGTAGCACACGGCAAACGGCTCGAATTTCATTCCACACCACATTCATTTCAAGTAAAATCTGAAAAATATTTTCGTTTTTTCAAAATGACCTTAAAAATACAAAATTTTTTCTTGCAATCAACCTGTGGTGACATGCCTTTGGCACGGCTGCATAGATTTTTATCTTTTAAGGTATACCAACGCTTGACACCATTTTTAATGCGCAGCAATGGTATGACTAGTTTTCCTAGGAATTCAACTCTATGATCACGATCCTCATCGTAGACGGTGATTTCCAGGACTTGGGTAATATCCTTGACATTGCTGGAATCAAAAAAAAAAAAAAAAAAATTTTTTAATTTAAAATGCAAACAACATTCCATCAAATAAAAAATATTTCTTATTAGCGGTGATTAGTGAAGTTCAAAACCTAGCTCAGACATATCGACCAAAACGAAGTATAAAAAAATATTTCTTTGACGTCTTCCTCTTAACAGTCTTCTGTAAAAAGCCGTGAGAGTAAATAAAATTTCCATGAAATTTCCATCGAAAATTTGTCTGTCTTGAAACTGTAGGCCTCGTTATAAAAAATTAACGCACATAACATGGGTGATGTGAGCAGCTAGGTTGTAATCCTGACTAAAGAGTTGTAATGGCCAATTAAGTAAGTAGCGCCGATTTAAGTATTTTTTTGTGTGAAAATACGAGAAGGAATAATGAAGGCAAATTGATTTTAAGTCCCCATTAAGACGTACTTAAGCCGACTTTAGCTCATAATGATACCACAGTTAGTTCTCTTTCCCATTGTTCAGCAATTGTTTGAAACTTCTGGTGCAGTCGTTTACTATATTCAACCTCGAAAGATTAGATACGAAGGTGGTAATTTCTTTCACGATATAACATCGGATATATACCTAGTGAGTGAAGACCTGTTTCCTCTCATTCCTAATCTCTTCGTTTTACTAATCTAGCGCTTTGAAAGATTCCTCAAAACCTTTGCATATGATTCCATTGTGTATGGAATATATCATCGTTAAGATCCCGCCATTGTTTTTCTGGGTGGAAATAGCAAATTTTCGACCGATGACACGATTTATGCTAGCTTTGAGGACTGCTGTGGTTCATGGCTTATTCGCATGCACCTGCGGCTTAAGAAAACCCACAAGAAAAAATTTTACTTGACCCCGCACTATTTCAGCGGCCACATCACTTTTACAAGGGATGACCGTGAACTCAAATCGCTCATGCAGAATATCAAATGTGACATGAGCTCGTAGCACCGTAGTGTTGAAACCACATGTCGTTGGTGTTCAGTTCGTACAATTCACGGCAAAATATGTAAATGATCGTCGACCTAGAGTGCTCATGGTGATTTGGTAAAACATATTAAATAAACGACAACTAATTTGTGAGCTGTAGCTTTAATAAGACGGCTGTCATCAAATTTAAAAGTTCGGAAGTCCCTGTGAGAAGACCCAATATAAGTATAATCAATTTGAGGTGGCTGATAGGCCAGCACAAGATCTGTGAGGTTGAAAACATGCTTTCTCTTTTCCTACTTGCTTGTTGACCTTCACTCAATAATGCTACAATTATTTCTTCCATGGAGGCCTAATCTTTAATACTTAATAGTGACTTAAAATACTAATATTTTCTTATACTTACAATGTAAATATTTTATTCCATGTGGGCGTTAAAGTCTTATATTCCGTTTGTGTTTGCAGTCTAGCGTTACCCAATTCGAGCACACAGAATGGATCCGATTTGCCACCAATATCCGCTGCAGCCAAACCTTGGGCACCAAACACCTTCACCGTCAAATGGCCAACATCGCGTAGATTTTGAAAGCAACGATGCCAACGATAACGATCCTTAAGGACTTTTGACTCACGGGGATCTTCTTTAAATGCTTTCAAATCGCTAATCGTTTCTAAAGCGGTGGTGCCACTAATCGTAAGCATGAGAAACACTTCGCCCGGACAGTCTTCAAAGGGTTTCCAAATGCCATGGGTAGTTTCACGCTGGAAAACGCTTAAATCAATGGAAGCCTTGCCGTATAGGGTATTACGATTCCATAAAGAAATTTCCAAATTTTGATCCTCATCGAATAAATGCAAATCGAATTGCTCCAGCCAACGTTCAGTCCAAGAGGATTTGCTTTTGTATTTTTCATTGCCCAGTCTGGTAGAGAAAATGATTGAAATTATTTTCCTTTTCCTAGACAAAATTGTGAATTGATTTGTGGAAACTTACCGAAATTTGATATGAATATCGTTTAGTTTACTGCCATCTTCCGCCAAAGGCAAAGACCTGGCTTTAACCAGTAATATTGTAACCACTGAAGACCAGATTTGTGACTTTAAACGCTTTGATGATTCAGCCAATTTGGAATTGCGTTGAAAGTGCTGGAAAAACCACAATAACAAGAAATTATAAATAATTATGGAAGAAACAAAAACAAAATAAAATAACTACAGCTCAAGGTCATTAATTTTTATTAAATTAAAAACCCTTCCTCTGCCCTTATGCCCTAACCTCATACAATTCCGTAACTTCTTCCTCAATGCATTGCTGCCACTGTCTACGTTTTGCACGCCAGCGCTTTAATAATGACTGGGCCGCTACATATTTGTTGGCGTTGAGATTGAGCGTGTATTTCATGGCGCTTGTAAGTGAATTACTGGCAAAGTGCCGTTAAAAACTGCAAGCTACTGTGTCTGTTCGTTCGTTTGAGTTGCCGTTCCAATCCGCTTGTCACGCTTAGACTCTGAGCTTTCTACTGAAACTTGTTTTTGAATTTCTTTTCAATCGCGTTTTAGTTTGTTTTGTGGTTTGTTTTTTTTCTTTTTTGGAGAGTAAAAAATCAAATTTACACTTCAATTAAGTATGTGGGAAAGTATGCCCATACACAGACAATGGCAATTGAATGTTTAAAACGCTCTCCAACGAGTAATTGAGAGTTTAATTTTCAAACAGTGTTTGAAGATAAGAAAACGAAATTGAGTCTGACTCAATTAGAAATCTTTGTAAAATGTTTCGTAAAGTGAAAAAGTTTTAGATGGTCCAGCTTGACTATATGATACCCTTTTTGACTTAATCTTTCTAGCTGACAGTTTGTTAGCTTTTCAGCATTTGGAAGTTTTAACGATTAAACAACTTTTTAACCATTCGCAGAAGTTATTAGATTACAAAAGATTTTTATTCAGGATTAAAACCAGTTGGTCGTCATAGCCTAGAAGGTAGTGTGTTTGATAATTAGACGTGAGGACATGATTTAAACCCTAGGTTAGACATCTCAAACAAAAGGAAATATTAAAAAAATATTTCTTCGGCGACTGCCTCTCAGCAGATTTCTAGCAAGAACTCTGAGAGTAAATAAAATAGCCACGAGAAAGTTTCTCAAAAATCTGCCGTTCGGAATCGACTTCAAACTGTAGGTTCCACCACTCATGTATAAAAAATTAACACACAAGACATAAGTGGTGTGAGAACCTAGGTCCTTAACCTGACTGAAGGGTTGTTAGGGCGTATTACTTTACGCAAGATTTGAAAAATCTGGTGAGCTGTAACCGATAACAAGAGAATACAGTCGTCGCTGTCACTTCTTAAATGTTAAACGATAGTGCTAGTAGAGCGAGGGAATAGCTGCAACGAAATTGAACTAAATTATCCACAGGCCATCCATTATTGTACTCTTTGCCTCAAAATCATATTTTAAGTGGATCTAAGTTCAATTCAATCAGTCCAATTAATTTCCTATCGAATATAGTATACATACATTCAAGTTCTGAAAATCACTTTTTGTGAAAGTGATTTGAAATCACAAGAAAGGTTTTCTGGACACAAAACCTTTGTAATTTTTGTGATTTTAAACCGGTTAGCTAAGTGACTGCCGATTGATTCTAACCAAGTGATTCTTACTTGCTTATTTTTTCAACCATTTTATTTTGAATTTCACAATAAATAAATTAAATGATTACTTTAAAATGTTATTTATTGATTTTTATAGTAAAATGAACAAGTTTGGACCAAAAAAGTATTAAATTATGAAAAAATTAAAGACACTTCCCATTTCAAGAAATTTTGTAATTTGGTTTTGTGATTTTGCATTTACTTTTTTAGTTGGAAAAGGTTGATCGCCCCATGCTTAAGTTTACATCGTTCGCTGTAACGCCTTGGAACGAGCCGACTGCCAAATATCTGAGTACAGCTGACAGCTGAATACTTGTCGGAATGGAACATTTGGAAAGGAGTGGTGCTATGTCATTCAATAGCATCTGAAAGGCTCTTTTATTCAACCGGTAAAATGATATGAAACTGAAAACGACCAATTCTAAACAGACAATCAGCTGTTTTCTTGTGTTTTCGAAAGGGTAAAATCACACCGAAAATTTAAAAGTTTTGTGGTTTTCAGAACACCCTTAAATCACAATTGTGATTTCAAAAGCACAAGTGATTTGAAATTTTGTGATTTGCAGAACATACCTGATACATACATAATTTTATTACAACCCTTTAGTCAGGATTACAACCTAGCTTCTCACACAACTTGTGTTATGTTTGTTAACTTCATGGTGACTTCATATGTCGACTTCATGGCAATCTTAATTTCTCTAACAGTTTTTGCCAGAAATCTGGATATATTTCTTTTATACTTCGTTTTGCTGGAAATGTCTGACCTGAGGTTTGAACCGTGGCCTCACGTCTAATAAGCGAACAAACTACCTACGAGAATACGGCGACTTCAATCAAATACAGTATTTCGTCGTTAAAAAAAGTGTTGGTCGGATTTTCGAAAATAATTTTTTTTCTAAATAGTAACGATTTGTTATAACTACAGAATATAGGGTACCCACTGTCTGCAATGTGATATATAGCGGATTTTAAATTTATCAAACGATAAATAAATATTTATGCTGTACCTGTTGTCAAATAAAATTATATTTAAATCTGCTTTAAATCTAATAAGAAGTTATTTGCTTGTTTTACTCCTACATTAACTACTTCTTCATAATTTTGTATTGTAGGGTATCAATGGATTTTAGCTCATTTATTTATTTTCGTTCTTAAAAATTACTGCCGATTTCAAAGTTCTATTATCAGGCAGCATTACAATGCTGTTGACAATCTATGACTCAAACTCATTATTTATAATTTGAGATTAAAGATATTTTGACGTCAGCAAACGCAATCTAAAAAAAATATGCGAAATGTCTTGAGAGCATCAAGTTTTTACGCATTTCGTAGCAATGAATAAAATATGAATAACATATTTTAATTAAAGGGATATTGAGTTCGATCCCCACTAGAGTCTCTGGTTTAAGAAATTTAAAAATAAAGAGCTTCAATTTATAACACAACATGTTTTCAATGTTCCAAAGAGTGGGGGTCATCCCCTAAGTGTTAGTTACAATTATGAAAGAAGGAAAAGACATTTTCATAATAGCTTCGTGTTATATATTGAGCAATATTTTCCAGACTTTGTTATAGGGAATCATGTTGCAGATTAATGGGAAAAAATGGCAGCTTTCTATCGAGTTATAGTGGACAGCATAAGTCTTAGTACGGCAATATATTTTAGCAATTTCATGTATTTTAGCCAAAAGTTTGTATAAAAATTTATAGTTTATATATTTATTTTATTAATTTGTTTCCGTTTTATTATAAAACAAAAATTTTTTAATGTTTTTCATAAAAAAAGAGAAAAATAAGGAAAAGTTTCAGATGACTCCATAGGTACCCCCAAGGAGAACCCTGAGTAAATTTAAAATTCAAAGGCCTAATATCTGAAAATATTACCCCTTGTATTTAGTAGAATATCCCTTAAGATCAAGCACTCAATTTAACCCATTTGGAATTGAATTTACAAGTTTTGTTCAGTGTTTTCTGGTGGCACCAAGAGCAAGTTTTTCGGTTGACTTTTGTTTGAGGTTTAGCGAATACGTAACCGTTTTTTCAAATGATCTCCTAAATACTCTCTTGAAGTCACATCGGGACTTTGTGCAAGAGTATTAAGCCTGTGGGTACTTTTTTTGTCTAAATATATTGGAGTACTAAGACATTTGCTGTCCACTGTATATCACAGAAACTTCTGAGCATTAACAGTTGATAACGGCCATCTTTTCGAAGCTACAATTGTCAAATAAGTTGTCATTTATTTTGTCTGTTTTGTCAAATCACCATAAACGGATGTAGCATTCAACAGCACGTTTAAATAGTCACAATTTTTTAATAAATGGGTACTCTGTACGGGTAGCGTAACTCGCGTCGTCCGGCCGTTTACGATCGGCATAATTATCCTATCGAGGTGACCATTCGCAACATGGCGGATAAATTCAAGTCCATTGATTCATTAAGCGATCGACCAACACCCGTACGTTTTCAAAACGCAAGATCTGCAGAAAACACTGCCGCTGACCGTGAGAGTATGCAGGCGAATAATAGTAATAAGGTGAAAGCATTGTTTTATTTATTATCAAGTAGACACATTACATCAGATAATCTTTTATTTCAGAATAACAATTCTAAAGTCCATTTTAAAAGGTAGAACTTAAACAAAAACATAAAAATTGTTGAAAGTTAAAACCTTACTTCAAGCTAATTAAGATGAATTATGCATAACATTTGACAAGTTTGACGTATTAAAGTGAACTAAGTTCACCTTGCCATACAAAAGAATGCAACCCATGTTATCGGTCTAATCAGCGTGATTTATGTTAGAGGGTCATGTATAGTAGGAATTTAAATTGTCAGATAGTAATTTTTTAACATAAACTTCAAATCATTGTTTTCCTTAGTTTACATTCCCCTTTCAGTTCATGTTTTTATTTCTTTTTTAAGAGAGTAAGTGAGAGTCAGAGTAGGTATGTGTAATTGAGTCATAAATTATAATTTTCTGTTTCATTTTATAGTTTTTGTTTAGGTGACAGCATTATTTTAAAAGCGTATGCCAAATAGTATGTCAAATAGTGCAGGGTTTGGTAGTTTTTTTTATTTTATTTGTTTTAAACGTAAAAAACCTATGTTTGTATGTGAAGCAATGAGTAATGAGTCAATAGAAATTCAAAAAAACTCTAATAAAACTTGTAAAAACATCTTGTAATAAATGTTGTTGTATGCAATAAAATGCATATAAAACGGCATAAATTAGAATATTTTTTGTCGTTTTGTGGTGATATGATAATTTTTAATTGCATTTGAAATAAAACTGAAAAAAAGTTGTCATTGTATGTAGTTTCCGCATTAGCATTAAAGTAAATATTTAAAGTCTCTATGAGATTATTTATGTGGTTTTGTTATATTTTATATATCTAATTAAGTAATTAATTAAGATTTAGTTATACAGTATTCCCTCGATTTACGTCGTAGAATGTTCCGGAAAAAGGCGACGTAAATCGAAACGACGTAAATCGAATTTCAAATAACTCATACTAACAGATGCATTTATTTATGCACATTTTCCAAAAAAAAAACTAAAATAATTCAATTTTTATTCTGTATAACTAAGTACATACATATAGATGGATTTTTGATTTGTTATAAAAATTTATTTCATATGTTGTTCACAAAAAGTTTAATAAAAAACAAAAAATTATCCAATAGCACTTAAATTTTTATTTTTTTCAAAACTATTTATATTTTATTCAAATAGTTACACACAAATATTGAATTTTTTTTTAAAGAGGGAATTCCCCTGATTTTGTTTATAAACAACAGGGGCGACGTAAATCGAATGACGACGCAAATCGAAGTTGAAGGGAACAAAATTTTTGACGACGTTAATCGAGACGATGTAAATCGAGGGAATACTGTACATGAAGTAAAAATTATAAAATATCTCTACAGATTAAATAAAGTGCCACAAATAAAAAAAATTATCTGTAATAGAATTTTTAGTACTCGTTTGCCTATCGCTTTTAAGAATTTTTCATATTTAATTGCCTAGAAATTTTTAATTTGTTAACTTAATTTGCTTGTTTATTCTGCTAAACAAAGAAATTATTTGTTGCTTTAAAGCAATTGAAGTTTTTGAATTGATATTTTTATATGAGAGTTACTTGACTACGTATAGAAGAAACTGAAGTTTTGGATAGGTTTTGCTAAACAAAACCAATATAATAAAACACTTCTCTTTTTGTATTCGTTAACATATGGATCTGCATTCGTGTCAGTAAATAAAATAAAATTGCCATGAAAAGTTTCTCAAAAATCTGTCTTTCGGAGTCGTCTCTAAGGTATAGGTCCCGCCACTAATGTATAAAATTAACACACACAACATAAGTGGTGTGAGAAGCTAGATCACAATCCTGACTGAGGGGTTTTAATGAGCAATTATGTATGTATGTATAAATGTATGTATGTTACGTTTCCAATGATTTGAAACTTATTTGAAAATAATGTTGTGCAGATGACATAAACCTAGTGTTTTGAAAACATGAGAAAATAAGAAGAAAAATAAACAATAACAAAAAACCAAGTAAGATTCTAGAAGTTGCCAGACCGAAACATAAATAGAGTGAAAAACAACGTGCCAGTGAGTTGTAGGAAAAACAACGCAGCACACTTTAATTGTTGTATCGGATGGAGAACTATTGCAATCGCTAACTATTGTTTGACATCTTAGAATGTCAACTTGTGTTATTGTTCCCGTTTAATATGCCTTTAGAAGTCATAACGCCTGAACGCGTTGAAAAATCGATTTGTCTTGTTAGCCTTTGTGCTTTGACTACATGCTTATTTGTTGTTGTTATTTTATACATAGTTCGCACAGGAATTGGAGACAAATGATCAGCGTCATCACATGTTTCCTAATTGGGCTCATTTGAAACTGTCCGAAGGTATGAATTTTTATTAAAGAATTGTGTTTGGTGATGAACCAATGTGAATACCAACCTCAAGCCGTTAACCCCAATTGCATTCATTAAAATTGATGTGTTTTGGGCGGATTAAGTCCTGACGCGGTGTTATTTATTATCAATTCAAAGCATAACATCGGATAACGTTAAACATTTTCTTTTATATCAAAAGTGTCCAATTTAAAAGCAAAACTTAAACAAAAAGTTAAAAGTCCTATCATCTCATTTTTATAGTTTCAGAGTATATGGTGACTTGTGCCCGTGTATTGAACCCTGGCTCAGACATCTCGAACAAACCGGAAAATGAAAAAAATATTTTTTCGGCGGCTTCCTCTCAGCACTCTTTTGGAAAAAACTCTGTTAATAGATAAATTGCTATGAAAAGTTTCACAAAAAATATGTTGTTTGGTGCCGACGTTAAGCTGGTTGACTGCCAACATAACATAATTGGTTATTACAACCCTTCCGTCAGGATTACGGCCTAGCTTCCCACACCACTTATCTTGTGTGTGTTAATATTATACATGAGTTGACTGACTAAAGTGTTGTAATGACCAATTACAGTAAAATAGTGGTGAAAACAACAAATTTTAAGTCTAAGAACAAGAGTTAGTCTATACCCTTATCTTGCACTTTACAAGTTTCCGAGGTAAGTAAGACAAGCTTTATACACAATGTCAACTCAACATAAGACAGATTGATAAAATGTTGTTCTAACAGATTTCATCAATTCTTTTTTAATGATGTAAAGTTAATGGACTATGGACATACAAGATTTTCTCCTAAATCGGTAAAACTCAATATATTTTCACACTGGCAGACTTAATAAGGCGTTATTAAGAGTACAATTGCTTCAAACTCGGGAATTCCGAAGTTGTTGAAAGTGAAAGCCATCGTTAAAGTTAAATAAGATGAATTGTGCATATGAGTTGACATGTTTGACGTATTAACGTAAACTAAACTCACCTAAGCTTGCCATATAAGTAAAAAATTGTTTCAGAAATTAATGTGGTGTACTAATCTAATCTAAAATCTTATTTTCCTTTATTTGAAATTTTGTTTACCTTTCCAGTACTCATACTTGGTAACTCTATAACAAATCAATTTTGTAAATTTTCTCACATGTAAATATTTCTCTTATTTATTTACAAATACTTGACAGATTGACACCTAAACTAAATTATCTCATTTACATCAAATATACATACACACACACACATACACGCTCTTACTTTCACATATCCACTCACATACCATATGCTTTGCAGTCAGAGACTCATATTCAAAGACATATTTGTTCACACACAATCATAGCAACAAACGACAAAGAAATCATGAGAAATGATAAGAGACCAGACCAGAATAGAGAGATTTCAATGAAACTCAGTGACTATGTTGGAAAAAAAAAATACAAATCAACAACAACAGAAACAGAAACAGTAGTAATAAAATAACAAAATACCACATTTACGAATAACCCATAAAATATTTAATTTTTAATGCTCAAGAAATTTTGGGATTCTCTGTTAGCATAAGACAGTGCACAGTGGGCCAGTGGGTGGTAATAGAGTTAAAAAATTTAAATAAATTTGGTACGTATGTACATGTCTACTCTTGGGATAATCTGATAGTATTGACCAAAACATTATCTGAAACTTTCCTTATTTTAAAGAAGGGCCTTTAAACGTTCTTAAGCCTATTCAAGTCTGTCGTTCGAATTTGAACTTAAACTGTAGGCTCCTTCCTCTCTTCATGAATAATATTAAATCGCACAACATCAGAGGTATGCGAAATAATTTGTGTATCCTGGTCGATTATCATAGATGGGCACTTTGCAGTACCAGTAAAATTCATGTATAAAATCATGTATAAAATTAACACACACAACATAAGTGATGTGAGAAGCTAGGTTGTAATCCTGACTGAAGGGTTGTAATTACCAAATATGTTATGTTATGTATGTATGTGTGCATATGTGTATGTATGGTATGTATCTTTAAAATACCATAAAAGCTTTGAAAGGTACAAATTACATTTCATTCAATCCCACATTGAAATATTTTACGAATGATCCCACAGTATAAAGCATTACCACGACAACAATTACTCATAATGTTTAAATAAGGGTCTCTGTGAGGCGGCACAATTACCCAAAAGACTATTAATGATAATGAGGTTGTTGTTGTTGTTGTTGTCGTTTTTGTTAGTTTTAATGTTGATATCTCAAACAGACACCAAAAAAAAAAAAAACAGAAACAATAAATCAAACTGTCAGTCAGACAGTTATTCATAAATTCATAAAATTGATGAAAGTGTTCATCATTTAAATAAACATCACTTTCAATGTGTAATGTATCTTCTGCTTTTCCTTTTTCTTTTGGTTTTTGGAGTTCCGTCATTCTCAGGAGACCAAAATACTAATTTCCGTCATCTCCCCATTAAAATATAAAACTTTCCATACCGAGTGTATGTAACTTAATATCGTGGCTTTTTGGTGGCAGGAAATTTAATTTTCAAATTTTCATTTACACATTTATTACGAGAGCTAGAGATACTCTGACACACTTATTTATTCTGTTTGATTTTACTTACCATTTCCTTATCCTCTTGAGAGCGTGGCCACAATGTCAAATTAATTAATATTTCACCCATTGAACGTTCCGGATGATTAACATCATTCAGTGGCAAAATAATATCCTCTGCTTTGCCCAATTCCAATTGTGTCAAATCAATTTTTGCTGAACCCATAAAATCATCCTGCAAACCCCAGTCATAGTCGAAAACCTAAAATAATGGAGAGGAAACACAAAAATGACAACGTATTTAATGGGAAATCAAACTAAAGACAATGCCATGGTTTTTGTTTATTGGATAAAATATTTACTTTAATGATTCATTAAAAATCTAATAAAAGAAATTATTACACTCGAAGAAAAATTGTAGTAAAACTTGTTAGGAAATTACTAATACAGAACAGATAGTTAACGTAAAAAGAAGAATACACAATCGAGAACCACAAGACGGTAGCAATTCTTTATTGCTGCTAGAAGGCTGGAGTTCTAGACTGTGCCATCAAACCTGAAAATATATATGTAAGTCGGCTATGCGACATTTAAATCAAACCAACTGAGTCTTACGTAACCGCTGTTTGGTGGTTGGCTTTGGAGAAAAGGAATCATCATATTTTGTTTCGTCATATCATGAAGATGGTGATGATCAAGATGCCAGATACTCTGGCAACTATATACTTTTAGGCAATATTGACTATCCTTAACTGGCTGTCAACAGGTATGTTGGCGGGAGAAATCTGTTTGCAGCGAATGTGATAATGAGTCTGAACGCCACAAGAGCATGAAAGTATACAAGTTATGGTCACAACAAAGCCGGTTTTCTCTCTGAAGTATACAGAGAGACTTTCGACGGGTACTCTGCAGACGGGATCATTGTACTTAATTGCTGATTACAACTGTTTAGTTAGGATTACAACCCATATTCTCTCACCACCCATATCGTGTGTGTTAATTTTATCCATCAGTGGCGGGATCTATACTTCAATATTAACTCCGAGCGACAGATTTGAGTAACTTTTATTGCCAATTTTATTTATTCTCAGATTTTTTTTGCCAGAACACTGCTAAGAGGAAGTCGCCGAAAGAATATTTCGTTTTGTTCGAGATGTCTGCGCTGGGCAGACTACAGCGACTTGAAGATAACAAGACGACTGAATTCTAACTCAGACACTCTTATGTTTGTAAAAGAAATTTGTAATAATGAACCCAATTTTGGAAAGTCTAGACAAATAGCAACTATTACGGGGTACTGGCTAATGGGTACAGTTTCCCGTTATTACAGTCATGCGATCTGGATTGAGAATTCAGGTTCTGGGGGAGGATTATTCGCAGACACTTCTGCAGAAGTTGTGAAGATGAGAAGGAAGAGCAGAAGACCACAGAAAATCTTCTCATTGTAATTGTTTTGTATTGTATTGACAAAACGTGTCTAGTCAAAGATGGTTTTAATAGAATTTAAATTTGGAATGGATTTCACCGCTGCTGTATTTATTCATTTGTTTCTAAATCACGTCTGTCATATTGAAAATACTTGAGAAAGCAGTGCCCAGCCACATAAGATGTCTGGTATTAAAAAGGTGTCACTCCATTTTAATGACCACGCTTATAGGACTAGTAGATCTACGTGGACAGTTGTTGTGGTTATAGAGATAAACATTTAGGAGTACTTGAAAGTTAAGGCGACGATGATGTATTTGATAACACTCCTTACGAGGTCCATTCGATTGGACGGCAGAGATTACATACATGCGATCTGTCTAACATATAGCGGAATAACAAAAGTCAGTACTATTAGCGGTTGATACAAGGGGCATTTCACCATTAGTGTGGATGCTGTGTGTGGATGAATTCTTGATGGGCATAGATGTGACCCTTAGATCGGTGGTGCATGTAGAAGGATGGTTCCAGAGAAGTAGGAATCATTTCCGTGGGTTGATCTCCCTAATAGTGGAGTCAAAATATTTAAAAATTGTACTCGACAGTGAACTAAAGTGGGGGGCTCATTTATAGAATATTCTAAGGAGGGCTCTCTGTAGTACAATCCAAGAATAGTGCACTGGATGTACGCTATGTATAACGTTTAGACAAATTATGAGTGATATTGTCTGCGCAAACAGAATCTAAAGACTGGCTTGCATGAATATAACCGTGACAGGGAGATTCTATCCTACGACGACACTAGATGTTTTGTGGAAATAAATTCATGGCATATGGGAATCAAGGACAGATAAATGGATACTATAAGACAGCTCACAGGGGTACATGATGTGACATCTACTCCCTTACTGTATCTTATGCAGAACCATAAGCCCTGTATGTAGATTCGCCTAAGTCTAGTAGATAGTGTGTTGGCTTCTTAGACGGGAGGCCACGGTTCAAATCCCAGGTTAAACATCGGTGACTGCCCCATAGCAGATTTCTGGCAAAAACTCTGGCATGAAGAAGTTTCTAAAAAAATCTGTCGTTCGGAGTTGACTTTAAACTGTAGGCCCTGACACTCATGGATAAAATTCACACACACAACATAAGTGGTGTCTGAAGCTAAATCGTTACCCTGACTTAAGGGTTGCAGTGACCAATTATGTATGTATGTTGATGGAAACGAGTCACCACAACCAAAATATGGAACTCAAGCGGCGTTAATGCATTTGAAAAGGAAACACCTTTACTGGGCAGCATGTTATCCGTACTGACTGAGAACGGCATACTGAGGTTCAATAGGGAAACCCTATTTAGATTGAGGGCATTACAGTGATAATAACGGATTAGGAATTTAAACATATTTAACGTATTTGGAGAATTTTGCTTGAAAATTTATTTTCATTTTTCTGCCATCATCAACTCAATTACTGAGATGGTCATTAATTTATCCTACGGACCATATTTGATTATCCATTTCCACTTTTCTTAACATCTTGGGAATGCCAACAATTAATTGTTGATGGCCAACATCAAAGACATCTTGTTGTTTATTGTCTTGGCAATTAATTATTATTGTGGCCTGTATTCGAGTGTAATATTGCCGGCAATTTATTCTCTTTAGCATTTGAGAAAATAATCTCTAGTTGTAAATTAAATACAAAAAAATTAAAAAGAAAAGAATGAAAAAGAAAATCAAAATCAAAATGGAAAAATGAAATAGATTTGCCAACCAAAACTTACCTTAACAATGACCAGCTCAAATGGATCTTCAATGGGCACCACAAACACCTCGTCCCACACAGGATTCAAGTCTCGGTGTATTGTACGTGATTTATGCAACAGACGTCCACCCATTTTGAATTTTACATAAGGATCACTTAAGCCTACACGACAGCAAAGGCAAAGCAAGGCAAAGGAAAAGCAAATGAAAATGGAAAATTTGTTTGAAAATTATTTTTAATCAGCGTTGCAATGGCAATGGAACGAAAAAAAAGAAAAAGAAATAAGAAATCAAAATGGAAATGGAAATGTAAATGCCATTAACAAACCATTCTTATCCATGGCCACTAAATCACTGCCATTCTTGAGATGAACACGTAATTGGAAAAACACATACTGACGTAGTTGGGCTTCTTTTTTGCGGCGCAATTCTTCGGCCTATAAGAACAAATTAAAAAGAAAAAATTCTTTTTTCTTGTCCTCCTCACATGTCATGCTACAAAAAAAAAAAAAAAAAAAAGTAACGCACGTGTAATTGTTCCAATTGCTTGCTGGTCAGCTGGCAATCACTTGCCATTGGTGACGAACCATTCTCTGGGTCCTCATCTATGCGTCCCTCCATCGAACCGCCAAATCTCTGTATAGCCTGAGCCATTTTAGCGGTGGCCTTAAATTCCTTGGCTAAAGGCGAGCCGCCTATAGTTTTCGAGCGATGTCTGGGACTTTGCGTAACAGAACTACTCTCGGAACTATAGTCGGCCGCATAGTCAGTGCTCTCTTCGAGAAAATCACTGGGAGATTTACGGCCTACACGATCTTTACTTTTGGCTCTGCCCCAACGATGCTTGAGATTATTAAAAAAGCCATGGGTTTTCTGTAAAACCCCCGTGCCCGATGAGCTTGTGTGTGGGGCTGCAGCACTTTTGGCCCGTTTTGGCGAGACTTGTGGTGATTCCTTGTGGCCATTCAATTCGGAAGCTGATTTACTGAGATGATGTCCCAAACGCTGGCGTGTCTGTGGTGAACCGTGCGGTGATGCTGATGGTGTAACGTTGATTGAATCTTTGCTGGCGAATTCTTGGCGACGATATTCCGCACGATATTCATCGCTTAGCAAAGTTTCATCACTGTAATGAATGCGAGCTGTAAAGAATGTGAAGGAAAGCAGAAATTAAAATTTGTGTTTTTTGAAATGGGGGCCTATTTAAAGGAAAGAAAAAATTGTTTGTATTTTTTACAAAGACTTAAAACAATTTGGGGTTTGAAAGAAATTATGATACGATCAAATTTTGGAAACTAAAAGTCTATTGAGCGAAAAAAATTGTGAAATTTAAAAATTTTAAATGAAAAATCATGAAAATTTTCACTCGTTTTCGATCAGATAATTTTGGTGTCAAAATTGACAACTTGTTAAGGAACTGGCCGCCCTAATAGAATAAAAATATTGTCTCCCTTACAAGAATTTTCCTGTCTCTTCTGCAGTGAAGATACCGCAGCCTAGAATGTAGTGTGTTGCTTTAACAGCCACGGTAGCCAAGGATCAAACCCCAGGTCAGACAACTGCAACAAAACGAAATATGAAAAATAGGCGACTTATTCTCGGCAGATTTCTGACAAAAACTCTGAGAGTAAATAAAGTTGCCATGAAAAGTTTCTCAAAAAATCTGTCGTTCGGAGACGAATTTAAATTCGTTAAATTATACACTCATGTATAAAATTAACACACACAACGTAAGTGGTGTGAGAAGCGAGGTCGTAAGCCTGTGTGAAGGGTTGTAATGACCAATTATGTATGTACATACGAGTATGAATATCTGCAGCGAAGATTAAAGTTAAAACCCATTCTTGAATGCCAGGTGTATGCTGCCATGAGTTTGAAATTAGAACGGCAGAGGTTTTTCAGAACTTTGAATATCCTACGCCTGTCATACAGACGCCAGTTGTTACTTGATATATGTTATACAGATTTATAGCGATTCTTTGCTTTAAAATGCTTATAATAGTGCTTTATACCTCCCAAGGAATGTCATTAAAGTATATGCTGAAGAATCCAGATTACGGGAGATAGTTGGATGTGGAATCAAAGTCTCTTGCACTATCCGAGTACTGTAGTACTGTATTCAGGCTGAAATAATGACGATAAAATTTGTTGCTGTGCTAAACTGGTATCGGAGTATAATATATTTCTTGATAGTAAAGAGGCCATTAGATCCCTAGAGAGTGTGTAAACAAGACATAAGATTGTCCAAGAATGTAGGATGAATAAGAAGATAATGAGAAATTCGACGGTTACCCACATATGGGTTACTGGATGCAGTCACTTTGAAGGTAAGGACATAGCCGACGTTTATGCAAAGAACGGTACAAAGGCAAACAAATAGGCTCACACTGACTTCACTGATTTGTAACAGAAAGATGCTTGAGATATATACATATATATACAGATCTAACCACATATGGATCTACGCAGAACAAACAAACTTTGCGTTAAAACTGATTAGACACCATTTGATTAAGACTATTTTGTGATATACCTATGGGTCAAAGACATGCGATATGGGACATAGGACGTTGGGTATCAGAATATTCGTGTGCTGCCTTCAATATGACCAATTCAACTTGAGCAGGAAGAATATTCGTTAAAGGTTGATACGAGGTTAGCATAGAAATCGCGGTAATGAACAAAGAACCTTTCATAGGGGTTCCTTCCATGCCACTGATAAAGCCAGAACCTTTCAGTAGAGTGATAGAGTACATCCGGTGAAAGGAAAGATGAATAGAGACAGACAGTCATCTGAAGTCAAAAATGTTTGACTGCATAATTAGAATAAAAAGTGATTTGAGTTCCGCATCATGGGAGACATTACAAGGATAACCGATATAGCTTGAGGGCAGCACAATTAATTGTCTTGTGGCTGAAACACAATACCTCTACCCATCAATTCTGATGCGTTCTGTTTTCATTTATTTCCTTTTTTTTATGAAAATCAATCGATGCACAGGAAACATCGATGAATTTTGCGATAAATCAATATAACATCGATGCATATTTCCGATGTTTTTTTTCATCTAAAAAAAAAAAACATCGTTGCTTTATTTGAATGTCTATCACTAGTCCAGTGGGTAGTGTGTTGGCTTCTCAGACGTGAGCCCATTGCTCAAACCCACCTCAGACATCTCGTCATATCGAGAATGAAGAAAAAAATCGCCGGCGACTTCCTCTCGGCAGATTTCTGGCAAAAACTCTCAGAGTAAAATAAAATTGCCATGAAGAAATTCTTAAAAATCTGTCGTTCGGTATTGCCTTTAAGTTGTTGGTCGCGTCACTCATGGAAAAAGCACACAACATGGGTGAGGTGCGAAGCTAGATTGTAATCCTGACTAAAGACTTTCAATATACTATTAAACAGGAATTACAACTGAAATCATTTCTTGCAATAAGACGCCTATCTGTTTAAAAATGGTAGTACTTGTTCAAGTTTTTAAAACTCAATTAACAATTGAAAAGTATTTTGAAGTAAAAAGAAGACATTTTCTTCAACCAAAAAAAAGAAGGAAAAATAAATCGAAATATTTCTTAACTCTTAAGGAATTCAAATGTTTTCAAAACGAATTTTATGCTCTGATATACTCTAAGGCATATACATATGTTTGTATGACCTCCAAAACACTATTTTTCTATTAAAACTTTTCCAAAAAGTTTCATTTCTTATACAATCAAATGAAGAATGTGTAGGTAATGTGGGGCATTGTGTTTCCAATGCCCTCCATCAATTGCTATATTTTCCTACACTTCTCATCTCAAACACACATCACTATTCTATTTATTTCTTCTTATCATTCCTTTTGGCTTTAAACCTGTGATTCTATTATCCAACAGACGTTGTCATGGCATTCAATTGTTTGCAGGGCTGGAATATTTTCCTCTTATTGCCTCTTGGAATTTCTTAAAGAAGTTTTTTTTCTTCACAATTCTTTGCTTTATTTTCTGCTCTCGTTAAACTTGCTATTTGAATAACGCAGTGAGAGCAGACAAGGTAAGTGACATTGAAACTCTGGCACAGTGTTACTCCTCATTGTTTTGGTGTGGCTGACTGAAACGTGTCTCATATTACAACAGTGATGGGGGTGGGTAGATAATGAAGAAATTAAAACAAGTTTAACATCACAGATTTCTGTACTTCGTTTTTTTTTTGTTTTTGTTTTCTGCTGTTGACATTGAGAGAAGTTTTTTATGTGAACTTCTCCTTAACGTTTCAACAGTCGAAATATGTCTCGAATCGTACTTTAGCTTCGTAAGTGGAATTTGATTTTAATTTTCCTACACAGTTTGTAAATATGATATTGAATCCTTGAATAGGGTGTTTTTTAAGAACTTTCGAACTTTAAGTGAGAAATGGCGAGTGTGCCATCTATCGGTTTAAATTTATACCATCGGTTATTTCAAATCTGGCAATACTTATGTCATTCTATTCTGTCACAAAATTCAGTATATCATCTCCATTGAACGTAAAGAATCGATTTCCGCTTGAGCAGCGTTGGTATTTATTGGAAATTTGTTTCCAAAACAAAGACAAAATTTCGTCAGAAATTACACGAAAATGACGTACAAAATTTGGTCGCAGAGAAGAACCACCAACAGTGGTGGCAAGTTTATTTGCTAAAGTTCGTGAAACTGGCTTCATTGTCACCCGCAAATATCGAAGCTGTGGCTCAGAGTGTGGGTGAGAAATCCATCAACATTAACTCGTTATCGCTCTCAAGAACTGAACATTTCATGCACCAGTTTATGTCGAATTTTGCGAAAAGATCCCGGTATGACGCCTTACAAAGGACAATTGGTTCAAGTGTTGAAGTCGCATTGTCATCTGTTTCATTTTCGCTTCCCTTGATGGCACAACGTGAAATTGCACGATGATGTCGATGCCAAAATAAACCATCTTTTTGGCTGAAGTTCATTTTATCTTAGTGGGTACGTTAGTAAACAAAATTGCCGTATTTGGGGCTTAGAAAAGGCACACGAAGCCAATGCACCCATTACAGGTGACTGTTTGGTGCGGCTTGTTGAGCGGGCGCATCATTGGCCCATATTTCTTTGAAAATGCGGTCAATGGAGTCAGCTATCGCACCATGATAACCGATTACGGGTGACCTTTTGCTGCGGCTTGTACATCGGAGGAATCACTGGACTATATTCCTTTGAAAATAAGCACGACACTACCATTACGCCTAACGCACCGAGTTTTTTGTACCCCCTCTTCTTGATATTGATGTGAACGATGTTTGGTTTCAACAGGATGCTGCAACTTGCCTCACTTCTCATGCCACAATCGATGTATTGTGTCAAATGTTTGTTGGCCGTTTAATTAGCCGAAATGGTGATGTCAAGTCAATTGGGCGCCAAGCAGCTACGATTTGACACCATTTGACTATTTTCTGTGGGGCGCTGTTAAAGAAAAGTGTTACGCCGACAAAACAGAGACAACTGAGCCTTCAAATGCTCAGCCACCATTCATGATAACATTGCCGAGGTAAGACTCCATAGAGTCGAAAAACTGCACGAAAATTGGTCCGATCGAATGAGGCACTGTGAGGCCTGCCGTGGCAGCCAAATGAACGAAATAATATTCCATTTCTAATTGGAACAATTGTACTTCACAACAAAAAACTAAATTTGTGCAAAATTTCAAATCGTTTTTGTTGTTTTATTGCATTTTAAAATTTAAACTTTTAAATAGCCCACCTTTTTATATAGCCTCGGTGCTAGGCTTATACAAAAAGAGTTGAAAGCCATAACAATGTGACATTAAAAAATTTGTTTTAAATAATTCAATAAAATTAAGAAACAGCGAAATGAATTTCATTCATAAATTTAAAAATTCCATGCATATATCATCACTTATTCAAACTCATGTGACAATTCACTCTACTCTGACACACAAGCCTTCACTTTGGTTCTCTGGCATAGGCCTGTTAATTAAATTAATTGTTGTTCATCCTTTACCGCGAATTCTTCTTATAATTTATTCATTAAATGTGTGTGTTGTGTTGTGTTGTGCTCATTTTATGCCTTTAATTTTCATAATAAATTAAGAAACAGTATAGTGGAGTGCGAAATGAAAGAAAGAAGAGGAAGTGGATTATGAAGTGGTGCTCATTGATGTTATTTACACATGTGTGATGTTGCTAGTGTATTGCGTTCGCCTTAATTATTGAAATTTAATTAAAAAAAAATTTAAGTTTTGTATATCAAAACAGAGTGCAATTCATTTAATGATAGAGAGACAGGATAAGGTGTGTGCTTGGTAAGAGATTTTCTTTTGTAATTACCTGGATGTATTTTTTTAAATTTTAAACATTTTTTCAAATCGAATTTTGATGGAAATTTTGTCAATTTCACTTTCTTAATACGTTTACTACATTCACCCATTTCATATTTCAATTTAAAAATGGGTCAGAGTATTTAAGTATATTTGTTAACATTTTCTTACAAAATAAAATAAAAATTAAAATTATTGAAAGCAATTCAAATTAATTCATCCTTCATTCGATATCATTCAGTTAGCCTAGCTTGATTTTACTTAATATTCGACACTACTAGCGTAAACAAAATTAGGGAAGTACATAACGCTTCAAGTGGCATTTAGATTATCGATGCGAAATCAAGCTTTAAATGGTTAGGTTGGTCCTATCCTAACTTTTTATATTTCAACTAGGCTTGGTTTAGTACAGTAGTAAGAAAAATGTCGTAGTCTAGTAGGTAAAGTGATTGGTCATTTGACTTGAGGCCATGTTACAAACCCCAGCTCAGACACCGCGAATATAACGAAATATGAAGCAATTTTTCTTCAGCAACCTCCCCTCTCAGCAATCTTTTGGCAAAAACTCTGAGATTGAAATAAAATTGCCAGAATTCTGTCGTTCGGAGATGAAATTAAACAGTTGGTCCCGCCACTTATATGTCAAATTAACAAGTTGTGTGTGTTAATTTGACATATAAGAGTGGTCTGAGAAGCTAGTTTGTAATCCTGATTAATGGGTTGTAATGACAAATTATGTATGTTTGTATATGTTGACATATTTGTAATATGCTGACTCCATTGAATATCATAACATGGACTTCTTATATCAACTAAAATCAACCCTTTTCATTAGAATATCGTGTGTAAATCAAACATGATTATGTTGAACCTTTTCACCTTGATCTTCTTGATCTGCAAAATAGTACTGAAGCTTATTAAATTAATTGAGGCCAGTCCTTTCCAACTAAATGAAATATTTCTTCGGCGTCTTTCTCTCAGTAGATTTCTGGCAAAAACTCTGAGTGTAAATAATAAATTGCTATGAAGAGTTTCTCAAAAATCTGTCATTCGAAATCGAACTGTAGGTCCCGTCAGTCATGTTCAAATTTAATACACACAACAAAAGTGGTGTGAGATAATAGGTCGTAATGTCACCATATATGGCGGGATTTTCCTAGCAAATCTTTTGATTTACTCGGACAGCCAGACTGCGATTGAGTCCCTAGCGAATGTAGTTTTAACGTCTGTCCTTGTCCATGAATTCTAACGATTTCTCAGAGAAATTTCAGGATAATTCAAAGGTAACTTTTATTTGGATTCCTAGACATAGGCATATGGTTGGAAACGACATTGCTGATGAGCTGGCCAGAGTCGGTGCGGTGTTCGCAATCTCTGATATTTCAATTGTCTCAGCTAATTTGGATATTATCAATCTCATTGGCAGCAAGAGGGTAAGTGTAATATTACTAGACTCTGCTGGACACTTATGAATAAGAAGAGGATTGACTGACTTCGGTCTTTAAAATGCATACAATAGCGATTATTACAGTTCACTGTCTTTTGGATAGGCATGCCGAAAAACTCGGTATTCAGACATGTAACTAATGCAAGAGCTGTGGGTGTGAGGATAAGGAGAAGACTGTCTTTCACCTTATGTGTCAGTGCCTTGCATTTGTTATGAAGAAGCGGAGATTTTTGAGCTCTCATTTTCTGACATCCTTGACCGAGAATTGTGCCTGGACATATAAACAGAAAAAATCATCGGTTAGTCTTGGATAACCATCAAATTGGGCTGCAAAACCAGATCGATTCGGCACGTAGACAATACTTTGTGTCTAGTGGGACCAGAAAAGTGTGATGTACCGTGAGTATCTAAAACCTGGTGAAACATTAAATATAGATTGCTACCAACATTAAATGATCAATTTGAACTATGCATTGATCGAAAACGACCGAGTGGGACCAGAAGACAGGACAAGCTTATCTTGCAATATGACACTAAACAAAACCGGTTCAGGATACAATCGAAGAATTAGGCTGGGAACTGGTACCCCCACCGTATTTACCAGGCTTCTCTTCTTTCTACTACTATTTGTTTTCATCGATTGAATGCATGAAAGATGGGAAGAAAATGTGTAGCCAGCAATGGCCAATACTTTGAATCAGAGGTTTTTTACTTTCCCATTTAAAAAGTGGTGTTTTATTCCCACAAAAAACGTTCATTTCATACCGGTATGCCTGGTATGTGTCACTCTCTCTCTCTCTCTCTCTCTATCGTATATTTATGATTTAGAATCCTTAGAGAAAACCACATTTCCTAAAGTAGGGTGTTGCTACAAAAAGCGGCTACTAACTGACCTCAATTTCTTTACTTGTTAATAAAATGTTTAAACAAACCCCAGTAATATGATTACAATTATCTAAAATGCAAATTGATTACTATCTTGTGTTGCCTGCAAAACAATAGACGACACTGTGCTACATTAAAACAATGGTCGTAGCAAAGTCCTTTTCAAAGCAAAAAGAAGAAAATCAATAAAAAATATTAAAGGCAACTGCACTAATAAGGCTAAAAGCTACCAATACTATGCTTTAAGGCACATTTTTTTTCTTTTCATATATTGAATAACCCCTGTAAGCCTATGGGCAATAAATGCTAACAACTGGGCCTATGTCTTTAATGACAGTTTATCAGTGAAATAATATTTATTTTCTCCCCTATGCTTGCCATACTGGCCACTTGTTTATTTAAATAGTAGAACAATAAATAAAACGGTTGTCAATTAAATAATTGCAGAAGGCCCCGTTAGGGGGAAGGGAGGGGGTGTATCAATAATTTATATTCTTTTGTTTTTGTTTCTATTTTTGTTTTCAACAACAATTGACACTCAAAATTATTGCTTTGTCTGTCAAGCGAGCAATCAACGCCACCGTACGTCACGCGTTATCCTTTAGCATATCCTCGTGCGCCAATGACACTGACAAACAAATACCCATGTGGAGGTAATTTGTGTATAAAAGCCTTTAAATTTTTAATGAAGACTTAAAGCAGCAACAAATGTCATAGAGTAGAGTAGAGTAGAATTGACAAAGTGAACATAAGTTAACCCATATGCCGTATGAGAGTTTCTTTGTAAAGAAATGCTATTCAATTGTAAATGCCATGGCTGATGAAAAGTTGTATACCTCCTGGTGGTTATTGGAATGGGACGACGATGTATGGACAGTTATTATCGTTCTCACAAAATTTATTAATTCTTATTTTATATGGTGGCACTCATCATATAAGAATACTTTAAAAGAATGTATTCATCAATAGAATTTTTGTCACAATCAGAATAAAAATTCCCTGTATTCTTGTTAACTAACCCTAGGTTTACTTATGATAACTGATTTTTCTTTTGCCAGCTGGTTTTTCCATGTAATTTTTTAGGTATAAAAATGCGTTCGTGGCATGTAACAATACTAAAAATACTTATTATGGTTGGCCAATTCAGCATGAATAGAGAACACGAACAACGCTTGCAAATCATTCAATTTTATTATCAAAATTATGGCACAGCAAGAATTGGTTTTCTCTCGAAAAATTATTCACAGCAGAGAAGTCTATTTTTAACTGAAAAAAAACAGGATTTCCAAATAGTTGAAAAACTACATTATTTTTGTAAGGATACATGAAGTTTCTTCCGGCCGAAATTCTGGAAACAGAATTTAAAAATGGAAGCTCACAGGTTGAAGCAACTTCGACGTAGTTATAAATGGTATTCATTTAAGATGCGATGGTATTCGATAAGATACGATCTCGAAATGTATATAATATGTTGGAGTATATTTTGATCAGATAGCAGCGAATTCATTACAACTAATAGATAAACTTTATTGTAGTCTGGTAAAATCAGTCAATCTATAATGAGCGAAATTCTCTTTTCGGACAGCAAGATGTTAAAAAATAAGACTCAGCCGCCTTTAATAGCATACAAGAACGGAAGGAACTAGTTAGAAGTATGAGTACTGGACTATACATTCGCTTGTAACTGAATGTAGCTACAGTATGCAATACACTATTTGCATAATTAACCCCACTTGGAAGTGATTCTGTTGTACGATCTTTATCTAGACTAACATCAGATCCTTATTACAAGTAAGCGTGAGACCCAGTAAATAAGTAGCCTTACGAAGATCTTAAAAATGCGTAAATGGAGCTTTAATCCGTGAATGATACAATGTCTCTATTGGATTGTTATTAGAACTCTATTAAAATACGCTTCATTCGTATGATAGATATCAACAGAGAGGAAGTACAAAATCAGAATTCCACGAAATGTTGAAATAATCAGTTGCCTTAGAATTAAGAACAACACCAACTAGGGCAATGAAACTGCGCCTTTCTGTAAAATTATTTGCGATAAGAGTGCGATATGAGGGGATTCTTACAGTTTATCGATAGCCATGAAGTATATCAATTCAGAACCCTGAAACATCGGTCAAGACGCTTAACATATTTATTGCGACCATATCTGTTGCAGGATCGACAATCATGGTAAAACAAAATCGTAATGTAAGCATTGCACTGTTTTTCAGATGGCTTAAAATGGAATCGCCATAGTCTAGTAGGTAGTGTGTTGGCTTATGAGATAACAGCCGGTGCTCAAACACCTCGAACAAAACGAAATACGGAAAAATATTTCTCTGCAGTTAATAGTACGTCTTGCTACTATTGAATACCATTAAAACACATAATATGAGTGAAGTGAGGAGCTAGGTTGCAATGGTTCAAAAGAATATTTATATCTTCTCTGGAAACCAATAAAGGAAACCAGAGGCAGAAAGTATTTTAGACAGTAAGAGCGTGAGTAATGATAGCTCCAGGGGCAATGCGTATTCAGTACACATTAGTTGGAAATACTGATAAGGCCTAACAAAACTAGAGAATTACAAGGAAAATCTTTTGAGGCACTAAAAAGGAAATATCAGAGGAATACAATGGAATATTGATAGAATAGGCAAATTCTCTGGGGAGACACATACGAGTATGTGGGGAGAAGTACGAACCAAAATAAGATTTATTGACATTGAACTTTACAGGCGAATTTAAATTGCTTAAGTGCGGAGAAAAGCATCAAATGTAGGGCATGTGAAGAGCCCTTCGAAACTATGTGACAATTTTTATGTCATTGCCTAGACCCAAATATTTTACTTATGAGACTCCAATATTTTACACATGATACTCCACTACGCTTTAGTTTTTTAAAAGTAGTGAAGTGGAAAAATTAAGGAAAAACGTACTTGATATGGACTGCCTAGCTGTTTAATTTGTTGACATTTCCAAATTGGGAAGTGTACGACAAACCGATGCGGTGATTTCAATATAGGCCGATAAGGCATGATACTAACTGATTAGATTACCTAGCAATCTCTCAACGCAGCTCACAAGAAACCAGAAATCTGCTGAGAGGAAATCGACGAAGAAATATTTTTTCACATTTCATTTTGTTGAAGATGCCTGACCAGGTGTTTGAACCGTGGCCTTACGTTTAATAAGGCAACACACTACCTATTAGACTCCGACGACTTCTAACGTTATCTTTCTGAAAAAAAAAAAATGTTTTTTTTCCACCTGATGATGCATGTAGTCCTTACAAGGAGTCTGTCTATTCCTAGGTTAAGGGGCATTAATTTTATGAAACTTAAAGCACAGATGAAAATAATTCCGAAAATATTTTTTTAAATCTTTATAATCCAACACTGTTTGGCATTAACCTGCTCCAATTCTTGGGGTTATTTAAATAGCCGGTAGCATTCCATAGAAAAAATAAACACTCACACATACACACAGAAATTCTTGGAGAAAGAAAGTAAATTTTTCTTTGACATGCCTTTGCAAATTTTAATAGACTTGTTTGGTGTCACATAAATAAACTCTTTAAAGTTTCAAACTGTCAAAGGATGAATACGTATAATAGTGTGAGCACTTGGAGAGGTTTGTAATGACAAAGGACAACAACAATTTCACAAGACAAGACATACACATATACACAAGAAATCTGTAACAAACTGACATTTACAAAAAGAGATAATTTGAGAAACAAGAAAATAAAATTAAAATAAAACAGTTTTCAAAGGAACTTTGTAAACTCGTTCTGTTTTTTTGTTTTGTTTTTGTTTTAAACAAGTCAACAAACAGTTTGACAGCTACAACAACAAATCACAGCTACACAGTTAAGACAGGAACAATATGAATATAATGGTAGTGGTAGTGGGTGTTCTAAAAATAGTTCCACTTTTTATTTCAATTTTTTTTCTATTTTGCTTTTGTTTTTCTCAAATTTAACACCTTTTTTATGGCTTTTGCTTTTGTTGCACAAATAAAATAAAAAAAATTTTCAAACTTGACACACAATTTTCTTTTTTTTTAATAATTTCTTTATGAAAATTTATGTTTTTTGTTTTTATTTTTGGAAATTTTATTTTATTTTTCCGCTTTGCAAGCGGAAATTTAACCTTAACACGCCAAAAGCTCCTAAAAGACTGCTACAGTTGTGTTTGGTTTTTGTTTTTGTAGGCGACATTCTACTTAACACAACACAACTACACAACCCAACACCCAAATGAATGAATGCGAGTGTATGAATGAAAATTAACTGAAGCTTATGCATGTGAATTTCATTTTGACAACAACAACTAGAGAAAAATTTAAAAAAGAATTTTTTTAGTGTATGTGTGTGTGAGTTTTTAGTTGGGGGTGGTTAGTTTATAATGTATGAGCAAAACTATTATCTATTTTTGGTTTTCAACCAACAAATGTAATGAGTTCTTCGTCTTCCTACCCAAAAAGTTGGGGCCTTGATGGAAATATTGTTTTGAAATGGAATACAGTAAAGACAAGTTAAATGGGATTGCAAAAATGATACGTATTTTTCTAATGCTAAGCCTTTGAAATCTATCAGAAATAATTATGATCTTATGATCATAAAAAACTCCAAGTTAAGTTCATATCACTCCTATTTGTCTTAGGCAAACTATTTGAAGAACTTTTCAGTAATGACAGCAATGACAGTATGAAGTATTATTTCGCCGTCGTCTATTAGGTAGTGTGTTGGCTTATTGGACGTGAGGCCTCGGTTCAAACTCCAGGTAAGACATCTCGAACAAAACGGAATTTGAAAAAAATTTTGGTGACTTCCTCTCAGCAGGTATCTGGCAAAAACTATGAGAGTAAATGAAATTGGTACGAATAGTTTCTGAAAAAATCTGTCATTCGGAGTCGACATTAACCTGTAGGTCCCACCACTCATGTATGGCTCTACGTCTAATAAGCCAACACACTACCTACTAGACTACGGTGACTACATTGACTTTGTGACCTTGGTAGATATATTTTCGCAAAGAATAAGAGCCGCTTCTCTTCGAACTCTATTGGTTGGATGAAGAGTACTGTTTCCAATGTCTTTGTAGGTAATGATCCCTAAACACTACATTCGTTGAACCCTTCAAATTATTCTAATATTGCCACACCACACTGCTGAAGCTTACTATCAGGGAAATTAAGTTCTTAAATTAAATTTCAAATTTCTTCCTACAAAAAATTTTCTCGTTGAAAGGTATTCACTGTTATTTACCAATACCTTTGAACTTTTCTCATTTCTCTTAGAGACTACAGATATGCTTGGAATGTTTAGATATTCATTTGTTTTTGGTTTTGCCTTTGAGTGTGGAGTACACGAGTAGGAATATGCGAGCACAATTAGATGTGCTCAATACAAGTATAATCAGATATTGAATATTCTGGATAGATAGAGAAGCAGAGAATAGATGAGAAGAGAAAGAGAGAGTGCTGGATTTAAAGCTTCTCTATATTGTTTTGCTATTTTTCCTTTAGCGTTACCAGTAGCAGTTACATGTTGCATATTTGATATGAATTGATACGTTTTTGTTTTGTTCTCTGTTTCTTCTATTCCATGACGATATTCATGAATAATACATAAATGATTAGAAGATATGTGTGGGAGAGGGTGTTAAGCTGACAGGCCTCAGCTGTAAAACGTATTTTGTTTTCATCTTAAAGGATAATTTTCTTTGTGTGTTCCTTAAGATTTATTTACAAATAAATTCAGTCTTCATGGCTGTTGAAATAATAAGGTTTTCTTTGAATATTTCATGCAAATTTATTTAATTGTTGATTCATTATATTTGTCTACTCCTTCAGTCATGCATGCAACCATTCATTCATTCATTCATTTGTTCGGTTTTTTTTTTTTGGCAAAATTTCATAAATTCTGTATGGAATGTGTTGAAAATTTTACAGCATGGGCTTGTGTGTTGACTACAGCAACCCAAGGCAATGGTCAAGGTCAATAATTTTTAATTTAACGCTTATTTTTCGAAACTCGTGAATTTTTAATGATGGAAAATGAAAAAAAAAAAAAAAAAAATTACAGACAAAACCAAAAACTTTGTTATTGGATTTCTTGCCGCAGCTACAGATTTTCCTGTTTGGCAGCTGTTATTGGAAAAATTTTTGTGATTTCAACGTGTGCGTTTATTTTTCTTGTTGTGTATTGAATTGTTAAAAACTTTCTTGTTTTTTGTGCGAAAGATAACAAAGCAAACCACTAAAAATGTGTTTTATGATGATGAAAAAAAAAAAAATTAAACATAAATGCAATAAAAAATGTATCATCGAAAACAGAAAAAAAGACTTTTCATGTTAAAAAGTTAAAAAAACTTTGTAATCAAATATAATTTATTGGCAATGTTTCGAAATTTCTGACAAATTTTTGCGTTGTTTATTAGAAAATATTTGCTTTTTTATTAAATAAAAGTCTTTTGATTTATCGTAGTAATATGCCGCCATTAAAGTCTCATCTTTACATTTTAATCAGCGTACATCTCCTTAATACTCAGACTGTTGCCTGTACGTAGTTAGCCGCAGCATATCAAATGTCATGTGTTAATAAACATCTGCTCTTTGGAGGAAAACGAAAACTGTTGAAGCCAAGATTTTACTTCATAAACAGTATTCGAACTTCACACAAAGAAAATAAACGATTGAAAAGTGTTTTGCTAAACGATGCAAGCAGTCGATGCCTCAAACTGGCTGCTACAGATAAAAAAGCGAAAAATAATTTTAGAAGTTCACAAAGTGAAGTTGATCGTAATAGCTGCCACTCTAAAGATATCAAAGAAATGTGTTAGATAAGTTAGGTTAGTTTTAACTGGCAGCCCCCTCAACGTTAGGTCCTTTAAGGTCATATTGTAATACCGATATTACCTTTTACATACATACATGATTGGTCATTACAACCCTTCAGTCAGGACTACGACCTAGTTTCTTAAACCAATTGTGATGTGTGTGTTAATTTTATACATGAGTATCGGGAACTACAGTTTAAAGTCGACTCAGAACAAAAGATTCTGGAAAACTTTTCATGGCAATTTTCTTTACTCTGCTAGAGTGTTTGCCAGGAATCTGCTGAAAGGAAGTCGCCGAAGTTTTGTTTGGGATGTTTGACATGTGGTTTGAGCCGTGACCTTACGTCTATCCACGGCTAAGTTGAACAGGGGGAAAGGGGTACCAAAAACAATGCAGCAGTAGATGCCTCAAAGCAGCTGTTACCGGAAAACATAAAAACAAAAAATAATTTTAAAAGTTCATAAAGTGAAGTTAATCGAAATAGCTGACACTCTAAAGATATCAAAAGAATGTGTTGGATAAGTTAGGTTAGGTTAAACTGGCAGCCGCCTCAATGTGCACAGATTACTTGGATCCCATAAGGCCCCTTTGTAACACCAGTATTACCTATTCCTGGTTGGCATTTCTCTACTACCACGAGAGTCTTATGAGGATGTGAATTTTTCTCAAACCGTCTTTCGCAAGAAAGGTTTTATCATTAAATTTTGGGTTTGCAATAATTTTTCTTCTCAGGTTTCCAAGTGTCGTATAATGACAGAGAAGATGTTCTGTGGTATAAATGCATACATAATTGGTCATTACAACCTTTCAGTCAGGATTGTGTGTGTTAATTTTTTACATGAGTGACACGACCTACAGTTTAAATTGGACTCCAAACGACAGATTTTTGAGAAACTTTTCATGGCAATTTTTTTTGCCAGAATCTGTTGAGAGGAAGTCGCCGAAGAAATATTTTCCATATTTTCGTTTTGATATCTGACCAGGGATTTGAACCGTGGCCTTACGTCTAATAAGCCAATATGGGATATGAGTTATCCCCAGTCTATTCTCTGTCTTGAACACCCTGAGACCAGTGTCTCGTCATCACTGCTATGAGGTGCCTTAATCGAATCTTGATAAGTACAATGAAATCTCTGTTTTGCATACATTCATGTCGGGCTAGATCTGTCTGACGTCTCTACAAGGCAGTTCATTATCCTATCTCACCTTTGCCATTTGTTTGCCTTTTTGGAGAGGAACGCCTCATGTCATGCAGAAATTCATTTAAATTCATTAGAATCGACGGAATCAACCCGATGCCATAAAATAAATTCATAATGGAGGAGCTTTTTTACTTCCCTTGTCGTCAATATGAAGACATGAAGTCAATACTGACTTTCCTCAATCAACAGGTTCTAAGTTGTTTCCATATTTAAATAAACTAACAGGAGGTTTATGCTCCTTTTCGATTGCACGTAACTAATAGACCAAAAGCGGTTTTATACTTTTGCTGGAGTGGTGGTTACAGCAACATATGTGTCCTAGACCCTATAATTTTTATTAGAAATATTGAACCTTTTAACCCAGAATGAGAATCCTTTTTTTTTTAGAATCAGTTACTGTACATATGGGTTTAATCATTCAAAAATTTCCTTTGAAAAACGACAGTCCTTTTCAGAACAATGTTGTTTGTTGACACTGCTATGTTGCAATTTACCTACTACAGCAAGCCAAAGAATTTAATTATTCGCGTGGCATACTTTTCCGCCTCTTTAACTTTCAGATTTTATATGCATTTTATGCATTTCTATTTACATAAATTTTTACATACTTTTAGGCTGCAATTATTTTAAAACGTAAGCTTAGCATAATTTTAGGGATTTATATTTCAAGGCTGTTGTAATGCATATGTAAGGGTGCTTAAAAAAGTAAAATTTTGTAGTTTCTTAAATAAATTTTTGTTTTCTAAACATTTTATACAAAATCTGAGAAAGAGAAATTTCAATGGCTTAAAACGAGAGAAAAAACATGCTTGTTATCACAGCCGCCAGCCATGCAGTATTAATTTATGTTTCTAAAGAAACTTTCTATTGTTTTGATATAAAAAGAAAAGCAAAGTATAGAATAAAAGAAAGAAAATCTAATAAAATTTTACTTACGTTAACATAAAGTCTTAATTCGATATTGAAACTAGTTTGGTTGCTTGTGGAGTGAATGGTATTGCGTTGATAGTTTCTTTAACTTCACGTATTAAAACAAATGTTGTTTGGGATTCCTAATGTTTTTATCATTTTTCGCATGGAAGTGGAATGAAAAGGGGATGAACAGAAAGAGGAAATACAAAACAAGGAATACTTTCACCTTGTTTAACGGGGTCAGACGTTTTCGTAATACCTGATGTAGGTAGTACCTCTACCCTATGCCAACCCATTGCAATTTTACTTTTTTTTCCTTTATTTCTTATTTATTTATTATTTATACACTACGTTACACTGATAAATGCCCTGTTGATTGATTCATAAGTTCTTTAGAAATCAACAATTAATTTTTATTTAATTTTTCTATTTCTCCCCTTTCAATATAAAATAATTTTTTTTGTTGCTTTTTTCCATTTTAAGAACTTGCTCACGTACTATTGAAGGGTTTAGTTATGAAAGCCTGTCTCTGTTTCTTTTTTTTTTGCTTTTAATTAAAATATTTTAAAAAGAAAAACTTTTACTCTCTCTCAAGCAAATTGAATTTAATTGTGTTTCGAGAAAGTGGTACTTGGATGGTGGAAGAATTGTACACAAGGACCTCCTAGGCAGTGTTCAGCGAAAAACAATGGAAAGTTCAATAACTTGTATTAGTATGTCCAAAGTCTTCTGCATTGTATTGAATATAAAACAGTTAACAACTATATCGCATTGTACGTATGACGTATGAGCAATATTTAATTCAAATAGTAAATAAACATACGTCGTGTGGTACTGCAAGTGATGTTATCAAGATGTACAATGAATTTAATTTTATTGAAAGGAGAAAGAAAAATTTAAAACGACCATGAATGTAAATATCAATAATAGATTAGGTTAGATTAGATTAGATCCAACCCTGGGATCAAACATTCCTTATGGGAAACTTCAACTTCAAAACTCGCTAATGCAGTCATTTTTTTATTGAAGACTTCAGTCAAGGATGATAGCTTAAGAATTTCCACTCCTTCATGGCAAAAGCAGTGCAAGCTCATGCGAGTTTGTCTTTCAATAGCAAAGTGGCCCATAATAATTGCTATTAAACCCTGGCTGGTCATGCGACTTAAGAACATAAGAGAATCATTCCTCTTCTTATCTATTGAAGACCGTCAGAGCCTGGTCTACACTTACATAATTGTACATTATGCCAGGATTACGACTAAGCTTCTCACAGCACTTATGTCGAGCGTGTGTTAATTTTATCCATCAGTGGCGGCACCTACAGTTTAAAGTTTTTTTTTAGAAATTTTTCTTGGCAATTTTTTATTAACTTTCAGAGTTTTTGCCAGAAATCTGCTGACAGGAAGTCGCCGAAGAAATATTTCCTTCATATTTCGTTTTGTTGTAGATGGCTGACCTGGGGTTTGAATCGAGTCATGTCATCATGTCTAATAAGCCAACACACTATATACTAGACTACGGCGTTAAAGCTTCCTAATTAAAAAATTCAGTTTTTACAGTGCATTAAAGAGTGAAGTTGGCTGCGAAGGACTGGAATGTTTACATGCATACATACATAATTCAGTCAGGATTACGACCTAGCTTTTTACACCACTTATGTTGTGTGTATTAATCTTATACATGAGTGTAGGGACACACAAAGTTTAATTTTTCTTTGTATTTTTTGGGTTGAGTTTTTTTATGAAAAAACTTTAACGCTCATGTTCAGGTGTGTCACCTCAGCGTCAATGCAAGTTACTACAATGCTTTTAGGTTGATCTCTTAAACATTTTTCAATCTTCGTTAGCATTAAATTAATATTAAAATCATCATGTAATCGGATTTTGCATGAACAATGCTTTCCAAAGAATACTATGTTCACAAAGACGTGACAGAGATGGAGACTCATCTATCTGCCTATTAAACTTCCTTGTGAAGTTGTTATCATTAAATTGAAATAAAATGCTAAACAAATAACAAACAATTATTTTATATTCCTTCTTATACCAGTAACGAATGGTTTCTATGTATCGAAGGGTCACTATAGACACTGTCAAACATGTCACATTTGATCTCCTCATGCTCTGTTAGTATTTGAATATTTTGGCTTAAATTCAAAGTCCTTTCCTTTAAAATTATCGTAAAATCTTTATAAACACATACACACATACAACTATTGTTAGTCCTGTTATCTCCAGAGACAATTTAAAATATTGTGGGGGGAATGTGTGTGTGTGTATGTGTGTATGTGACATTTCTGATGTCATATTGTGTGTTTTTGTTTTTGGTTTATTGCGCCTTTAGATGTTATTCTAAAGAATAATGAAAATAATTTCAGAAACAAAAAAAAAACGGGAAAAACTAGAGACATAAATACATGACTTTGCACCACAGAGACCATGCCACGCACACTATACTCTGTTAATCACGTTTTTGACATTTACATTCACATTTAAAATGAGACAGAGAGATAGAGAGAGAGAGAGAACAGAATGTCAAGTTGTTTTCATTTTAGATGGCATTTATGTGAACCATGAAAGATGACACAATTTTATATTTTTTTTCTTTCTATTTCTCCTGCGTTAAATTATCCAGACGTAATTGTCATTCATGCTCTCTTTGGGGGTGTTAAAAAGAGCGTACAATTCGTAATTAAAAATCTGTTAAAAATGTCCTTTTGCATTACAAATGAAAACAAAAAAATAGAGAGGAGGAAACACTCCTTTTGTTGGCTGACGCTGTCATTTTGTGTAGTTTCTTAATGCGAAATTTGCATGTCGAAACACTTTTAGTTTAATTGTGAATATTTTTTTTCTTTCAGTTTTTATTTCCATCAACAGCTTAAACTGCAAAAATTACGAAAAAATTTGTTAAAAATATGCTACGCTTACAAACACTCTCTGTTTTAGTATTCTCTTGGTCGAAACTGAATTACTAAAGAGATATGGAAGCTGTAAAAACTAAAAGCCATAAATAATCTGTTTAAGTCAGCCATTTAATAAAAAAAAAAACTGGTATTCATTTCACAACGTCATGCTAAGGGATGAACATATGTATGTTATCATACCATATGGTTCTAAAGAGTGATTTTTTTAAACGTTTGGATTATGAAAACTTAGTTTCCTGCATTTAGAAAATTTTGCAAAACTGAATTTAATTCTTAAAGATTACGTTACTTACTTAACCGCTCATTACAATCCTTTAATCAGAATTATAATCCAGCTTCTCATAGCACCTATGTTGTGTGTGTTAATTTTCAACATGAGTGGCGGAATCCACAGTTTAAACGTCGACTCCGAATGATCGACTTTTTGAGAAACTATTCATGGCATAAATGTGACATTCTGAGTTTTTGTCACAAAAGTGCTGAGAGAAAGTAGCCGAAAGAAAATTTTTTTGTTTTGTTCGCGATATTAAACTTAGATTTAAACAAACATGCTACCTATACGGGTTTTTCTAAGAGCTTTCTATCTTTAAGTTTAAGTAAAACAAGTAAGGGGCTATAACATTATTCAAATGCCCGCCATGGACCAGAATGTTCAATTCCTCTTGACCCTGGCGCATAAATCCGGATGAATTTGAACGATAGCATCGGTTAGGTTGACATTGAGGACGATACCAATCCACATGAAGACAAATGTAGCCCGAAAAAGCGTGGATTTTTAGCTGTCAGTCGATATTTGAAGGACGTTGGCCGTGGCCATCACTGTCAACGACAAGCACTGCAGCCGATGATTATCAATTTTCATTTGGTCTGTATTGAATAATCTGGACGCTAACGATGTGTAGTACAGCTTGCACTGCATTGGATATTTTGCACCAACTATTTGAAGACATTATCGTGTCTCATGGTGGTAATGTAAATTTTCAACTGAGATCATGCATATTGACCCCATTAGACTCTTACTTGTGTGTGTGTGGAAGTAACGCACAAACCCCAGCTGTGTTAAAATTCAGCATATATACTTCCGATTCTGACATTGAACTTTTGTATGGATTGCCTGGAAACTGTACTGATTTTCAGGCAGAAATCATGGCCATATTGAAAGCCTTGCAATGCAACACTTGATGTTTTGTGGGATTTTCTCTTAACATCTCTAATTTTAATGTCACAGTTATCATCACTTTCCGTTCGGAGATTTTTTATATAAATTTCAAGTCATTCAAAGGCAACTCTTATATGGGCAATAGGACATGATCATGTTGTCGGAAATTGCATTGCTAATGAACTGACCACGTCTGGTAGGGAGCATACATATGTGTAACAACAAATTCATTAAATTCGATATTTTCCGTGACTAAGCCAGGCTCTGATGGTCTTATATGGATAAGAATAGGACTGATTCCCTTATGTTCTTAAATCGCATGGTCATCCAAAGTTTACTTACGATTCTTATTATTACGATTCTCCTATTGGAAAACAAACATACATAGGCTTGGCTTTTGCGCGAATTTCTTCTGTAGGAGCTGTGGCCCTTCACTTCATGTGTCAGTGCATTGCTTTTATCATGAAGAAAGAGAAATTCTTAAGCAATTTTCCTTGACTGGAACTCTACAATAAAATATTGGTTTCCTGTAAGGAATGTTTGTAGTCGTCGTAGTCTAGTAGATATTATGTTGGCTCATTAGACGTGAGGCCACGGTTCAAACCCCTGGTCAGACTAACTCTAACAAAACGAAATATGAAATAAATAGTTCTTCGGCGACTTCCTTAGCAGCACGGTTCTAACCCCAGGTCAGACATCTCGATCAAAACGAAATGAGAAAAAAATTCTTCTTCGTTGAGTTGCTTTCAGCAGATTTCTGGCAAAAACTCTGAGTGCAAATGAAATTGCCATGAAATTGCCAAAAATCTGTCGTTCGGAGTCGAATTTAAACTGCAGGTCTCGCCATTCATGTATTAAATTCACACACAATGGAAGTGGTGTGTGAAATTAGGTAGAAATCCTGAGTGAAGGATTTTAATGACCAATTACGTACGAACGCATAGAAATTAATAAAAGTTCCCTTTAAACCGTTTTGTAACGAATAACAAATGAGTGAAGATACCCTACGGTTTCTGCCTTGTTCACTATGTCGTTGAACAACAGCTTTACTGTTGGCCACACATTGGCTTATGGTAGGCTGGCTTAATATTGTGTGTTCAAATCGTGCTTAGTTTTTCTATTTGCTTATTAAAAATTGCATAACACAGCTCAAGAAATATGCCATCCTCTTACTTTCTTATTCAACGAATACAACGTAATCAATACGCACGATTATAATTCTCTGTATGTCTTATGAAAAGTCACGATAAATACCTTAAAAACTGTTTTTAACTCCTTCATAATACTCTTATAATCTTATTTAAGTTTTTCTCAAAAATATAATTTTAAAAGAAAGTACAATTTGAACACAATAAATTAAATTCTAAATCCTTGACCCCTTTCCTTCAAAAAAAAAGGAGAAAATCGCTATGAACCGCAATGTTATTGAAACTTTTGCTTATTGTCTGATTAGCACTCATGTTTAAGTACATTTTAATACAGAAAAGTATTTTTTTTTTTATACAAATTGAGTTTTAAAAATGTCTGGCAATACAGAAAATAATTAAAAAGTTTTTATGATTGCAAAAAGTAAACTACAAAAATATATCAGCAGCAATTAATTAATTGGTAAAAACTATTGCGGATGGAATAACAACAGAAATGCTGAAATGAGTTCAAATAATATTTCTTTTAATGTGAATGAAATATTTCTTTGTCCTTTATTGACTATTTTAAAATTATTTGAAGTAAATATTGGCCCAAGGGTGATGTATCTGTAAGCTTAAATTTTGGCATACTTTTCACAGCATTTTAGGAACTTACTCATGACAGTTGCAATGTTGTATTCCTGGACTGGAATTGTAATTGAGATATCGCAGTACCTTCACATATCTCTGAACGCAGGACCTATTCGAAGATCTTCGCATAGGGCAATATTAATGGAGAAGCTGGAAAGAAACTTTTGTCTAAGTAAAGGACTATATTATTAAGGGAATACACTGCTGCTGAGTGGACTGGAAGACAGTGCTGTTATCCAACTTTGTTTTTTTCATCTAACTTTCGCGTGTATTTGCAGCAAATATTAAGGAGAGTTTAAGGACCATTATGGTTCTGGCTCATTTGCATAAACTACTGACTTAAGAAAAACTCTCAAGGAAAGGTATAACGGGGTCAAATCGATTGATCTTCGTAGCCAGTTCACATCCACTTCACATGAGGTGACCATGTGTGGTACGTAGATTAGTCCTATTGAAATTACGTGTCGTTGGTATCCAGATCATCGGTAATCAGCGACCGTTAACTGTAATGGTCTGACAAACGTCGTTCTCAAGAAATACGGACCGATGATGCTACCTGCCCAAAACTCACACTAATCCACCACAGTGACTTCTTAGATACGCTTTGGGCGTTATCGCATGTGAATCGGTATCATCCCACACTCTATAATCCATATCCATTTATATGGAAATGAGTTTTATCACTGAGGACAATTTTTTTATTGGAAAATAATTTTATTTTTTGCACGTGTTGTTGAATGTAATATCCGTCTATGCTGATTTAGCCCAAAATATACTCAATAAATTACAACTAATTAGGCAGCTGTAACTTCAACAAGATGGCTGTTATTAACTGCCAAAGTTCAGAAGTCCCTGTTAGAAGTGCCAATACAAAATGGTACTTTTTTTAAAGAGTATATTATTACTAAGTCTCGTTGCAAAGTTTGTTGATTCTGCCCAATGTTATGAAATCTATTCTTCAAAGATTTGTTCCTCGCTAAAATAGAAAAGCGAACCTTAATCGAACAGAGGTTCCAGCGCCGCTGTAGGCCAAGTTTCCATTGCCCCTGTTATACCAACACATGCTGATTTTTGTTTTTTTCCTGGGGTTACACAGTTTTTAATTAATTTCAGCGTTCACATAGAGCTGCTTATGGTTTGACCACTAATTCATCAAGTTCAACCTGATTGCCGCAAGAGTAGAGTATTGCTACCAGAGAAAATTTAAGTTTTATGTTTCCGGTGAACTCCAAACTTGCCAGCGAGTGTCGTTATTGTTTTGACTCCCACTCTGAGCGATTCAGCGTCTCACTTGTATGGGTACCCTGTAAGTGTAAGGCTGAAGAGCTTGTCGTGGTAGGTACACTCCTTCCGGAACCCTCGTAAATCGAATTGGGTATGACACTCATTTCGGCAAAATTAGCCATTAGGCAGCAATTCCCTCGGGACGCCAAGCTATCCTGGACGAATGAAGAATGTTGCTAAATTGCCAGACTCACTTGGCCCAAGATGGATAGGAGACGTACCAATCAACAACGTACCAACAAATTCAATTGTAAGATCATCTCGATCACAGTGGCCATGCTCAATGCGTTATGGGAAGACATGAGGAATTCCCTTTGAACGATTATTGCCGAGGCTGTGGATCTGCTGAAGAGGAAGAAACTGTTATCCACTTTCTTTGTCGATTACCATCTCTCACGAGGCGCAGATTTAGGTTATTTGGCTCTCCATTCCTTGTCAACTTAACGGAGCTATCATCCATTGATATCAAGAATATAGCTTCGTTCATAAAACTTTCAGGCTGGTTTCCAGCTTATGGAAGTCGTGTTTTTAGTGTGTAGCTCTCGCGCTGACCAATTTTCTCTATGACATACATACATAATTGGTCATTACAACCCTTCAGTCAGGATTACGACCTAGCTTCTCACACCATTTATGTTGTGTGCTTTGACTTTATACATGAGTGGCGGGACCTACAGTTTAAAGTCGACTGCGAACGAGAGATTTTGGAGGACTTTTTCATGGCAATTTTATTTACTATCAAAGTTTTTGCCAGAAATCTGCTGAGAGGCAGTCGCCGAAGAAATATTTTTTTCATAATTTCTTTTTGATGTCTGACCTGTAGTCTGTACCGTGACCTTACGTCTAATAAGCCGACACACTACCTACTAGACTACGGCGACCAATCCTCTATGAGTTCGGTGGAATTTGGTCAGTACGGGGACTCCGCTTACCCGTGACATCACAATTGGCCGCTATGTGTATTCAAGTGAGCTTTTGGTATCAAAGCTACCACTCCAACCTACCTACCTACATGGTTCCTGTTGTTTTTTGCTTTCGGATCGTGTGCATCTTTGTAATTTTTAGCTGTCCGTTGTGAAATAATGAAGATTTAAATAAAAAATTTTAAGTTTTATGTTAGTTAATATCGGTTTTAGAAAAATGCGGATATTTTATAAAATAAAACATTTTTTTAATTCCCTTAATTGTTGACTTTCTAACAAGGCATACCTTCCCTTAAACTAAACAATCTAACTTCCCTTATTAGTTGAATAAGTAAGTAAGCACAGGACGTTTAACCAAATAACGAGACTCTTCAAGGTTATAAAATTATTGAAAGGAAAAGTCAAACACATACACACACATACAGAGGCACAGACTGTGTGTGAAAGAGAGAGAGAGAGAGAGGAAGTGTAATAAATTACTAGCATTCTAAAATAATAACAAATTATATGCCATAAATAAACAAAAAACTTATACTCACCTGTTGAAGTTGTTGGTAAATTTTCAGACATTTTGAAAATATTTTTGTATTGTTAATGCTGCTGCTGTTGTTGTTGGTGTTGCTTTTGTTAATGTATGCTAAAAAAGCAACAAAAACCAAACCAAAAATTTCAAAACGAAGTGAGCAATTTATTAACAAAATAACCACAAAAAAATTTATAAGTACGTGTAGAAGAATCGTTTGGCTGTTTGTTTATTCGTTTCTTTTGGGTTCAATTTACTGTTGATTGTTGTTGTTTATTTTGTTTTCTAGTTTTGATTTCCCTTGCTACGAGAGTAGTGAGAATAATCGGCTTTTGTTTACTTTCCTTTACATTTGTGTGCGTTTGCTTTATTAAGATTAAACTGAGGACACAACAAATCTTTCTCTTTTCATGCAGAGAGAGGGCAGGAAGTTTTATTTGTTGGTATTAGGCGTTGACAGAATTAAATAAAAACATCATATACGGGGGTAGTGGTAGTGTTAATAGTTGTTCTCTTGCAGTTGCAGAGTTAAAGCAATTGTTGTATTGTGGTTTAAAAAGCAAAATACTCTCTTTAGCCAGAAATATTAATTTTTTCTCTTTTCATTGAATTGCTCTCTCTTTTGTTTTCTCTTTCGTTTGTGAATGTATAAAGTATTAGGGTTTCAAGCTGTAATTGTTTGAGCAAATATTTCTTTTAAAGAAGCAGGAAAATTTTTTTTGTTGTTTTTTGGTTTTTTTTTAATACACATGCATATAGAATACAGTTTTACACACTTTAGTTTAGTTTTCACAAAGAGATAAATGACGTCATCAATTGTTGTTGTTGTTGTTATTATTATTCAATAAGAGATTTTGCTGTTGTTTTGTTGTAATTCATAAGCATTTAAATGGAATTTCTTTGTTCCTTTTTTCAAATTTGAATTTTTCTTGTTTGTTTGTCTTTTTTTATTTTCTCTTTTGTACACACTTTGTTTATTTTTTTACATCGGTTAGGTGTAGTGGAAGTAGACAAGCGGAAGTCATTGTTGAGACATTTTAATTGTAACACTGTTTCCCTTTTTTGCTTTTTCTTTTTATTTAACTCATGGTATACTTGTTCTTCTGTTACGTTTTCGTAAACAAGGCTTGTTGTGGTTATTGTTTTAAGGCATTTATTATTGTTTTCAGCTTATAAGAAGCCTTAATTGTAAGGTAAACATCACGCAAATTTATTTCGTTTTTTCATTTCCTTAATAATATTTGTTGTTTTATTTAACCAGCTTTTGTTTAAAATCAACATGTTGAACTAACTTTGTTTTTTTACGCTTACATGTAATTTAAATGTAATAAAAAGAGTCCTTTTGTTTGTATGATTTTTTTGACGTTTTTTTATTTGCTCTACAAATCCTGTATTTGTCTACCATGAAGCATTGCCTTAAATTAGGAATTTTTTTATGTTTGAATTTAATTCGTTTCGTTTATTTGTTTGCTTTTATGTTTTGTTTTTGTTCTTTCTTTTGGCTTAATTTACTTGGTCAATTGAACACTTGTTATGGCTGTTGATCTTTGATAGAAGTCTGACCATAAAAAGGAACTGCAATAAAAAAAAGAGAAATAAAAATGTAAATGAAATGTAATTTTATTAACAAATTAAACATTTTATGTGCATAATAAAAACAAGAGAAAAACAAAAATTTAAGCAAATAAAATATAGGGTGGGTCATACAAGAGTTAAAATTAAAAAATTAAATAAAACAAATTTATTTTTTTTTTATTGTGAAATACAATTGTTCCGGTTAGAAATGGAATATTATTTCATTCATATGGCTGGCGCAGTTGGCCTCACAGTACCTCATTTAATTGGACCAATTTTCGTGCGGGGTCGTATCGCCGCAGTGGCATCACTTATGCTCAATTGTCTCTCGTTTGTCGGCATAACACTTTTCTTTAACGGCGGCCCACAGAAAATAGTTCAACGGTGTCAGATCGCAACTTCTTGGCGGCCAATTGACATCACCATTTCGGCTAATTAAATGGTCACCAACGTTTGACGCAATAAATCGATTGTGGCATGAGATCTAAGGCAAGTTAAACCATCCTATTGAAACCAGACATCGTTCACATCAATACCATGAAGAATGAGTACAAAAAATCGGTGTCATGATGCGATAGGTATCTCCATTGACCGTAATGACAGCGTCGTTCTAATTTTCAAAGAAATATGGGCCAATGATGCCTCTGCTCCACAAGCCGCTCCAAACAGTCACTCGTACTTGGGGGCATTAGCTTCTGTAAGACCACGTGTAGGTTTTCTCAGTTATAAATACAGCAATTTTGCTTATTAACATATCCACCAAGAAGAAAATTAGCTTCATCCGAAAATATTTTTTTTTTTTTTTCAAAATCGACAACATCGTTCAGTTTCTCGTTAGCCCAATAAATCCCAAAGTTGCTCAAGCGTAAATCGATTCATTACATTCAGTGGAGATAATATGTTTCTCGTTAGCCCAATAAATCCCAAAGTTGCTCAAGCGTAAATCGATTCATTACATTCAGTGGAGATAATATGTTGAATTTTGTGACTGAATAGAATGACATAAGCATTGCCAGATTCGAAATTGAACCGATGGTTTAAATATAAACCGATAGATGACCCACCCTATACTAAAAACAAATCATAACATAAGCCCAGTAGATAATATCAATGGTTATAAAATTTTAAATGCTCATTAGAAAATTGCATTAAGATAGAATCAATACGAAGCCTATTTACAAAATTATAATCATTTGAGAGAAATTATTAAAAGCCCATTCATAAAAGGCATCCAATTGTGTTCAAAATATGGAATTGATTTTCGGATTGTGAAGGATTGCTTTAGTAATGGTTTTTGGTTTTTGTTTAAAATTTATGCTCTTGTGGTCTGTTCATTGGACACATTTAGGAAGAATTTTTCTTTCTATATGCATGGAAAGAAATTTTTAAATATACAGTCAAAGAAAAAAGTCTACATAAACCGATGATTTTTATCAAATTGAAAAAAAAAAATTTTATTGTCATACTTCTTTTCGGTAAGTTTTTATTATAAACCGGGATCGAGAGTAGCTTCGAATATCGTGTAATTAAGTACCTTCAGGATTTTGACATGACTATACTCTTGAGGACCACAATCTTGTTACCGCGTTCGATAGCCAGTGTTGTAGTTCCAAGCGCAACTTTTCTCAATATCGCAGCCATTCTCAATATACCTTTAAGCCACTATTGATGATTTCTTTTCTCTAAACATCAAACACCAAACTGCAGCACGGTGGAATAGAGTTGGTTTGATTACAAAATGGTTTCAGAAGATGTGTTTGGGATTCGAAATCGCAGTCTAGTAAAGGATTGATCAGGTGTCGACCTGTCCTTGATGAGCAAGATCCCACTCAGATTAAAGTTTAGGCCCATCGTTACAATTCATATTCAACCTGTGGATGAAACTTTCCCACATCAAACACACTCCAAAACAAAACTAGCTATTGCAGCAATTTTAATTTGAGTGAGCTCTGTTAATTGTGTCAAAAAAGAGGAGTTAAGGACGTCTGTCTTTTCATGGCAAAAATAGGGCAATAATAAACAAAGTACAAGATAGTTTGTTTCTAATCCTCAGATCCTCAGCTATAACAGAAGTTCTTGGACTGAAAGTTTTTCGGCATGCCTTCTAAACGGATATTCGTATTTGTGAGACTATAGGACATATCCATGAAAGTCCAGTAGACTTGAGCAATGTCACATGTACCTTTCTGATGGAAAACGAATTTAATTCAACTGAGGCAAACGAAAACCAATGCCCTGTAACATTTCGAAGATTGTGAGATCTGTACCAAACATGGCCAGGTCGTTAGCTATGCAATTTTCAAGCATATCCCCTAAATACTGGAATGCATATAGGAGTCATGATGGATCTCGAAGTGACGTTTGTTGGTGTTTTAATTGCAGTAATATAGAGTATATAATATAAATATAGTAGTCGACGTAGTCTAGAAGGTAGTGTGTTGGCTTATTAGACGTAAAGCCCGGTGTCGTATCCCAGGTCAGGGATCAAAACGAAATATGAAAAAAAAATATTTCTTCGGCGACTGCCTCTCAGCAGATTTCTGGCAAAAACTCTGAGAGTTAATAAAATTGCCATGAAGAGCTTCTCAAAAATCTGTCGTTCGGAGTCGACTTTAAACTAGGTAGTTCCCGCCACTCATGTATAAAATTAACGCACACAACATAAGTGGTGTGAGAAGGTAGATCGAAATCCTGACTGAAGGGTTGTAATGACCAATTATGTATGTATGTATGTAATATATGTAAACGATTAAAACCACACAAAGAAAAATAGATTTATATTTTTCTATTTCTTTTCTTTATTTCATTGATGTTGTCGCCTTGAGTCTTACTTACACACTAAACTTTTCTCTTATTCTATCTTATTACAATACCGGCAGTTTTCCTATTCTTCTTTCCTCGTCATTTATAGATACATACATATCCTAAATTTTCTGTATACATTTTCTTTTTAACAATGTTGCCACAATTCGGCCATCCTGACTCTAAATCGCCCCGATTTCTCCTTCAACCAGTCGTTAGGCAGATTTTTTGTGATCCTATATGGGCCCTTATATTTGGGAATGATTTTTCTACAAGCACCAGTATCACTGACAGAATTCTTGACATATTCATAGTCACCTACATTGTAAACTTTGTCAACCCGGTTACGATCCTTCAAGTTTTTATTGTATGCCTGACATTCCTCCATTTTCCTAGAAGCAGAAGCCCGTAAACATCGTAAATCCTTCCGAAACTCATGTTCATTATTCTCCTCCAGTTTCTCCCTTAAAACTGCATGAATTTGATTAGGCTTCCTCTTTGGGCACACGGCAGCTAAATGTCCTTTTTCTGCACACACATAACACGCACCAACTTCTCTCTTAGGCTTGCGACACTCATTTAACACATGACCAAGTGAATTGCAATTAAAGCAACGGATCCCCTTAGCTTTCCCATCCGAAGCACCACTTTGACGTTCCTTTATTTTTGGCAAGTCTACAGCGTGAAACGCCTGTAACATTTGGTTCTTGCCTTTAAAGCATTGCATTTGAGCAAACGATCGCAATGTATAATCAGAAATACCCTCGATAAGATATTCTACCATTTCTGACTCGTCAATCATTGCTTTACTAGCCAAAATATTTTTTTCATAGAAATACTCCTGGAAAGACTCACCAGATTTCCATTTTCTATTCTCAAATGCACGTTTAAGTGTTAAACGGCTGGATCTGTCTTCGAACAATGATTTCATATCAGCCAACAGGTTTTCAATAGAAACTGTCATCAAATCTCGGCGGGAGTGCAACCATTTTAATGCTTTGTCTTTTAATTTGTTTGAAATAAGAGCACGCATGGTATTATCGTCTAAATTATAGTTGGTTTTTATATTCTTTAGCTGAGTGGACCATAGTTCAAAATTATCTCCATTTCCATAAAAATCGGAAAGAAGATCTTTAACTACCCAAAAACTGACTTTTAATACATTTTTGTCTTCAACTGCTCCACCGTTTTTATTTTTTAAAATTTCATTTTCAATTTTTAACAATTCTATTTCTCTCTTCTGCAATTCCATTTCTCGCTCCATTATTTTCATTTCTTTTTTCATTAATTCAATTTCTCTCATTTTTAATTCATTTTCTTTAGACACACTACGCTCTTTCGATTCATTTGCTTCTTCAACACACAATTTGTTGTCGATCCTTTGTTCACTCTTTTTTTTCGTTCCTCCAACGGCATTCATTTTTTCAATTATCTTAGCGGTATCACCGCCGCCACGCTGCTCTTCCATTTCAGCCACACTGCCACTGCTGCTGCTGCTTTCTGCTTTTCTTTTCCTTTCGTATAGCAAACGGTGACTTTCTTCTGGGAACTCCAGTAGACGCAACACCAATTCATTTTTATTTCCCGTGGTTTTTTCTCCTATTTCTTCCAACATATTCTTTAGTTCCCTTACCGTACAAGCATTTAATATTTCTTCAGCCATCTTTACGGTTTAATCCCACTTCTGATGTTGTAAACGATTAAAACCACACAAAGAAAAATAGATTTATATTTTTCTATTTCTTTTCTTTATTTCATTGATGTTGTCGCCTTGAGTCTTACTTACACACTAAACTTTTCTCTTATTCTATCTTATTACAATACCGGCAGTTTTCCTATTCTTCTTTCCTCGTCATTTATAGATACATACATATCCTAAATTTTCTGTATACATTTTCTTTTTAACAATGTTGCCACATATAGAGTAAATAAATTTTTAGAGAATATTCTACAATCCATCAGGCATTACTCCGCTTTAAAAATGACGGTCCATGAGATCCGCCTGTATGACGTAGCAATGGTCGGGCAGTTCACACGAAAGTTAAATAACAGGACGCTTAATGTTTATGCCACAGCCTACCCAAATGTTCAAATTGAAATGTTTTTAGTTGGAGTTCTAAAATCAAAATTCCTGTTCAGAAAGTTATATAGAAGCACACAATCGCCCCGGAATTGTTTGTATCTTTCCAGGATTGTGTATTTAAGTGACAGTTTCGTTTGATGTTCAAAATGATCGAAAAATATTTGACGTTGTTGAAGATTCTTTTATTTATATTTATTTAGCAAAGTTTACTTATATTTCAGGTTCACAATTTTGTTTAATATCTAAGGAATTTTAAAGCATCTCTCAGGATATTTAGTTCGATTTTCTAATATTTTTTTCATTTATTGCATTATTTTATAGCCGAAATGAAAATCATAAATCTTTATAAAAAAAAATAACAAATATTTTATAAGCACTGTACCAAATTGTATAAAAAGAGTTGAAATAAAATACGAAAAAAATAGTATTTTTAGAAACGAAAGCATATTTAAAAAAAGAAAAATCTCTCCTGCATTAAAACTACAAATTGTGTGTACGAAAACCAAATGAAACTAAAACGATAAGGCTTTTTAAACTATTATCCTTGATCGCTTATGGAAAAAACACAAAACAAAACTTTCCACTTTGCCAAAAAGGAAAGAAGGAAATAAGTTTCGAGTATAATCGCCTTAAAGGACTCCTTAAGCCAAAAACTCATATGAAACTCGCAACGTAATGCAACACTACTTTTGTCTTCACACCGAAAAGATTTACTTGCTGGCAGGCAACAAAACGGCCTACAAAAATACAAACCAGAGCAGAGTAGAGTAGAGCAGAGCATAATACAAAATGGGGCTCATCTTAATTGGCCCGTACGTACGCAGATATATTGGCAATCTATATTTATGAGTTTTAACTTGGCTTGTATTGTTGTTGATGCCAAGACAGAAAAATAACGTTAGGCAGACCCTAACTGATGTGCTTAAAAAACACACGCACAGGGTAGAGAGTGAGTGAAAAGTACAAATGAATTCATGTCACACGTAATAAGCTTTTGATTTTGATACAACAATATTTCAAATGTGAAAATGTTTTTAAAATCCCATAAGGATTATGGAGAAAAAGGATTTCACAATATTTATGGACGAATACAAATACGAACCGACAATTATCTGTAAAATTATAATCATCATCGGGAACGTGCAAGTAGAAACATGGATTTTAACAGACATCATTTTTATGAGAAAGGAAAATTAATATCGATTTAAAATAAATCCCAGAATAATATCAGTTGAACAACGTGCATACATTAGCATGCGTTGTTGACCAGTGTCTGTAAAATGAAAAGAAACTAAAATATAAGTGCAACCGACATCAACACTAAAGACTCAAATGCACGCAATGTATGCGGTTAAGTTCATCGAACTTCTTCTTAAGTTGCATCTGATGAATACTGGTAAGAGTTAACCCGCAAAGTGAAATTCCTTCTTCACGTTTTTGGAACAACGCTCCATACTCGGTTCGATTCCTTGGGCCACAAAGTTGTTGTTTATTCTGATGACATCGTATGGAGTTTGGAATCTGTCCGCAGATATCATCCTTAAAATTTTGTTAAACAAACTGAATTTTCCCTGGTTGATGCAACGAATTTGATTTCTCAATCCTTGCGTAACCGGAATAATATTGCCTACGATCAGATACAAAATATTACAACTTACGTTACCGAAACTTGGCTTGAGTCCGAAGGACAAATGTCCTGGAATAAAATGTCTGATTTCGGATCCTAAACTAAGATAATCGCAGTAGTATAGTAGGTAGCGTATTAGCTTAGCTTGGTCAGACACCTCCACCAAAACGAAATATTAAAAAAAATATTCCAGATCTCTTTCGGATGCAACCTTGATATCTAAACTTCCTTGATCAACACGCGCGGCAATTTTGTGTCAATCTCATATGGATTGCTGGTACACCTCTTATTTTCGTGCTATTATCGGGCAAAGAAATTTATTCGCTGCTGACGAATCCTGGTAAGAATCTTGCTTCATTGCATGCAATAAATTGAATAGGACGCGTACCAATCTACTACTTGAACTTGATCGGAGAGTTCTGTCTGCTACTGTATTTATTCTCAAGAATCACTGCGTAATTAATAGGTAGAGAGACTTAGCGAATATGCCACGCCAGCGTTTTTAAGCATTTCTTTTTTTGACAATCCGCTCATGGATAAATCAATGAAATAATCTAACAGCCGGATTACCATGGGAACACTTAGTTTCTTTACAGAAAAATATAGGGACAGTTTGATTCAGCTCATTTAGCTAGGAAAAGTTCTCATTTGTTGGATCCAAGAATATATGTATGAGGTCCTAGGGTTATGAGCAAGCCTGAGAAGCTTGCGAGTAAGGATAAAAGATTTCTCTGTAGAATGGTATGTTGGAAAGGTAATGCATTTCGAAAGAAAAGATAGAAAAAGGTGGAAAATCTTCTTAATTGAGAAGGGGTTTGGGAGTATCTAAATTTCAGGTAACCTTTTTATTTTTTAGATGTGTGTGTGTGTGTTGAGGGCATTTCTCATAACTAAATACGTTAATGCTGTAAGGACGAGCAGATATTACTAAAAAACAAATATGGCACTAGTATGGTGTTAAAGTATTTGAGAAGGAAACACTACTACTACTAAATATCTAGGGAAACTGTATATAGGTTTAGGGTAGTACAATACATCGTTTGACCACAGTACTTTACTACGTGCTCGTCTGACCAAATCATAATTGTTTTGACAAACAACACCAACTAAAGGTCTAAAAGCATTGACATAACTTCTTCTTCTTCTTTAATTGGCCTCTACACTCCATTAGTCAAGATTAAAACCTAGCTTCTAACATCACTCATGTTGTGTGTGTTAATTTTATCCATGAGTGGTGGGATCTACTGGTTAATTTCGACTCCAGCCGACTGATTTGAGCAACTTTTCCATTGCATTTTTTCCCATCCTCCCCTTACCCTTATACCCTCCTTTCATCCTATTCCCTCTATTTTCTTCCCTCTCCAAGGACGTTGTACAATGGGTCAATTTCGACCTCCGGGTATTGTACTTGTCTTAACGGACAAGTACACGTCCTCTAACCTAACCTAACCTAACCTTTCCATTGCAATTATATTTTACTTTTAGAGTTTTTGCCAGAAGAAGGGGGAAGTCGTCGAATTTTTGAATTTCATTTTGTTTGCGATGTCTGAGACAAGGTGCGAACCACAGGCTCTTGTCCAATAAGCCAACACTTTACCCACTAGAGTACAGCGACAGCAGTGATCGCATAACACATTTGTTTTACTATTTCATAGAATGTAGAACTATTTATTGCTTGAATTTCTGCACAATTTGTTTCACAATTTTTCCTTCGTATAAATGCTTTTAACTTGACATATTTTTCCTTTGAATTTCGAAGAAAAAAAAAAATATTTGTTTTCTAATGATAATGCTTCTAAAAATCCTTTGGATATAAACCAACTACAAATAAATTTTGTTGCACAACTCTCTCACTCTCTCCCTCCCTCTCTCTCTCTCTTCCTCCCTGTCTTTCTCTCTCTGTAATATAAAGATTTAAGAAATTTTATTCATAACCACTCGGGTTTTCGTTCATTCTTTCTTTCTTTTTCATTTCATTTCATTTTCATAATGCCACACTTATTCGTCCTGCCACAAGAAATACACACACGTGGAGAGAGAGATCGAGAGAGGAAGAGGTAAGCCAAATGGAAAACATAATGAAAACTTCCTGTTTTGTTCCCTGAAGTCATTTGAAGCGTGTCAAAATGCCGTTAACGTATGTATGTTTTACGGGAACGTTTCTTTTTTTTCTTTTGTTCTCTCTCTCTCTTTTTTTGTGTGTTTAAGTGTTTCGGATTTTAAAACAAAATAAACACACACATACACATACACACACATACAGAGAGAGTGAGAGAGAGACACTTAAATACAGTGAACAATATTTAACGTGAGTGTTAGACAAATAAAGTAACATTTATCAGCTTATGTATGTACTCACAGCTTAATAATCACCACTGCTACACAGTGATTAGACGGGGAAAAAAAATTGCTGAGTGTGTGTACGTATAAGACTTGTTGAATTGAAGGCACCAACAAAAAAAAAATGTCATTTATTAGCAGACAGACAGAGACATACACAGGCAGACAGATAGACAGACAGGTATTAATGATTCCTTGTCATTTTGAGAGCTAATGGTCAATATTTATCAAGTGTGAATGTGTGTAGCGGTACAGGAGAAAAGGAAGGAAGGAAGGAAGGAAGAAAGGGGTAAAGTAATTAAGATATAAAGTGTCCACATGAGGTTTTTCGTTTAAGTCGTGAAAATCATAAATTTTCGAACCATTTGTTTACACATAAATGGGCCTTTAAAGAAAAAATACAAAACAATACAAAACTTCACTTTTTTATATCTTTTGATACGTTTATAATGTGATTTATTCATATCTGCATATAAATACATACTCATAGAACAGTATCAAAAACTTACATAGGACACCAGGATTAACTCTCCTGTTAAGATTTCTGCTGCAATGTAGCAACCTCTTTCAATACAAGTCCACACTACGTTATCATATATTCAAAACTCTGATGAATTTTGAACGACAGACACACTATTTTTACGCACTATTCGATCCTATGTTCCATTTTCGCAAACAGCACACCCGTTCACTAAATAAATGACAATTTAGATGCAACATATTTAGCAGTCGAAAGGCAAATAATGAAAAAACAATAAAAACAATAAGCGTAAAAGAAATGGACCGCCACATACAAATCATCAGACAGTGCTTTAAAGAGTTTAATCAGAAAGGCAGATTCTCAGCAGATTTCTGGCAAAAACTCTGAGAGTAAATAAAATTGCCATGAAAAGTTTCTCAAAAATCTGTCGTTCGGAGTCGACTTTAAACTGTAGGTCCTGCCATTCGTGTATAAAATTAACCCACACAACATGAGTAGTGTGAGAAATTAGATTGTAATTCTAACTAAAGATTTATAATGGCCAAATAAGTAAGTAAGACAAATCGAAAGATTTTATCAACACGCCCTACAAAGGATCCTGCACCACCAATAGTAAAGGCATCACCCCGATCCTATGTGACGCAAATACAGATACATATGTTGTATTGACTTTGACGATCTCAAAAGATCGCATCATAAGGTCAGTAAAAAGTTTAAATTCTTTTAAATCCCAGAACTCTAAAAGAATCATAACACTTGATTTACAGACGAACTTAGACCCTCATCCTCATGACGTGGCTATTGATAAAAACATTCTTTATTCTCATCCGTTCAACCAGGATTACGATATAGTTTCTCACACCATTGCTATTGTGTGGGTTAATTTTATACACGAGTGGCGGGACCTACAGTTTAAAGTTGACTCTGAACGACAGATTTTTAAGAAACTTTGCATGACAATTTTATTTACTCTCAAAGTTTTTGCCAGAAATCTCCTGAGAGAAAGTCGCCGAAGAAATATTTTTTATATTTCGTTTTGTGGGGGCCTCACGTCTAATAAACCAACACTCTACCTACTAGACTACGCATTGCTAGGTTTGACAAAAATTGGAGAGTATCAAGCAAGGAATAATTATTAGATTACAAGACAATAGAATTCTCGCTAGGGGGAGATTCCACAATTTAAAATAATTTATACTATTTTTTGCGGAGATACGTGAAGTTTATCGAGTTTAGAGATAAGCTACCCCCGAATTTCAGTCCTGAAATACAACATTGCAGTTGCCATTGATGATATACCACCCGAATAGAGTACCTACGACATAGACCAGGGCAGAACGTGTATGTGAAATAGTCTTGAAAGAAAGGCAGTCAGCTAAAAATTTCATTCAGTTTTCCAAATATCTCTGAGTTGTGTTTAAGAACCAAAGGCAACCAGATACGAAGGAAAAATTTTTCCCTGGTATTGGTCAGAGTGATTAATAATTCAGACCGGCTATAATCTTCTATAAGTTTTAGGTGCAGCGATTTGGAATCTAACTTCAGAATTGCTCCATTATCCTAGGTTTTCGAGATAAATATGATATGGTTTCTGGATATCATGCAATTTCAAAAGCCTTTAAAATTTTTTTTTTAGTTTTGAAGTTGTGTTGAAGTCAGTGTTGTTAATTCAATGTTAAGTAAGTGCAAAAAATTAGCTCTTGCGTTTCTGTCCTTTAATAGCCTAGTCTCTGATATCATGCAATAGCTTTTGTTCGCATGTTTTTCATTTTGTCAAGTGTCCCAACCCTGGTTTCCATAATTAATGAAGTCATGCCAGAAATGAGAAGAAAAACGGGAATAAAAAAAATCACGTTAAATAAATAAATTTCTATGCTGTTCCAAAAAAAAAAAACTTGGCAGCTCTATTAATTTATTTTTTTTCTTATTTGTTGTTGTTCTCTAATCAGTACAAAACTATGACTAAGACCCCACTGTCAGCATATAATTGTGTAGCCATGTTGCTTTGCCTGCAGCCACTACTGTTACTATTGCTGCTGCTGCCTCTGATGCCTTTACAGTAAGTAGTTGACCTCTTGGCGTCAGTTTCATATGATTTTTAAACGAATGAAATATTTAATATAGGCACGTCATCATATTGTATTTAAAATTGCAGACACACACAAATTATATACAGGCGTACATACACACAAAAATTTTTTTAAAATAAATTGAAAAAAAAATTAAATTTAAATAAAAATAAAAATGAGTACAACAGAATTTATTTATTGAAAGAAAAGAGGAGGGTGGTTGAGAATACGTCATACATTTAAAACAAATGAAATATGAAGAAATTTTAAAATTAAAATGACGCCTGTAGGCGTATAAGCATCTATAAAATGATAAAACGAAACTGGAAGTATTTATGTGGGCCTAAAAGCTGATCTTTCGGCATTTGCAAAATGTAGAGAGCATGAGCACCGGTTAGCCCAACGTTCACGTTCAGTCTTAGAATGAAAGCGATTCCCGAATAGTATTGTAATTTCTTCATATGCTAAAAACATATTGAAATTTAATACGAAAAAATAAATCTGTTCGCGAAATTTATAGAGCCCTTAACGTTAACGAATCATAGTTCGTACGATTTAATGCATACTTTTTGTAGGGCTATGTTAAGTCATAGGTTCGTCCTGAATTTATTGGCTTCCTTTTCCAATTCCATTGTTTTGACTGGTGTTTGGTCTGCCAATGTATTAATATTTTGATCCTTAGTCACAAAATGACACAAATGCTTGAACAATACAAAACATTCCTGCGAAGTTGCCACATGATTTCGTTTGTCGTCGGTTATAAGCAAAATTGTCAGCAAGTTAGCTTAGTTAAGGTTAGGTTGGAGTGGTAGTTTTGATAGTTCCTCCTCTTCAGCAGACCGACAACCTCGGCAGTGGTCGTTCGATTGGAGTTGCAGTCTTTCCATAATGCAATGACCTGTAGGATTGGCCACTGTGATCGAGATGACCTGACGACCAAGTTTGAGTGTTTGGTTGGTACGTCTCCTATCCATCAAGGACCAAGTGAGTCTGGCAATTGAGCAAGATTCCTCATTAGCCAAGGATACGTCGGCGTCTCGAAAGAATTATTGCCTAATGGCCAATTTAAGGAGGCCAGTGGCATACGCAATTCGATTGGCGAGGGTTCCGGAAAGAGCCTATCTGATCCAGTAAGCTCATCAGCCCTAAAGTTATCTACAATGTCCCTGTGCTCTGAAGAGTTCAGAGAGGACATCGAGACAACGGTGACACACTCTGACGTGTTTGAAGTTGACCGTAATGCTGGAAAGGGATCTAATTACAAATTGGCTATCAGGAGAGATCGAGATACAGGTGAAAGGAGCACCGATGGCGAGGACCTAATGAGTTGCTTGGTAGATGCAAAAAACAAAAGAAAAAATGCATACCAAGATCACTTTCATCAATATACACCTCAAATTAGGCGGTAGTTTGCTATTAAGAGGCGTGAATTACGAAGTTAATGTTGCAGCTTGCAAAACTTTTGCCAGGAATTTGTTGCTAGGAATAGTGTTGCCTTTTCAATTACAAGGCATTTCAAACTTATTGACTCGCCTTTGTATCACAATGGAAATACATCCCTCATGATGGCATTCGTCATCTTAGTTTCCTTTCGACTAATCTAACGACAAGGATCTCTTTCTCTAATTCCACATGTGATCTTCTAATATCCAACATATTGCAATGCAGGAGTGGGAGCAATGAACGTTAGTTTCACTGAACGATAGTTGTACATAAATAGGGTGCATTAAATTTTGTTTACACAAGTTTTCTCTACAATATTATTGTTATTTTAATAATTTCCATCCTTATTATTTAAATAAACTCTTAAACTCTTATCCATTCATGCTCAGCAACTCACCCCCAATTCAATCATTTTCAACTCTTGTGTGGCATTAAATTTTACCATAAAACCCACAGAGTTTAAACATCAACTGGTAGAACAAAATTAATTCGCATTTTAAGCAAATGTGCTGCATTTGCAACGCATGCAACATTTGAAAGTTGCAACAAAAAGTTTCCTTATACTCGGTTAGTTGCGCTAGCAGCTGCTCATTATGGAAACCACATAAGGTGTAACCAAAAAAACAACAATAACAACAGAGAAAGTTGAAGAATATTTTATGAGAATTTTAATTTAAACCTGGGAACAGAGTGTTTTATTATGCGTTTTATACTTCGTAAAGGGATCTAAAGACTAAGTGGCTTGAAAATATGGGTCAAATAAAAATATGGTAATACTAAAATGAAATGAGAATTAAAATTAATGGTAATACAGTGTAACGAATAGTTACAGACCGATATGTGCTGCTGGAGGAAATAGGACTGAAAATAAATTCGTTGTATGATGTATTCAAACTTGAGATTTCTTAAGGTGGAGATAGGTCTTTCACTAAAACCATCTACGAAGAAAAAAAATGTAAAAAGCAATATAATGTAAAAGAGAGCTCCGAACAAAACCGATTAAAATAAATTTTCGATAACAAAATATTTTACAGAAGTTATTATTATTCCGATAACAATAAATTTCCAAAATAATTTTCCGATAACAATATTTTTTTATGGACAATTGTCCAATAGCAATAGTTTTCTATAGACATTTTTCCAATAACAAGAACTTTCAATAGAGAAATTTCTCTAGAAAACTTCTATAGATAACTTTTCGATGATAATAATTATCTGTTGACAATTGTCCGATAATAGTAATTTTCTACCGAAAACTGTCCGCTAGCAATCGTTTTCTATTAATAATTTTCCGATTACAATAATTCTGTATAGAAAATTTTCCGATAACAATATTTTTCGATAACAACTAGTTTCTACAGAAAACTTTTCAATAACAACAATTTTCGCTAATAGTAATTTTTGATAACAACAATTTTCTATTGACAATTGTCCGATTACAATAATTTTCTTTAAATAGATTTCCGATAACAATAATTCTCTATAGAAAATGTTCAAATACAAATAATTTTCTGTATTAAGATAACAATAGGTTTCTATAAAAATTTTTCTATAACAATATCCTTTTATAGATAACAATCACTTTCTATAAATAATTTTCCGATAACAATTGTTCTGTATAACAATATAAACAAAATTTTCCCTCTAAATTTGTCCGATAACAACATTTCGATAATCAAAATTTTCAATAATTTTCAATAATAAGAATTTTCCATTGACAATTGTCCGATAACAATAATTTGCTATAGATAATTTTCCGATAAAAATAATTTTCTAGAGAATATGTTCAAATAAAAATAAGTTTATATAGACATTTTCGATAACAATAATTTTCTGTAAAAAACTGTTCGATAATAATAGGTTTCGATAACAATAATTTTAAATAACAATAATAATAATTTTCTATTGACAATTGTCTGATAACAATAATTTTCTATTGACAATTGTTCGATAAGAAAAAATTTTTATACAAAATTTTTCGATAACAATAATTTTCTATAGAAATTTTTCTATAGTAAGTTATTGCTATCGATATTTGATAACAATAATTTTCCATAACAATAATTTTCGATAACAATAATTTTCGATAAGAATAATTTTAAATAACAATAATTTTCGATAACAATAATTTTCGATAACAATGACTAGTTACTATTTATATCAATAATGTTCGCAATTAGCAAAATCGGTATAATAAAATCTAAAAATGAAACGAAATCACTTGCGAGGTGAAGTATCGGTTTGTTATAAAACTCTTCTTCGTCTTAGCATATTTTTATCTACTACTTTCAGTAAAACTGACTGTGAAATGTAGTCAAATCATAATCAAATCGTTGGCAATGTGGGTTTTTTGTGGAATAAACTCACCCCAGAGTCTCTCCACCAGAAATACCTGAACATCACAAGTTTGCTTAATTTATTCACATCTGCAATGCTTACATTCCTGTGGATTAGAATGATAGTCATACCATTTATCCTTCTGTCAGTAATTACCCCTATAAAGTGTTCGAAATCATTCATTAATCGCAAACTAGTCTAAGATTATTTCATAAAATTCTTCAACTCCAAGAGAAACTCCTTGTTTTTCCTTTGTTTTGAAAAATTAAATCAAAGAATCCTTCCGATAATAACTTCGCAAATTTATTACAAAAATATGAAAATATTTTTAAGGATTTCCTGCAATAATATCCTGTTAAAAACTTCTTAAGTGGCTTAAAGAAAAAGTTTTACTCTGTTTGTTCAAGGAATTAAATAAAAATTAAGTTTCCTTGCGAATAATTTGAATCACTTGACACTAAAAACATTTCTAAACAAAACTTTCTTCACCTTCAGCTGCAGAGAAGTACACACATTTCTTTAATCTTTTTTTTTAATTAAAATGCTTCTGTCTACATATACTTACACTCCTGCCACTCTACTCTACATTATTTTACATTTCATTGAATTGTGAACGCAAATAAAACCTTTAAAGAGTTAATTATGTTATATAATCTGCTTAACAAAAAAAAATTCTTTTAAATTTCCAGTCATCCTTTTTTTTCATTTTCTCCTTTTTATGCCATCGTAAGCAGTAGCAAAATCCTTCTATTTATTGCAGGTCTATTTGCCAGTGAAATCCGCTGTTGTTGTTGTTGTTGGGCTTAAGGAAACTTAAAGTCTTTGAAAGTTTTGATGTCAACAGCTCTAAACAGTTGTGCTCTAATTTTGTTATGGTTGTTGTTGTTTTTTTCCCTCTTTTTTTTTCAGGTTTTTACCTCAATTCTAAGGCCTACTCATAGGCTCACTAAGTAGATGCAGTAGAGTGTAGAATAATAGCAAAAGTTTAATTAAGTGAATCAAACATCACACAGTTAAGTGTAAAATTATAGCAAATCTTCAAAATTAACAAGATTATTATGGTTATTGTTTTTCGTTTTACTTGTTTAACATTAAAGTTGTGAAAATGTTGTCAGAATTCCATCTAGAACGTCGTATGGCAGTCAAGTTGAATTGTGTATGTATCACTTCTAAGATGAATTCGACATTGGAAATCAAGACAGTCGTAACCCTTAATTTAAGTTAAAAGTGCGACACCGTACCATGGCAAATTTATTTCACTCTCCGAGTTTTTGCCAGAAATCTGCTGTGAGAAAGACGCCGAAGAAATATTTTTTTATATTTTCGTCTTGATGTCTGACCTGGGGTTTGAACCGTGGCCTCACGTCTAGTAAGTCAACACACTACCAACTAGATTACGAGGACTTCCACTGCAATAACCGTCCGCAGTTATTTGACAAATCAGATTGAATAAATGAGAACTAATTTGACAGATGTGCCTTCAACAAGTTGGGCCATCGGAATACCCGATATAAACCTCACCACCCGGTGCATGTGTGCACTGAAGGTTTGCCAGAAGTTTTGTTAGAATTTATGAGGTATTTTGCACCATTTACTGTCTAATTTTAATGGAATAACTTCCCTAGCGTACAGGGCTAAACCATAAAACAATTAATATTAGTGAGGTTAGGCTGTAAAGTACACCTAGAAGCTAGAAATTATGGGTACCGATGCTTGAAATCAAAAAAATAAAAAAATAAAAATAAAAAAAATACAAGAAAAGAGGAGAAAGTTAAAAAGAGACGGAAGAGAAATGATTGAAAGAAACAAATTCAGGAGAGAGAATTTACCGAAGTGAAAGCAAAGAGAAAACAAAGGAAAAGTGGGAGTACATAGACATTTCACTAACCACCTTATGTCAGACATTGAACAATCCAGGTCAGAAATCCTAAGCAAAGCTAAGCCAAGGCTAGTGAAGTAATCAAGACACTTGTACGAATCTTGAGTTTTTGACTTTGTATGCTGGAGAAGTGATGCAGTATACTTGTGTGCTCAATGATCTTGGGTTTTCCCACATTTCTATAAACTCTGTTCCACAACTTGGTTCGCTTGCTTTGCATCCCAAAAAACATAACAAGATGTCAATAAATACTCGACCTATAACGCTTGAGCTTGGGACATAGTAGGGCGTAGATTTAAAAATTTTTATTCATCTTGTAGTGTTCACTCACCATCTGATTGCTCGATGGATCAGCACGAAGAATAGTCCCAATGGACTTACTATCCAAAAGTATTATAATAGTCTTCCAGCAGATGTAAACTAACCTCGAGCTGACATAACGCTCAAGCAGATGACTTTCAAGATGGCTTTAAAGTCCATATAAACTATCAACCTATCCTATCAACTTATAACCTGGCTTTTATAGCTATGCTGCTGGCTATGTTACAATGGTGAACACAGCCTATATGGTCTGCATTCATAGGGAATCCTCTTCTTCCTCTCTTCTTTTAAGCCAATTCAGGTGATTCTTTTCTAGAATTCGTAAGCAGTGCGACAACAACTGATTTTTTTCGACGGGTCATAGATAATTTCCTTTCAATTCCGGTTCATTTAACTGTATTGTACCGACAGCCGACTACAATTTTTTAATTAAATTTTTTAACCGTTTGAAAGACCGATTGATGCCATGTGAGCGAAAAAATTAGGCTGAATTTATCCGACGACATGGGTTTTATTGGCTTTGAAGGCTGTTGAGGCTTGTACACCTGCGATTTAAGAAAACCCAACTAGAAAGTCTAACAGGATCAAATTGCAAGATCTCGATCGTCAGATGACCTTAACCTCAAATCACATGAGGTGTGTGGCACCTGTTGAAACTATCTGACGATTGTTTCCATATCATACAATTCAAGCCAAAAGACGTCGGGAATCATCGTCCTTTAGTTCTCGTCGTTGAATATAATGGCCTGGTTAATGTTGTTCTCAAAGAAATATGAACCGATGACCCTGCGAGCCCAAAATTCATACCCAACAGTGACTTTCTCGGAATGCATTGGATTTTCTTCGAGCTCGTCACATACACATTCATCCAGAAATGGGCCTCATCGCTAAAAATGATTTTTTTTTAATGAAAATTAGAATGAACTGCTTCAGAACGCATTTAGCAATTGTTGTCTACGGGGTCATTTAAATTTTTTATGATTGCAGGTGTCAAATCATGACGTAAATGTAGTCAAGTTGTGTTCTGTGAAAGGTTGAGTCCTTATCAACTGAGTTCTCAATATACTGCCTTCGATTCTCTTGTACATTCTTACGGGCAGTGGCTAAATTTCTTTTACTGAAACAGTGGATCACTATAACTGCCATAAAATAGGTGAAGCATGCGGTACAATTTGATTATTTGGACTTGCTGTTGAATACAATAACCATACGTACATACGTAATTAGTCATTACAATACTTCAGTCAGAATTACTACCTAGCTTCTGGTACCACTTATGTTTTGTGTGTTAATTTTATACATGTGAGCCGGAATCCACAGTTTAAACTCGACTCCGAACGACAGATTCTTGAGAAACTTTTCATGGCAATTTTATTTCACTCTCAGAGTTTTTTGCCAAAATTCTGCTGAGAGGAAGTCGCCAAAGAAAGATTAAAATTTTGTTTTGTTGGAGATGTCTGACCTGAGGTTTGAACCGTGGCCTTACGTCTAATAAGACAACACACTACCTACTAGACTACGGCGAGTTCCAATGTAATAACCGTCTGTAGTTATTTGGCAAATCAGACTGAATACATGACAACTAATTTGACAGATGTGACTTCAACAAGTTGGTCTTTATCAGCCTTTGAAACCTTACCACACTGTGTATATGTATTTCATAGTGCATTCGTATCTCTTGAAATACTTTTAGCTGCTCTTCATACCAAAAAACTTCAATTTTCTTCTCCTAACTAAAAACATTTACACTGAAAAACTAAAATTCACCCGCATAGATTAATTTGACTGATATTTTTATGTTCTTCATTGTTCTATCACAAGTATGAATTTGTTATTGTTATTAGTTTTTAAAATATACATACATACACGTGTACACGTACACGTATTAGGCTTTCAAAAAACGCTGTTAATTTGCTTCATTTCTAACGCTCTTCTACACTGTGAGTTTCCTTGAAAAAGTAAAACAAAAGTTGTTGTAGTTGTTGTTATTGTTTTGAATAAAATATAAACAAAGAGCAAACCGTTATTATTTACACATGACTACACTGATATACTGCAACGAGGATGAAACGTTTTTGTAAATAGAAGTGTGGGTGCATTTTTTAAGAGACAATATGAGAGAGAGAGAGAGAGACACAGAGTAATAAAACATTAAAGGAATGAAACTTGCTTGTAACTTTATTAACTTGATTTTGTATACGCCATAACAACTACTCACTTAATACCCGAGATTATTATTTTTTTTTTTTTATTTATTTGAGACAGACATGCACACTTTACATGTTTACATGTACGGAATAAAGAATTTAATTGGCAGGATTTTGTAGGCACTTACACATTATCTTGCTGGCTCTCTTTTATTCACAAAAAAAAACCTCAAAAACTCTCTTTGATTGCCGTTGTTTTATTTGCTCTGCTTATAGACTGTGGAGTAAAAGATTTCCAATTTTTTTTTGTTTTTGTTTTGTTTCTAGTCTATTGCTGTGTTTGCATATGTATTTGTGACTTGGGATGAAAACATAATGCATGTGTGGTTTTATTTTTTTGTTTTTTTGCGTTGTGATATGGTCGTGGTAGACTCCGTTTTTTACACAATTTAAGATAAAAACTGGCGTAAGGCTGGCTGTATCCTATTTTAATTTTTAATTTTTTTTTTTCTATTTGAATATGTACTCAAAATACTTTTTTAATTTTTGTAAATATTTTATTGCTTTTGTGTATAAAAAATTTGAATAATTTTTTTATTTATTTCTTAAGGAATTAAATTTTTTTTTTATTTTTTCCATACAATTTTCTTTTATAGATTTTTCCTGTGTTGGCTACCTTTCATTAATTTTTTATCTTGTGGCTGGTGTTGTTTAATATAATTTTTTTCTATTATTTTATATCCTGATTTTGTTTATATAGATTTTTCCCTACACACTCTTTATTTTTGTATCACTTTTTTACTTTTAAAATTCCCGTTTAACTTCCATTACCGTTAGTTGTGAGAGTAGACACGCAACTGATTTTCTAGTTCAATTGTTGTGTTGTGTTGGGGCTCCTAAAGAGAACTTTCGGTTTGTATTTCATTAAAGCAAGAAAGAGATTAAAATTTCTATGCAATAAAGAGAAAAACACAGAGAGCTAAAGAGAACATCATTTATTTACATTAAAAAATTACATGAGGCGCTGTTGTTTGTTTATTGTTTCCAGAATGTTTTTGTTTCTTAACAAAAAAAGGATACAACTTCTCTTTTGTATGCGTAAATTTGGTTAATAAGGCGCCTCAATTGATTTTGCTTGTCAAATAAAAGATTTTTTTTTCACGGCTATAATATTGATTACCAATATGACTAAATTACTAAAAAAAAACTTTCAAATTGTTAATAAAAATGTTTTTTTTTATTAATAAAACTTTTCATGGCGAATACGTGCCTCTACAATACTTTCATTTTTCTATACACTTTTACTTTACATGTTATGGAATTAAGTCAATAGCATTTGTTATTATTATTGTTGTTCCTTCTTTTCGTTTTTTCTTTAATAATTCAACAGTTTTTGGAAAATTGTTTCATTTAAACGTGGAAAATATTGGGTGTCTCAAAAAATTGCAGTCAAAAATCAGATTTAATCAACAGAAAAAGCTCACAAACATATTTAATCAATTACTTAATTGGTTATTAAGTCAGCCTTTTAGTCAGGATTACAACCTAGCTTATCACAGCACCCATGATGTGTGCGTTACTTTTTATACATGAGAATCGGGACCTACAGTTTAACATCGACTCCGACCGACTGGATTTTCAGAAACTTTTCATGGCAATTTTATTTTACTCTCACAGAGTTTTTCTCAGAAGACTGAAGTGAGGAGGTAGCCGAAAGAAATATTTTATTTTCATATTCTGTTTCCTTCTAGATGTATATGATGGGATTTGAAGCACGGGCTAGTGTCTAATTAGCCAATAAACTAGACTACATACATACATTACAACCCTTTAGTCAGAATTACAACCTAGTTTTTCACACCACTTATGTTGGGAAACTTTACATGACATTTTTATTTTCGCTCAGAGTTTTTGCCAAAATCTACTGAGGGGAAGTCGCCGATGAAATATTTTTTCGTATTTCATTTTGTTGAGGATGTCTGACCTGGGGTTTGAACCTTGGCCTCACGCCTAATAAGTCAGCACACTACCTACTACAGTGACTTTATTTTTAATTACCCGGCAGAAATAGAGAAAAGTCAAGCTGGAAAGATTTAATGTACTCGCTTCATATTAAAGAAAATGCTACTAGAATAGCGTTTATGCAGCTGACGTGGCAGTTGCAATTACAGGCAAAAATATTTCGGAATCTGCACTGAGGTCACTTAAATCAACCAGATCAGAGCAAAAGAAAGTTTCTGAATTTGCTACTCCTGTATTAATGGCGTCACTCTATCTAATAACACCAAATATCTTGAAATTGATGGTGATGAGCAGAAGTCGCCGTAGTCTAGTAGATACTGTGTTGGCTTATTAGACGTAAGGCCACGATTCAAACCACAGGTCAGACATCTTCCACAAAACGAAATATGGAAAAATATTTCTTCAGTGACTTCCTATCAGCATATTTCTGGTAAAAATTTTGAGAGTAAATAAAGCTGCCATGAAAATATTTCTTAAAAATTTGTCGTTCGGAATCGACTTTAAACTGTAGGTCCTGACACTCATGTATAAAATTAACACACACAACATAAGTGGTGTGAGAAGCCAAGTCTTAATTCTGATTGAAGTGTTGTAATGACCAGTTATGTATGTATCTTGGAATCATTTTGGAGAACAAACTAAACAGGAACCTGAAAACGAAATTCCGAGCCAGTAAGACGGCAACTGGTGTTTGTCATTTACAACAGAGCGCTGTAGGTCTAAACTAGAATATCAACCCTTAATATGTATAGTGTCTGTACGACTTTGTAATCGAACCCAATCTATTCTACGATGTAGCAGTTGGAGGTTGGTTTTACAGAGAAGGAATCTTCGGAACTGGTTTGTTCGTATTATAATAACGATGGCTATCATGCTAACGCATACTACTAGAACTACTACATCATCTAAGATTCTGTTTACTAGTCCTAACTGGCTACAACCAGATATATTGTGTCATTAAAGTACGGAAGAGTAGAAGGTATAGTCATGCATGGTTTTACAACAAAATTAATTTACAATGATGATTTACACCTCCCAGAGAATGTAATCCAAGTATTTGCTGACTGTTGCAGATCAAGCGAGAATGTCGGGTCTGCTAAATTGTCAGGATGGTTGGATTTTAGATTGTTTTCGATTTAACCGACTACTAAAATACTATTCGGGCAGAAATAATAACCGTAAAGATAGCCTGTATTCGAATCCGGTAAATCGAAGGGAGATGTACGAATATTTACTGACAGTAAAGCGGTTTTTAGATCTCTAGAGAGTATGAATACCTTATGTAAGGATATAAGGATATAAAAGAATGCTAAAAGCCTCTGGAGGAGAGAGCGAGACATTAGACGGTTACCTTCATATGGGTTGCAGGACACGAGGACGTTGAAGGTAAAGGCTGGAATAAATGAAATTAAAATTTTAAATTCAAACATAAGATTAACATTTCTTCGCAGAGGGGCAAACAACTGAACTCACTCAAACGTCACAGATTTTCAATAGAAAGATGGGATAGGTTAGAGGACGTGTACTTGTCAACTGTGACAAGTACAGTACCCGGAGGTCGAACTGACCCATTGATAAGGGATGGGATAATAATATATGGGACAGATCTGGCAAATAAGCAAAACCTGGAAATAAACAAAACGAAATTGGAGTTTAACCTGATCAGAGGTCGTCTATGGTATCTCTTAGCTGTTATGACAAGACACTAGGCTCTGGGTGTTGCGAGTAATACACAACAACTTCTGCAGAAGGAGTAAGAGGAGACCACAGAAAATATTATCTGACATTGCATGATACTTGAGAACATAATAGGTAAAATTCTTAGGCGTCATAGAACGTGTCTAGCCAAAGATGATTTCGATAGAATTCACACGTTCATAAAACTATCGGAATAGATGAGATAAGCCAGTTAGAAGTTATAATTTAAGGACGGAATAAGTACTAATGGTATTACCATGAGACCTAATGGGACCTAATGGGTAAGCTGTGCTCTTTGAGGTAGCTGCTAACTATACATACATATGTATATATCCCGGAACGCGTACCTTCAAATGATCAAATTATTCAAATTATTATTTCACTAACGTTTCTGTTACTTTACATTTTCCCTTTTCAATAAGAATATATTCCACAGAATGATGTTTTCATTGTTTACTCTTGTTTATTTAATTTTTAAATTGTGTTCATAAATAAATTTAGTTTTTAATTTTTTGTTTCGTGCCCTGGAAAAAATAAACAAAAAAAAAATTTAAATACAAGTTTTTGTATTAAAAATAAATTTTTGTTACAATTATGCATTGGCAGATGTGAATTGATTTGCAATCATTTGAAAAAAAAACAAACGCATTTTGATCGACATTGTGATATCCTACACTTTATGATGTGAGACCCTATATTAAGATAAATTCCAAATGTGGAAAAGAAATGATTATTGAATGACATGAATTCATTTTGTTCTTACCGATTGCTTAGCCGAAAATATCTGTATTTTTGCCTGAAATAGTCCGATAGCCTGCAACTGTCAAAGTATAGTTAGTGATGGATACTAAAAGAATAAAATCGGTGTTTTTTACAATGCAGTACATCATAAGAATCTTTCGATGGCATAAACTTTTGCTTGGTCGAAAATCGCAAATTTCTATATGGACTCAAAATATTTCATTCTAGGACCGAACACCACCGCTTCTGTCCAACTGTACTTATGTTAACTGTATACCACAGAACAGTCCCACTTTAAAAACTGGACTGTTTCTCTTACTCATGTTGATTATTCACCCTGAGCAGGATTTCGTACAATCATAAAGTTTTCTGAAACAGTCTCTGACACAGTTAAGTAAGGAACTGTTAGCCATTTTATCTGTCAGGTCAAGATGTTTGTAATGAATTTCCCGTTAGACTTGCCTTCCATACATATACGTAATTGATCATTACACACCTTCAGTCAGGATTAAAACCTAGTTCCGCATACCACTTATGTTGAGTGCGTTCATCTTATACATGAATGGCAATACCTAAAGTATAAAGTCGATTCCAAATAACAAATTTTTGTGAAACTTTTCATGGCAAATTTAATTATTCTCAGAGATTTCGTAAGAAATATGCTAAGAGGAAGAAATATTTTTCCATATTTCGCTTTGTTGGAATTATCTGACCAGTGGTTTGACACATTATTTTCTAGACTACGGCGACTTCTTGTTCCCATTAACTTAACCATAGTCTTTATAGCCTAATTTTCACTACCACCATAGGCTTCAAACCAACAGAGTCTATATGGCCGTTATAGGACAGGTTCTCATTGTCAGGATTATACCAACTCAAGCCAGCTTCTGTATCTTATTCAACTCCACCTAAGATATTTTTGAGAATATATTTATTACAGGAACAAATTATATTGTAATAAATATGAGCGGATTAACTTGGATATTGCTCGGCTTAAGTGTAATAGTACACAGCCTCTGGTGGGAATCGAATCCACGACCCTTACACGAATAGACTAGAATGATATCGATTAATTTTTAATATCGATGCATTGATCAAAAACATCGATGTTGATCCCAGAAAAAAATCGCGTTGTTTTGATATATCGATAAGTTACATTATCCGCTTTTAAGATGTCGATATATATCGTCCACCACTAAGTAAAGGTATATGATGGGGTAACGCTTAAATATCAGCATAAGATGGTCAACATATGGCCCACATAGAATATTTTTTTCATTTAATGGAATTTTCATTTTGGGTCATACACACACGCACCCCCATAAGCTCGTGTATTTTTTATTCTTAATTTTAATTTTAATTAATTATGAAAAATTACTGAATTTCAATAAAATAAAAATAAAAACAAAAGAAAGACAACGATGATGATGATGATGATAAAGATAATCAGTCGAACGAAAACAATGTTGTTTATAAAAATTTCGCATAAATAATTTCATTTTATGACGTATAGAGGAAATACAGCTGGCATGAGATTGTATAAACATACATATGTATATGCCTACATACAAACATTTGTACATAAAGTATGTAGAGTACATATACCATACATAACGAGTGATTTTTTTTTTTTGGTTTTTGGTTTTTACAGTGAAAATTTATTCAGTTCTTGTCGTATTTTTATTCGAATATTTTCTGTTTATTTTATTTTATCTTCTCTGTTTTTATGTTTTATTTGAATATTAGGATTATTATTACACGATCCTTTTACTACAAGGATCAGACTTTATGCTATAAACACAATAAACGCAACGCGTTAAACACAGCAATCTCTCAAAAAATACGATACATGGCTGTATGTGGAAGTGATGATAAAGGCAACGCAAAATTGCTGTGTATGCTGCGTTGCGTTTATTGTGTTTATAGCATGACAGTAAATAATGTAACAATGTTTAGAAGTTGCGCTTTTTATTACAACTCATGCACAATAAAGGCAACATTCCAGGCACAACAATTTTCACAATTGTCGTTGCTGCTAGTAAAAATGAAAATTAGCCTAAATGCAAAGCAGTAGCATCGTTGCTTGTCTCCTTGCCCTAAAAAGTAATCATTTCTATATACACCCATATATTCTGTTTTTGAGAGACTGTAAATGCTGCGTCTATTGTGTTTATAGACTCACGGTCAGCTTTAGCTTACGCTCTATTTATATTTGATTTATTCTCGGTCTGGCAACTCTTAGAATCTTACTTCTGATATATAATTGTAATCTATTTATGTTTCGTGTCTTTTCTAATTTGTTTTGTTATTGAAACTTGATCCTCTTGTTTGCTTCTGCTCTCGTAATATTTATTTGGGTTTGTTATTGCTGACATTTTGTGTTCTTTTTCCAGAATAACCACTTTAGCATTAATAAAAGATTCGTGACATATGGCAATCCCAAGAAAATGCTAAATAATAATAATGCTAATATTTCACCCTTAATAGACTAATAACAGAATAAATTGCTTGCAAATTGGCGAATTTTATTTTCAAAATTCCTCCGGTGTTACAATTGCACTTCTATCGAAAAACTATTTTCAGTGCCGAAACTTATTTTAAACCAAGGGGGAATTGAACAAACGGATTTGCCGGATTTGACGTGAAGAGTAACCAGAATCAAGAGTTGTCAATGTATCCAGAAGAATGCACTGTCTGGTGCTATTTGTAAGTGGGCGGCGCCAATGGAACAAGGTATCCTGTCATGACTAATGGCTTTTTGCCTAAAGTGGAAGAATTGGACTTGGTCCACATGTAGTTTCAATAATTTATTGATAGGCGAGTTTGGTGAGCAATTTGTCTCGCGTTTCGAAGCAGCCCATAGGTCGACATGACCACGAGATTTGATCTAATTTTTCCATGAGATACTTGAAGTCTCTCATATACAGAAACAAGAAAGCCACAATTCCAGTTCTGGAAGTTAACATTACAGCTGTCCTTGGTAAGATATCGACTCGAGAATATTGAAAAAATATATGCCGGGATAAGCAAGCACTCATTTCATAGTAAATATTAAATTTGCTTTTGTATTCTTTTTTTTTTTTTTTGAATTTTCAGAAGCCAAAGCATTTTTTAACTGACAACAATCCAAAAACAATCAGTTCATAAGCATAGTTTGGCGGAATAACTCACATGTCTGAAATTGCTGTGATGTATCTTTCAGCTCTATGAAGTTGTATACTCTATTCAAATTATCTGCAGCCAAACAAGCATACACAATTGGTCATTACAACCGTTTAGTCAGGATTACGACCTAGCTTCTCACATCACTTGACAGATTTTTGTGAAACTTTTCATGTCAATTTTATTTACTCTTAGAGTTTTTGCCAGAAGTTGCCGAAATAATGTCTGACCTGGAGTTTGAACCGTGGCCTCCCGTCTAAAAAGCCAACAAACTACCTGCGGCGACTTTTGCTGCAATAGCAAGATTTATTTTGAAGTCAGATTGGATTCCAATAGGGATTGTTTGATTCCCTGCCCTAACCTAACCTAATCTAAATATGTAAATCGTTACAAAATACAAATAATTCAGCCTCAATAACATTGAAATAAACCGATAGCTAAACGTCAATTTAAGATTTAACTGATACGAAATGATTTCATATTCGACCTTCTAAGGTACCTACATATACATATGAAGTATAACAGATTAGTCCGTAGTAGTCTACCTTAAGGCATCAAAAATTGTTACACTTGCTGTACAGTGTATTCTCTAAAATCAAAGAGAGTAAGAGAGTGATAGTCGTTGGTTTTATTAATCGTATAGAGTCTAAAGAAAGAGATTAAAATCGATGATAAGTCGGCATTGAGAAGAATAAAACTGTAAAAATACAAATCATCGAAAACAAGCCCGATTTAATTGGACAGACGAGACGATTTCAGTTGGTTTATAATTGTCGGGGGCGACGGTTTGTGTTTTGTGTGGCAAATTTTGTTTTTTTGCATTTTTCTGGATTTTAAATTGTAAAATATTCTTCAATATACTGTTTAATACAATTTTTTAATTTTTTTAAATAAAATTTTTATTTAAAATTCAAATAAAATTAAAGAAATAAATAATAAAACTCAAGTGCGCTTACATTCGAAATAAAAACGCGAGAAAAACGAAAAAATTAAATACAAAAATCACTTAAGCCGGGTAAGTATTGAATTTAATTTTTTTTTTGAAATCTTATGTAGAAAGTTTTAAGTGCTTTTTAAAAAAATTACAATAACAAAAACAAATTAAGAATACCGTTATCATTTATTGCTAGCATTTCACTTGGCCTCGACTTACATGGCACACTTTTTGTTCGTTAAATATTCTCTAAATTGAGTCTATTTTTATAGAAAAAATACAATAAAAAAATAAAAAAAATTTTGTTTTTGTTTTTGTTTTTTTTTTTTTCGCTGCCTACAGACAAAGGTCAATGCCAATGAGATTTCCCGTTTCTTTTTTCGTTTCTTTTTTTTCTTTCAATTTTTTTTTTTATTGATTTTCATATTGAAATTGATTTCAGCCATTTTCGATTATTCGACCGGCATTTGTTTATTATTCTTTCCCTCCTCTATGTGTTCTATCTGCTCTGGAAATTCGAAAGTGTTTACTGTTTCTGTATAATTTACCGGATTTTATCGCTTTCTTTTATTTGCATTTTCTCTTTTATAGTGTGTGCACTCACTCACTGTTTGGTTTATATTTTTTTTTTCTTTAAATTTTTTTTTTTTTTAAATATTTTGTTGATTTCGATACACTTTTGATCTCATTTTATGTCAATTGATAATTTTATTATTTATTTCATATTTCATTTCATTCCTTATGGCAATGAAATAATTTTACTAAAAATACTTTCATAAAAATAAAAAAAAAATTAAAAAAAAAATTTAATAAAATAAAAAAACATTTTTCAAATAAATTTTTTGTTTTTTATTTTTTTATGATATTTTGTTATTATTGTTATCGTTTTTTTATAGCATTTTATGTGAGAGATTTTTAACGTGCATATTATAATTTGATGCTGGTGTACATGCTTTGCATGGCAAATTTAAAATTTCAATACCCAACATACAACACACAACACAATTCAAGAAAGTAAGTCAAGCATGTGCTGACATAAAATTGTTTTTTATAACAATAGGCTATCAATGAACATAATAAACAAATAAATATGTATGTAACGGTAAAAAAAAAAAAAATAAACGTCTCTGTCAGTGCATTTTTTGTTTTTGCTTTGATCTCCCACCTCTTTTTTTTTACTTTGTTTCAGTTTCCTTAATAAAGTTTTACTTGCTGAACAAATAACAAATCAAATAGAACAAGTCCTAGAAAGCTCTTCGCAGCAATTTAATGTGTTTCTTGTATTCCTGTAACAGCTCAGGTTTGAGGACGTACACTGCTTGCTGGGTGGCAAACCCATGTTGTGTGTGTTAACTTTACTTATGAGTGTACAGGTCTACTGTTTAACGTCGTGTCTAAACGACAGACTTGAGTAACTGTTTATCACAATCTTATTTACTCTCAGAGTCTTTTTCGTTCTGTTCGGGTTCTCGTCTTATTGTCGTAAATAGCTCACTGAGTTGTAGTTTTTCTTAAAAGTTAGGTTAGGTGTGCAAATTGAGTTTCATTTAGAGCTCATGGAATCATTGTGATCATCCTTATCTAGTATAGGGAAGGAAAAGAAGGGCAAAGAAATTTGAAAGGCTTAAAGAAAAATAGAATGATCGAGAGAACAAAACAGTTACATCCAAATTAACGTACACTTTTCAACCGGAAAGTTAGTTCAATGCTTGAAGTATCCTAGTATTCAACCTTACCTTACTGGGCTGTAGAGTTACAGGGCTTCTTATCACAATACTTAACTTGCAATATTTCAGCTGAAACCTATTTCAAACCCTTGTCAGCAACATAACCTTATAATGCTCGATAAGAAACATCATCACCAATCTTACGCAGGATTTATCAATCCCCAGCAGCAAGCCGAATCCACTAACTTTGATAGAAAGTGGATAGAAGGTCCTTCCAATGCTTATCCGCCTTCTCCCAGTTCCATCTACTGACAAACCAATAGGACCCACCTCCAAGTCCACCCAGTTTTTCAAAAGAATTCGCCATCTCGTTTCAAGATATACGAATACGTCTCAGAATCCAACAGAGGATTCGATCAGAGCAAAGGGCCTTAAGAAGGCAAAAGGCCTTACATTATAGACTGACCAAATCACCTTTAGGGCCGCCTGACTATCAACAAAGATTGCGTAACTATCTGCAAATGAAGAGGATTTTGTGCTTGCAAAACGCTATAGTTACCAATTAATCTAAAATGAAGCTCCCATTCGTAGTCCCTACAAAAGAACGCAGCCACAATGCCCCCATTCAATTTCGAACCATTCGCAAAAAGGGTATACCATTTCACTTTAGGCAATATCCCATAGGGCGTTATCCAATATTAGGACTTACAATTCAGACAGAAGAAAAACACCTTCATCACACCGTTTCCTATTTTTGAGGATAGGACGAATGCCACACTGACCTCTAAAGCACTGTTACAAGTAGCCTAATTGCATTAGGCGTATGTCACTACGAGCCACACATCGCTTGACAATAGATCGATATGGCTCGAGTTTATACCCAAGCACCTTAACCATTACACCGCGCCAGCTTCGATTGGCTTAGTAAATTTTAGTACAATCTCTGTATGGTAATCCGACCGAACTTCGGTATGCAGCATCAGTTTAGTGACCATCTCTGAAGAAAACCCTAAAGCGCAGTTTAATGAAAAAGGTTCTAAGATCATCTGCAATACTGATCACCAGTGTGCTTTGAACAATTCGTATCAAGCACCTATTATGTATGGCTTATTTAAGCGCTTCTAGTATTTCAATTCAAATAAAATAAAGTGTACGAAAGTTTTTATTCCTGTAAAAGGACCTATTGACGAGAGAATTTTATTTACTCTCAGCGTCTTTATCTGATGACATTTTCGTTTTGTTCGGGTTCATATCTTTTGTTATAGTTTTGAAGAGGTGCCTTGGTACTACCTTCCAACTTTATAGGGTATCAATTTCATATCCATGCCAAGTATATAGAAAAACTTCGGAATGCTGCTTGGCGTCAATAATTACAATTCCCAGCCCAGCGCCTGTTATGTATTCAGATCTCCTCTTATTGTAATATCGCAACAAAATTTTTTATTGCCTCAAGCCCACTTGATTTCAGAAGGCTCTTTGCTTCACTTTATCATTCTTTTGTTGAGCATACCTTACCAAACGTAAGGTATGCTCAAGCCTCCACAGAAGGCTTCTGATTCTATCAATGGCGTGCAGGCTGCAGGCAACCTAGTTTGTTTATTCATTACGGCCTGAATGTCAGATAGTATTGCTATGTTTTATATTTTGTACCTCCTCTTCAAGTTGAGCACATATTTTGATGGCAAAGACTTTCCCTTAGAAGATACCCGCGTTCTGCTGCTGTTCCAAGATTCATTCTGAACTAATGGGGTACTCGAGCATTGAGGAACGCAGTGGTTTGTGGCTTTTTCGCATACACCTGCAACTTAAGAAAATGATTCTGGTGACCAGTTCACATCACCACCACGTGAGGTGACTATCTCCCCACAAATCATTCGGGCAGAATATGAATGTGGCGTGAACTGGGTGACACCGTTCTGTTGAAACCAAGTGCCGTTGGTGTTCAGATCATCCAATGCTGGTGAAAAGACGTGGGTAAACAACGACCTCTCTAGTGACACTGCTAGCCTGGTCAATATTGTTCTCAAAGAAATATGGACCGATTACGTTACATATACATACATACATAATTCGTCATTAAAACCCTTCAGTCGGGATTACGACCTAGCTTCTCACACTACTTATGTTGTGTGTGTTAACTTTATAGATGATTTTAAAGTCGACTCCAAACGACAGATTTTTGAGAAACTTTTCATTTCACTTTCTTAATCACTCTCAGAATTTTTGTCAGAAATCTGCTAAGAGGAAGTCATTGAAAAAATATTTGTTCATATTTTCGTTTTGATGTCGGACCTGGCGTTTGAACCATGGTCTTACATGTAATAAGCCACCACCCATTACGTTGCCAGCCCAAAATTCATACCAAACAGTGACTTTTTTGGCGTGCATTGGACGTTATTGGATCTCATGTGGATTAGTATCGCTTCATATTCGAGAATTTTGTTTGTACACATACTCTTTCATCCAGAAATGGGCCTCATCGCTGAAGATGATAGTTCAACGAAAATTAGGGTCAATTGCCAACTGCATAAGTGCCCATTTAGCAAACACATGGATGTTGGCATGAATGTCATGGATTATGTTGACTTTGAGGACCGCTGAGGATTATTTGCATACACAACAAAAAAATCTATCGGCATCAAATCCACGTGAGATGGCCAATCCTTCAAATCGGTTGTTCAGGATATCCTCATTGCTGAACATGATTTTTCGATGAAAATTGGAGTCAGTGGTCACCGTAGCTTAGGAGCTAGTGTGTTGGCTTATTAGACGTGAGGCCACGGTTCAAACCCCATGTCAGGCATCTCCAGAAAATCGAAATATGAAAACTGGATACATGGGCATCAGCGCCATTAACCACATTTACTTTTTATATGACCAACAATATAAAAGAAAATAGCACTTGAATCTTAAATTAAATTTCTGTTTCTTAAAAATCTTCCAGTTTTTGTTGTTAGAATATTATCAAACTTAATCCACGCTATGAATGGATGAGCGGCAGACGCCTATCACTCCTACAACACAGTCAATCTGTTCTTATCACAACTCAGACTAGCGAAACTATTAAAAAAAACAAAAACGATTATGAGCAAAGTACACAATTTAAATTGTTTTTTTATTCATATTTTTTATGATTAATTAGTCATAGTAACTATAACAACAACAACAACAGCAACAAGTGAAGAATAAAAATATAATAAATATTCGGACAAAACTTGAGCATTTTTACAGCAGCCATGAATTCACTACAATGTTGTGATATTGAAAACAAATGCTGGCTGATAAGCCACGAACCACTGAAAATGAAATGAAAAAAATAATCGTCTTTTTGTTTTTGTTTTTATTGTTTATTGTTTATTTATGTTTACTTCGTTACAGATTTATAGAACGAAAGAAAAAACTACAAATCAAAACAAAGGAGAAAAAACGAAAGACATGGGCCAAGAGAAGAAACCGACAGAAGAAGGCCAAGAAAAAAACAACGCCGATGAAGAGATCTGCGATGCGCCAATGGAGACAGCTAGCGCCAACGCAAATGCTGACGATGATAAGGAAATCGAAGAAGTAGAAGAAGAAGTTGTTGTGCGCTCAGACAAAACATTTCACGAACGTATATTATTAATCATGGAAAAATTTGCCAGCTATCGAATGGGTCAAGAGGTAATGCAGAGAACCGATCGTATGTTAAAAATACTAGAGGATACAGCCAAATGGAGTTTGCCTGCGGGTAAGTGATTGTTAATCTTAAGTTTCAAGGCCAACAGATTTGTTATCGAAAGAATGGTTGTTTTTTTTTCCAAGTAGCACCCGAAGTCAAACTAGAACGTCCCTTACCCTGGATACCATTTCTAGCGCTTTTAATTTTGATGCGTATGACCCGTTTTTGGTGTTCGGTGGTCTCTTTCGCTACGCGTTTGCATCCAGTTAGACCACAAGAGATGGTTTACTTTTTTCAAAACAGGCGTCGCACTTTGCGAGTTGTACGTATAAACGGTTTGAAGACAATTAGAAATCGCGAACAACAGCCTTCCTTGGTTTGCCGACATCAGACAGTTCGAAATATCGATGAAGGCTTTTTGCGTAGATTAAGAAGTCTTTTAAGTGGTGCCGCTTGCAGACCAAGCCAGATGCCTGGTGTACCACGTCCCAATGCATTCGCACCGTTTGGCCAGAGAATGACTCTGTCTGAGCTTTCGGCTGAACTTGAACCTGAAATTGGACCTGAGCTTGAACCCTCTACCTCTCAGAATAATGTAAGTGTTTATCTCTCTATCTGATGAAACATGAACTTCTTTAAATCATTTCTTCATTTTTAGGCTGATGGTCCAAGAAAAAGGGCTCGTAAGTCCAAAAAACGAAAAGATGATGAAAGAGACTTAACTATTGACGAAATGTTGGAGAAGTATGGCAATGAAGATACCGATAACACTGACTCAGATTATGATCCCCGAGATGATGAAGAGGATATTCGTTCCACTACCAGCAATTGCAGTTCGACTACTGAAGAAACTCAAAGGGAAATTGTACAGGCACGTTAACAAATATAATGCATGCAACATTTCATTTAAAGACTACAACTACAAAATATTTAGGATTCACTCCTAAAGAAATATTTTTTTTTTTTAATTTTAAGATATCTCCTTCAACCCCTGCATCAAAACCATCAAAATCTATTAGATCCTCTAGCTTACTACCCTTCAGATCAACCAAATTGACTACCTAGTCATTACTGCCTATGTGTCTGTTGATAAAGACTCTGACATAACACGTGAATAAAAGTTTATTCTGTTTTTCAACTTATTGGTACTGTGTCAAAGGGGCCATTCCCCGTTAAGATTTCTATAATTGTGCTCAACCTCCTTCAAGATATTATAAAGATTAGTTTCGTATCTGAAGGCCCTTGCGAACCTACAGTCTGATCTACATCTCCAAACATGATTGGTTATTCAATCGAATCTTTTCTCAATAACTCCCAAAGAAGAATTTCACAGTTAAACGCAATATTACCAGTTGATCTGCGACTTCGTTGCCAGTGATATTGTAATGATCACGTAAGCAGCATAATCTTAATCGATAATCCGACATAAGAACCTTTAGCAACCTCTTCCAAATGTGATAAAAATATATTGGGTCTTTCAACAGGCACTTCCGAACTTTGACAGTTAAAAATGGCCATTTAGTTGAAGCAACATCTGTCAAATGGGTCTTTATTTATTTGGTCTGTTTTGTCAAATCACCATAGAAGGCCATAATCATAGACAACGCGTGTTACCTGAAAGGACTCTGGAACAGTTGTCAACTGACCCCAATATTTATCGAAAAATTATCTTCAACGATGAGGTCACTTCCTAGATGAATGTGTACGTGAGCAAACAAAGTTTTAGCTGGCGGCGCAATCGGTCCGTATTTCTTTCTGTAGATTGATGAGTATTTACTTCAATTGGCCTGAATTGTATGTTCTGAATACAAAAGACGAGTGGTTGGTGCTTATGCTTAATTTGAGGGTAAAGTCATATCATGTGGTGGTGATATGGTGATAACTGGTCACCGAGATATACGTTTTGTGCGGTTTTCTTAGGTCGCAAGTATGTACCATAAACATAACACAACATAACCTCAAAACCAACATAACTCCTGTCATCGATCATGCATCAGCGTCAAGGAAAATTGCACATTTCGAATGCACTGCACCTAGACAAAACGATGTTCTATTACAGATATTATGGCATCAATAGTTATTTCATTCGAATGAAAAATTTCGATAATAGTTCACCCGATACATTGCTTATCAATAAATTGTTAATTTTTGGCTCTTTCTCACAAGTCCTGTGACACTAACATTGCCTGAAAGACATTATATTCCATTGAAGAACTACATATGCATTTCCTTGACATTGGTTAGATTGATAGAGACACCTGTTTCTCCATTTTGGACAGTCCATGGTGAAGACAGTGCAGCCCTCGAAGTATTCATTGGAATCAATCCAAAATTTTCTATCGGTGTACTGAAGTAAATTTTTGTGGCCATATAATTCGTTGATCCGCCAGGCGAAGTGACTTAACCCCGCTGGTATAGTTCTTTCAACTGTGCTGTGGTCTAGCTTACAGGAATTTACTAGACTATCTCATTCAACCTAAGAAGAGTCTTTTTGCTGTCATCTTCTTGACATATTCCTCAAACGACAGTAGATGAAGGATAACGTCCAGAGTCGCCTGTGTTGTAAATCTTTGCTCTTTAGAAATTTCACAATACCGTTCAGCAGTACGTAAGAAAATATTTAATGACCTTGGGGTAAATCCAATTTATCACACTCAGTCTCAGATTCCAGCTTCATCTTTCCTTGCGAAAGCTCTTTGTTCTAAACCAATCCTATCAGGCACACGGCATTCTGTTTTATGTTCTCAAATCTGACTTTGCCATCCTATTCTTAGCTTCTGCTTATTTCCCTGGGAAAGTTTCTCAAATTTGTCTATAATGTCAGTGATTTTTTTTCTCTGATTGATCGAGTAGAGTGAGGTGGATATCATTATGATGTTATATTTTAGTTTCTCAACGTTTTCGTAAAGTTTTTTTAGCAGTCTTCGACATTCTTTGTCTTATCCACAATAGAAAATTAAAATATAACAGTAATATTCCTAATTTTTATGAAAGAAAATAAATGTTTAGAATGCCTTTCAGCAAGGTTAAGCCCAAAAAAATCACCCCTCCAACAATGCGTAGGGTTGTCTGATGCAGTTAGTATCATTAAAGAAACGAACTCTATCGACCACACATAACATTGAAAATAAATGGTTTTAATTTCTATTGAGAGCTATACATATATAGGATGGGCTATTTAAACAAAAACAGTTTGGATCTTTGTCAAATTTATTTTTATTTTGGTGTGAAGTACAATTATTCCGATTAAAATCGAATATTATTTCATTCATATGGCTGCCGCGGCTGGCCTCACAGTAGCTCATTCGATAGGACCAATTTTCGTGCACTTTTTGTGGCAATGGTATTACGAATGTTGCCCCTTATATGCTCAATTATCTCTGGTTTATCGGCCTAACACTTTTCATTCACAGCGCCTTACAGAAAATAGTCCGACGGTGTCAAATCGCAGCTTCTTGACATTACCATTTCGGCTAATTAAACGGCCATCACGACGTTTGACGCAATAAATCGATTGTGGCATGAGATGTGTAGCAAGTTGCACTACCCGTTTGAAACCAAACATCGTTCACATCAATACCATGAAGAGCGGGTACAAAAAAATCGGTTGTCATGGTACGATATGTGACTCCATTGATTGAAATGGTTGTAACGTCCTTGATATTTACGGGTGTACGCACTGTACAAGCACTCTCACGCGCATCAACAATGAAACCAATTTCACGAACTTAAGCAATAAACTTGTGTATACCGATCACTGTTGGTTCTTCTCTGCGACCAAATTTTATACGAAATTTTCGAGCAATTTCCAACCAATTGCCTTTGCTTTTGAAAATAAATTTCCAATAAATCCCAAAGTTGCTCAAGCGTAAATCGATTCATTACGTTCAATATAGATAACATTGAACGGAATTTTGTCATAAAATAGAATGACATAAGTAATGCCAGATTCAAAATAATCGATGGTTCAAATTTAAACAGATACATGGCCCACCCTATAAGAAACTGTTTTATTTTTATTTTGTTTTTTTTTTTTTTATTTTGTTTTTTCTCTTTAATTTTATTTCAGTATTCATAAAACTCGCTCGCGAGCTTAAATAATTACTTGGATGTGTATTTATTATAAAACTCGCTCGCGAGTTGAAGATAATTTCATATCAATTTCTCGGGCATTGCACTTTTTTGATTGGCTAAGAAAATGTTGCATTGAAAAACTTACTAACGACTATTTTACGAAAGCAAGAACAAATTTTAATTAAAAGGCGGTAGAGGTAAAGTGAATAAAATTTTATTAAATTCAATACCGATTAACTCATAAACTCGCTCTAGAGCTGAAATAAGTCAGAGTTTTGTTTCCAAGATCTGCATTTTTTTTGTTAAATGTTTAGGTAATTTAAAACTCTCTTCATGTTAAGATCAAAAATCTCCTGAATTAAAAAGAAAAATGCTTGCGAGTTAAAATCAAGCTTAAGTTTATTGAGGCACTTGATTCGAACTTTATGTTCTGTATGATGGGGTACAACAATTTTTCCCATTTCTATTATTACAGGCAGCTGCTGAGGCCATAGTTCACAATGAAAACGCGGAAAACGTGGAAAACAATGATAATGAAATTAAAGAAAATGGTAATTCAAAACCAGTGGATGGCAACGAACGAAAATCCGGATCAGAAACCGATAGCGACAAAGAAGGGGAGGCCAATGAAAATGGTTCGTCTGAAACTGTTGAACAAAACAGTGATTCTGGTGAATCGAATGCAGCGACAACAGAAGTCGGTAATGGTTTTTAGTATTTAGTGAAGCAACATTTGTTTTCATATGTCTCTCTTTTGTACAACACTCTCCTAATAAGTATACATACATTTAAATAATCGAATTTAAGCCATAATATTTAAAAAACCCCCATCAATAAAATTTTTAAATTTACAAATTAAAAAAATAATTTTTTTTCCTTTTTCATTGTGAAAAGAAAAGAGAAAAAAAAAACAAAAACGACAAAACAATCATCAAAACTCATACGTAACAAAATTCAAAATTTTTATTCGCATTTTATTTAACCCGCTTGTTTTTGGCTTCTGTGTGTGTGTTTAATTTTTTCCTTTATTGTATGAAACTTTTTCCGCAATTATGCTACTTTTTTCTACCCACAACAGCATCCACAAATCATGCCTCTACACCCATAACGAATACGCGTACACATTTGGCCGTAGCTTCTTTGCAAGAGGAGGAGAATAAACAGAAATCTACGCCAGGCCATGAAACGGCAGCTTCCCTCAAACCGCCTATAGTTACCAGCTCCTCCACTGGTAAGTGTGATGGTTGTACCAAAATCTATATTGTTTTTGTTTCTGTGTTAACAATACTCCCCTCCTCCCATTCCCTGACAGAATCACAAAAATCAAAACAAAACAAAGCAAAAGCGGAAGAAAAATGTTATAGAACCATAACAACACAGACGTGTCTAGAAATAGACTGGTCTATAACGATTAAAACCGAAATTACCCATCGTAGAACCCCTTCAAACTTGGAAAATCTAAATTATTCGGTACAACTGACACCGGCTACATCGGACGAAGACATATTCTATAGTCCCATTGGTTGGTTTGATTTCATAAAAGAAGAAACAAAATTGTTTTTAAATTTACCTCACCTTCAGCTTCATACGACTGTTAGAATATTCGCACTCTCAATCTCGCTCTCATTCTCACTCTAATTTTAGTTTTAAAACCATATTAAAGCATTCACCCATTAGTACCGTTTCCCCATTTGGCATCCCCACAAAAAAATTTTCATTCCTTTTTCTTTCTTTCACAAACCAATTCGTATTGAGTTTAATCTCCCCGTTTTCCTCTACCTCTACCACTCAGGTTCACCACAAGATTTCCATTCAATTTTCCATCCTGCTCCAATTGTTAAGGGTTCTACAAACGAAGGTAATTTCTTCCGTATTAAGCATTGATTGCCTCAACCTCTTACACTACATTTGACATTTAAAAGATTTTCATTTCAGCCCAACGTCTAACACCCCAACGAACGGAGCAACTTGAAAGTTCCAATACTGAGGCGACACCGGAGGCGTCGAACAATGCTGGTCCAAAAAACAACAACTATAATCATCGTAATCAGAATCAAAAACGAAAGCCCAGAAATCGCCGAAATCGCCGTTAAAAACAAATGAAAAAATAAAGCCAATAATTTTAAAATAGAAAATAGAAATAAAAAAAAAAATAATTTTAAATGTATGAATAAAAATAAAAATTAAATTTAAAAACAAATTAAAATAAATAAAGAAATTTTTATAAGATTTTATAATAACCTACACTACGTGTTTTGTGTTGTTTTTGTATTGTTAGTGGAGACCTCTGAGCCATGAACTATAGTGGCACATACATATATGGCCCATTATGTTACTCAGTGTGATGTAAGCCCCCTTGTCATTATCATACCCTGAGCTCTGGATGAAACCACGAAGTTCTTTCAATGGCATATTCGCCACCATGCCCAGATCTTCAAACATTCTGTTACCCAAAAATCAATTACGTCTGTTCTAAACTGCATGGCAGATTCTGTAGTAAAATTGCCAAGAGCACAGTGTCCCGTCAGAATTCATGTTAGAATGTGAACATTTCTTTTGTCGAACTCAAGTAGTTCTTTGGTTCTCCCACTATCCATTGCTGAATTCAGCAGTTATGAAATTCGGCAATCAGGTATGTGCGAACACCCATACAGAACATAATTAGTCATTACAACCCTTCAGTCAGGATTTCGACCTAGCTTCTCACACCACTTACATTGTGTGCGTTAATTTTATACATGAATGGCGGGACCTACAGTTTAAAGTCGACACCGAACGACAGATTTTTTTGAGAAGCTCTTCATGGCAATTTATTTACTCTCAGAGTTTTTGCCAGAAATCTGCTGAGAGGCAGATGCCTGACCTGGAATACGAACCCGGGCTTTTACTTCTAATAAGCCAACACATTACCTACTAGACTACGGCAGCTAGTCGACTGTTCGAACACACACGATTTGTTGAATTAAATGCCGCTTGTTCCACTTTGGAAAGGTATTTCTGTAGGGACATAATATCTCCTCTATCGTCTCCTCCTCAGTCATCATCGATCCCTTCCGCGCCAGTTCGTCCAGCTTTTCATTTCTCTCTATGCCAGAGTGGTCCGGAAGCCAGTAGAGGCGGCTGTTGTGTCGATGTATATAGTGTAGAAAGTCTATGCAACTCCTAACGCCCTTTGATTTAACGAGATGGGATCCCAGCGCTTTGATTGCTGCTTGACTGTCCACACATATGATTAAGTTCCAAGCAGGTAGGTCCCCGGTTTCTACTAAACGTGCAGCTTTTTCCATAGCAAAAATCTTCGCCTGCAATATGCTGAGCCCGTTAGGTGATCTGTATGACCCGTTCATTGATAGTTTATCGGAGTAGACCCCATGTGCAGTTCCACATTTCATTTTTGAGCCATCGGTGAAAATCGTTATATCACCGATAACAGTTTCAGCAACCCATTCTTACCACGAGGGAGTGTGAGTTCTGTATGTTCGTCGGAAAACATTCTCTGATACCAAGTAGTCATATCTAATACCCTGTTGATTCGATTTCACAAGTAATAGGTACATTATCGGAAAATGACCCTGATTTAAGGGTTTTAATAAGTATGTTGCTGATGCCGGTAGTTTTGGAGTAAGGATGTACCCAGCTAGCCATATTTTATTTCGTACAAATGAGTTGACTTAACACAAGCTTTGAATGTTCTAAAGACATAGCACATAGAGTCCGTCGTATGCATACATTGACTTTTTCAACTGACAGCAAAGTAAAGACCGATTTACATAGAATCCGTCATACGTTAAACTTTGAATTTTCCAAAATGCAGAAGTGTTGAAGTACATGTTTTCTCATGTGCTTTATTAAATTCGGTACATCACCGTTTATGTAACTCTTCTATAATGTCTTCTTCAACCATATTGCCCTAACAAACTTCAGCATGCTGCTCGGTGAATAATGACTATTCCCTCCTTGGCACCTGATATTTACCAAAGTATTTCCTCCTGAGAAGTATTGATGACTCACAGGATTAATGAATATGTTCTGATGATTTATTCTCATCACCCGACAACCAATATGTTGGGTTTGAAATGATCCCCAATCGGTACAAGGGGACCTTAGATCTACAGTGCCCTATAAAAAGTCCTATTACTAAGTTCTAGTAATTCCTAGACAGTCAGATGCACGACTCCTCTTATTGTATATTTCCAAAAACCTTTTTTTTTTATTTGCCTCAAATTTATTAGCGTTGAGAAGATTCTTTGCCTCTCTTTTCGTTTAGTATACCTTTCCAAACTACACAGAAAGATTCTGGTTGCATCAATATCGTGGAGGCTCTCTTCCTCGCAAGTTTATTTACCTTGTAATACATCCGCGATTTTTCCATGGGACCATAAGCTCCAGCTTCTGTCCCAAGATCAGCTCTTTGTCCATCTGTATACAAGAAAATTGTCCCTCTTTTAAAAGAGTATGTAACAACCAGTATACTTTATTTAGTCTCGTTACGAAGCAACTGATTCTGTTCAGTTGATAGTTAAGGAAGGAGCTGTTATACATACATCCCAAAATCCTCAGATGAAATTTATGTTAGAATTGTCAACCATTATCCTAATATCTTCGCCAATGCTCTTGCTGTCACTACTATGTGCTACGGACTTAAGTCCAACATGCTCTCTGACCAAAATGGTGCCTTATGCCACACAGCACGTGATAGTACGAACTTACTGAGAGGCAAATATGTCAGGCAATTATTCTAACGTTTTGAAGCATTAGTCCATTAGATCCAACGACCTGACAACTCTAAACTATTTCTTTGTGTCTTGAGAACAGACACAGGCCAGCCACAATTACAACCCTGGATGATAATGGCCGACATGTTGGAAAATATATGCCAAATTTAGAATTTATGGAGTTTAGTATTCTATTTCCCAGGAAGCGTTTTTCAGTCTTATAAAAGGTCAAAATAAAGGAAGATTAGACCAAGTATTGAAAATTAAAAGGATTTATTTAAAAATGATTTATGATATGTCTCACGCGTGTGAGAAGATGGATTTTAGAATATATTACCCTAGACGCAAACCCATTAATCAACATAGCTTGGTTCTGTTACTAACAGAGCTCTAAATTTAAGGTTTGTGAACAAAAACAGGAAAAAGGATTAAATTTCTGGATAAAATTAGATAAAAACAACAGTTGGTAAATTATGTTCTATAGGCACTTATTCTAAGAACTACACGGAACAGATAATTGTCCGCAAGCTAATGCAAAACGGTACAGAAATCAATATAGGAACAAAACAAGATAACATAGGCGGGCCAAGTTAGTTGTTTTTAATACATACAGGACAACTAGGCAGTGCTAAGTGAAAGTTCTTAAAGTTTATTACATCCCTTTAACAGAGCGAGTTGTAGTAAAATAATACAACTCTGTTAACTACGGGTTTAAGTCTAGGTTAGTAGATTTCAATCTATCTTCACACACATTTTTATCTCCAGTGCTTTATAATATAATTTTAAACAATTGTAGGGAATGTTAGTGTTAATATTACAGAAATTTTATTCGAATTGCTCTGTAACATTTAGCATGCACCAGAACCATAAATATTCAGCCAGTTTCATGACATTACATACACCAACCACTGCAGAACTTTTATTTACAGATTCTGTAAACGGTTATTCAGCATCAAAGCTTTTTGCAGAGAAGGTGCTGTTAATGTCAAGCAATTCGGTTCGGCTGTTAAGAATTTTAATGCTTAGAAATTATAATAATTTTTTTAATAAGCCATGAACCTGTTATTATATCTTTATTATCGAAGGGATGTAATAGAATTCTGTGAGCTTGCAATCTACTGTACTGCCCTCATTCTATAGTATATAATGCATCTCTATTATGACCACCCCATTCATGGTTTTTTTTAAATAAACTTCAGGATATTGTTCGGTGCCAGGCAAGATAATTCGTTGCCTAGTTCTTGATGTATTACCGCCATATATGCACGAAGTATGTGGTCTGATGAATCATTATCCTGATCATGGATACTGAGGGGATCCCTATTTGGAAGAAATATTCTTTGTCAGTCTTTATCTTTGTCGGTCAGGCTACTTCTGGATAGTTTACACTTAAATCTATTCTACCAAGAACATACTGAGCGACGAATTTTGAACCAGTCCATTGCCTGCTAAGATCATACAATTTGACACCTTTAGACAATTTTTCTTTAGACTTTAGGTACGCCAAACTCTACTGAGGACTGGAAGATAATATTGAAGTCGCTGCCATTATTGAGATAAGGGCTAAAATGCTGTAAAAATTATGTCCAGATTGCAGTTCTCAGATGGTCCATTCATGGCATAGTCGAAGGCAATATTTAAATGAAATACTAAAGAAAAGGCAAATGAGAGGTAGCCTCTTATTGTTCTAAATTAAAGTTTCTTTCACTTCTCTAAGTTTCAGTGTCTTTTTTTTCAATATTAAAAACCCAAAGGGTTAAAAACAGCACAAGAAAGTGCCATTGGCACTTTACATCTCCAAAAGAACCGTAATTTTAGATCAACCATCACATCTTTATCGGGCTGTGAAACAAACCCTGGCTTATGGTGCATGTTTGCTAACATCATTGCCACGCACGCAGTCAGCCATCCTAATCAACAGAACACCCTGTTTCACTCCAAGGTATTGCGTGCTATACTCAATTGGCTTCTATCTGACCTTCTATCAAAATAGAAAGATGCATGCGATTAAATTCTAACTAAACCGGGACATTGGACATGCTAATATGCTTGGGAAAACATGGACACATTCTGGTCGATTATATGTTTCCTAATTTCCTGAATAGCTGATGTGATTTTAAAATTCCAACTAGGGACTTCTGGCTTAAAGGTTCCCAATAGTAGCCACGGCGTTTATAGAATGCACACCAAGGTGTGTGGTAGTATATTTATTAAGACTTCTGATATTAAACTTTCTATAGGTTGCCTATCCACTGCAGTATTTTGCTGGCAAAGATCATGACAGTTTTGAACAATGCTGTATGGGTGCCGGGATTTTTCTTGAAAATCTTTTACCTATTAAAATCCTAACGAACATATTTTCAATGTCTGTCCATGTACTTGGTTTCCCAGGTATTTCTTGTTGAAAATTTCGGTTCATTTCAGAGTAATACTTCTACGGGTTCCGGGACATAACTTACTTCCAGTACTTACTTACTTAATTGGTCATAACATAATGTCGTCTTCGAACGACTGGTTTTCAGAAACTTATCATAGCAATTTTATTTTACTCTCAGAGTTTTTTGTCGCCGAAGAAATATTTTTTTATATTTAGTTTAGTTCCAGATGTCTAAGTCGGGGATTGAACCCTGGGCTCTCATCTAATAAGCCAACACATTACCTACTACACTACGTTATGTTCCGGAACACAGGAATATTGTTGGAAATCGAACTGCTGAAGAGCTGGCCAGTTCCGGTACCATTTACACTCGCCCAGTAAGAACACACACTACCTAATAGACTACGGCGTCTTCCGGGACATAGGAATATCGTTAGAAAATGCATTGCTAATGAGATGGGAGCGGAGCTCGAAATTTGCGGCATGTTACAAGGCCTAGGTATTTCAAATGCGCCATGTATATAGGATATTATCCACTCGATTTACGGGGAGACTTGGCACTAAGAGGGACGTGCAATATTTATAGACGTTACATATGGATAATAAGGCTCGTGCTACAGGGCACAGACATTTCAATTGCCTCAGGTAATTATTATATTATTCACTCGTTTTACAGGAAGACTTAATATCGTTAGCAGCTGGTGGTCACGTATGGATAAAAATACTCATGTTACAAGACATAAATAGGTATTATCCAGGACGTTACCCATATTTAATATCGTTAGCAGCAAGAGGGACGTGCAATATTGAAGTTCACTGCTTATCATGCATGGATGAGAAGAGGACGGACTCATTACTATCCTTAAATCACATGGCTATCTAACGCACAATAATCTCAAGAATCTCACAGGCCACTGTCTTTCTGGTAGGCATGCCAAAGACTTGGCTTTCCGTTAAATTCTTTCTGTAGGAGCTATGGGTCTGAAGAGAATGAAGAGACTGTATTTTACTTCGTATGTTAGTGTCCTGCTGTTGTCGTAAAAAGACGTAGGTTTTTGACATACTTATTTACTTTCTGATATCCTTGACAGGAACTGTTTAATATAAAAATTGTTGAAAAAATCGTGCTGAGAGCTTAAGCTTATGTTAAAAAGTTAACCATTTTAGCTAGAAAATAAAATAGTTTTGTTTTTAAATTTATAAAGTATTTTCCATTTTTTTTTGGATCTGAGGAGAAGGAAGAGACTGTCTTACCTCATGTGATAGTGGTCTGCTCTTGTTATAAAAATATGACGGTTTTTGACTCACTTACTTACTCTCTGACATGCTTGACAGGGACTCTTGCTGCAATAATTATGTTGTTTCGCTCGAGGCACCTCCGGTTTCAATATTGACTGTGGTATCACAATGAGCTTAAATGCTAACGTAAAGAGGAATCTCTGCTATCAAGGAAAGTTAGCTACCTTATCTGACATAAACTCACATATTTTTTAATGTTAAAAAGTTACCCGTTTAGGGAACTACTTGAATACGCCAAGAGAACGGTTCAGACTCTAACGGGAATTCTAATAGAACGCTGCGCTATTGGAAATTTCGCTGAGAAGCTCGGCCTAACCCACCAGGATTACTATAGAAGCTGCCATGATGTGGAAGAAATAGAGCCGGTGCAAAACTTTTTATAAGAGTGTTCTGCACTTTAGAATAGATGTCATCGGTTTTTGGGTAACAGAACGTTTGAAGTTCAGGGCGTGGTGGAAACTGTGTGGTTTTATACGGAGCTCGGGGTAGTTTAAGCACATCACTAACGGATCATGACAAGGGGGCTTCCCTCACACTGGGTAAAACAATGGGACATAGGGCCACCGGGCTACTGCTAACCTAACCGAACCTAACTTTGAAATAATTAATTTTTATTTTTTTTTTTATATTTTTTATTTTATTTTTCAATTTATTTTTTTGTTTTTAATTACATTCATTGAATTCATGCGTTTTGAATTAAAATAAAATTAGCCACATAATTTAGTTCTTTGTTGTTGTTGTTTTTGTATTTTTTTTTTTCATCTTTTTTATATTCTCTGAATAGTTTCATTTTCATTTCATTTTGAATAATAATTTTTTTTTTGTTTGTTATTTTTTGCATTTATTTTTGATAATTTAATTATATTAGTTTTGTTCGAGAGAATCATAATAAACAGTACATTTAGAGAAGAGAAAAATTAAATAAAAATGACAAAAAATAAAGTAAATGAAAAATATTATTTGTCTTTAGAGTTGTTTTTTTTAATTTTTTAAATATATTTTTAATTTAATTTTTGGTATTTTATTTTTAATATTAAATTTTAAATTTTAAAGTTTTTTTTAAAGTACATGATGGTTGGTTTGGTTGGTTGATATGTTATATTTGATATGTTTACGTTTAAAGAAGTTTTTTTATATTATTTTTTATTTTTTTAATTATCTTATATAATGTATATATATTTATGTGTTTTTTAATATTTATTATATAGTAAGTATTTTATGTAGATAGAGAGAGAGAGAGAGATAAGTAATATAGTTTAAGGTACATCAAAGTTACAAGTAAATTTATTAAGATTTTCTTATTGATTTTAATTTTTTTTTTCTTTTTCAATCATAGTTTTAGTTTAAGTTTAAGAATATTTAAAAATTAAATTCTCTTTGAATTTTTGTTTTACTTTTCCAGATGAATTATGATTTAAGAAAATTAACGAAAAAGACTGGCATAATTTTTTAATTTTTAAATACGAGTATAGTAAGTATGGTTGTATCTAAGTATGGAAAAATGTTAGACATTCAATCAATTTAATTTTTATTTAAATTTTTTTTTTATTTAATATGATTTTTTTTTAATAAAAAAAGAAAAATTTCTTAATTTTTTTTCTTCACAATTGTACACGTTTTTTCTCTTATTTTTTATGCTGATTTCTCAAAAATACAAAAAATTTGTTATTTTCCTTTGTTGTTGGTTGTTGGTATCAAAAATTTAAATAAATTTTTTATTAAAAAATAAAATTTTAAACAAATATATTTATGTTCGTTGTTTTAAACAATGTTTTCATTTTAGTTGGGTTAGGTTTCAATTAAATCTTGGGATTTCTTCAATTTTAATTTTTTTGTTTAAATTTTTTATTGATTGTTATGATGTATGAATTTATAGTCAAGAGATAACAATTTTCTTAAAAGGCAATTTGATAACATTAAAACCTTAAAAACAGCTTAGACACGCTAACTTGAAATGTGTAGTGAAAGGCAGAACTCAATGACGCAAATTTTCTCGTTTGGAACAGACAGACGTTCAGACTATATAACATAACAAACATAATAGGTCACTACACCACTTTAGTCAAGATTACAACGTAGTTTCTCACAACACTCATGTTGTGTGCGGTGATTTTATTCACAAGTGGCGGCAACTAAAGTTTAAGACAGATTTTTTGAAAAACTTTTCATGGCAATTGCATTTATTTTCAAAGATTTTTGCCAGAAATCTGCTGAGAGGAAGTCCCCAGAGAATTAATATATTTTCATATTTCGTTTTGTTGGAGATGTCTGACCTGGGAATTAAAACGCGGCCACTCGTCTAATAAGACAACACACTCCTTATCTCGGTCTGTGTAAGAATCTTGTTTTATTGTCAGGCTCACTTGGCATAAATTGTATACGAAGCGAATCAATCAATTATTTAAAGTGGATCGTAGGAACATCTCTGGCACTGTATATATACTAACAAGTCATAGAACAATAGAAAATAGGACTTGTCAGTTTGATCTGAGGCATCTCTTTATATTTGATTTCAACAAAACCGTAAACGGTCCTATCCTATCCGATATACTATAAACTCGAGGTTTTGGTACTCATGGATATCATTAATGGCCATTAGTTGTGTGAGATACAGGAAACTGAATAGAGTTTCGAATGGAGGCATCTGGATGTATGTATAGCTCATAACATTAAACTTCCTTTCATATAGACTGCGTAGACGATTATAAAGGATATATATCATGGATATAATGAATGAATATAGTATGGTAAGAGGTAAGTAAGGAAGTAAGAATCATATTCTGTTTAGATCACTTAATTAGCTTCGGATGCTGACAAAGTAGCATAGTAAAGTTAGATAGAACGTGCACGGAAACTCTACTTATGCTCCAAGATTGTGTGCTCCGCTTTCTTGTATTTTAAGTACTTAAGTAAAACACCAATGTGTTGTCCATATGGTTAATGACTTCTACAAAAGTTTCAGAAACGAGAAAGAGGAGCAAACTGTTCTTCAGCAGAGAACATTGGTAGTCTAAATGACTACTTCAGAAGCTCCAAGAGATTCTATGACTACGGTCAGAATGGACTATAAATTCATATATAATTTTTCCTTACAATTCTTCAGCCAAGATTACGAACAAGTTTCTCACACCTCTTATGTTGTGTGTTTATATATGAGTGGCGATACTTTCACTTTAAAGATGACTCCGAACGACAGATTTTTTTGAAAAGTTTTTCATGCCAATTTTATCTCCTCTCAGAGTTTTTGTCATAAATCTGGTGATAGGAAGTCGCGGAAAAAATATATTTTGCGTATTCCGTTTCGTTGGAGATGTCTGACCTGGAGTTTGAACCGTAGCCTCACGTCTAATAAGCCAACACACTACCTACAAGACAAAATGGACTATACTTGGTTAAAATGTGTCAATCCTTTTGGATCGAAAGCCGCTTCTATCTACCTAAAAATATTAATCCAAGTAAGATTGAAATGCTTTAACTGACAAGTGAGGTTACGGGCAAGTTTTTATTATTAAAATGAGAGTTTATATTATAAAGGGTGATTTTTTAGCTATTATATTTTTGGCAACACTGGTTTAAACAGCTCACGCACGTTTCGTGTTTTGTTTCACTGTCAAACTTCTTCATTTTGGTCTATAATTTAACCATGAATCGTCTTACAAACGAACAACGCTTGCAAATCATTGAATCTGGCATCATTTGACTGTACTTCTTCAAAGATGCTGCGAATCGTAACGTAACTGTGAATGGTGAGCGCTACCGTGAGATGATATCCAACTTTTTTTTGTCCAAAATGCAAGAGCTTGACTTGCATGACATGTGGTTTCAACAAGACGGTGCCACATGCCACACAGCACGCGTAACAATGGACTTATTGAGAGGCGAGTTCGGTGAATATTTTATTTCACGTTCGGGACCGGTTAATTGGCCGCCTAGATCGTGCGATTTAACGCCTTTAGACTATTTTTTGTGGGGCTATGTTAAAGCTCATGTCTATACAGACAAGCCCGCTTCAATTGACGCATTGGAAGACAACATTGAAGCATTTATTCGTGAGATACCGGCCGAAATGTTGGAAGTACTATCGATACAAATAAAGATTTCATGCATTTTTCCGAATTTTATGTGTTTTTTTTTTTTGAAAAATTTTCCTATAGCTCTTAAAAAATCACCCCTTAATTAAACCAAGTCTTGAATTATAAATTAATTATTATGAATGACCAAAAAGTAAATAGGATTAGGAGTTAGAGGAAGCAGACCGACCATTCACGAATAGAGTATCGTAAATTTATTTCACTAAATTATTTTAAACTGTTCGCATAAAAACCATTCCACTGAAAATTGTGATGTTGTTTCAATAATTTCAAATTGCTTGTGTAACTTGGTAAGGAAGGGAGGTAATTAAAAAGAAAAACTTGATAATAAATACAGTTGTTGTAAATGTTTTATAAACGATGGCAACATGAATTTCATGTCTATTATTTTCATTTCTTTTTTTTTTGTAATATTTTTTAATATTCGTTTTCTTCTTTTAATTTTTTTATACAAATTTAACAATATTTTTGTTTGTTTTATTATTTTTTTTTTGTTTAATTAACAATAAAATCTAAAATTTCCTTTGTTACTAAATTTCTAAGACCAATTAAATTTTTTTTAAACGAAATTGGAAATTTTACAAAAAATGTACGACGCTTTTTTACAAAATCATATAAAAAAACCACGAGGTGTGCAATAACGATCTAAAATTCCATTTTTTTGTAATTTTTTTTATTTTCTAAATATTTTTTTGTAATTTTATAAGGCAGTGCAAGTTAAATTTAAATATAGAAAAATTTAGTTTTAAAAATTTAATTAAAAGAAAAAAATTAATAAAAATATGAAATAAAATTTTAAAAAATATTTTTATTTTTAAAATTTAAATTAAATTTTTTTTTTTAATATTTATGTGTATATTTGTTTTAATTGTATAGTTAGGTTTTTTTAAAGATATTTTAACAATAATTTTTTAGTATAGTTTTTTTAGGTTTTGTAAAGTGGGTTTATTTAGTAAGTAGTAAACTTTAATATTTTTTTTTTAAATATTTTTTTAGTTTCTTTTTTTGTTGGGTAATAACCCAACTGATATGTATCGATTTCTTTGGTTGTTGCTGTTGTTGTTTTTGTATTTATTTTTTTACTTAAGCTAAATTATGTTTTAATTTTTTAAATTTATTTTTTATTCTCTTTAATGCCTCAAATTGATATGTTTGCGTTAAATGTTTGTTAGTTGTTGTTTAATTTAAAACTATTACTTTATAATTAATAAATTTAGTAACTTTTTTTTAATATTTTTTTTAATATCATCGTATTGTAGTTTTAATTTTTATTTTAATATTTTTTCTAATTCTGCACTCATTTATTCAGCCGCTTAGAAATTATATTTTAAAATAAAAATTCTTTTTAACAATATTTCTATTTTTAAACATTTTAAAAATGTTTAAATATTTTTTCTAAAATTAATTTAAACTTAATGACTAAAAAAATCACATTGAGTTGCTTAAATTTTCTTTAAGTTTTTATTATTATTTTTACTAAAAATTTATTTTATTTTTTATTTTTATTTTATATTCATTTATTATAATTGAGTTAATTATTATTTAATTTTAAATTTTTAATTTTTAGTAAATCTATTTTGTGTCTTTAGCTGATATGTATGGTTATTTTAATTTGTCGGTTTCGTTATAATTTTTAATTTTTAATATTTTTATTTTTAATTTTTTTTTTTACTTAAATTAGGTATAAAAAAATTATAAATTAAATATTGCTTTTTAATTTACAATTCGTTTTTCTTCAACAATTATTTAAAAAACAAATAAATAAAAAACAAATAAATAAAAAATAAATAAAATAAACAATTAATAAATAAAGTATTAAATAAACTAAAAATATTTAGTTTCACCCAACCCACTGTGCAGTTTAATTCGTTTAATTTAAACGAAACATTTGAATATCAAATTTTGAAATGGGTAGCAAACCTTGCTAATGGGTAGAAAACCTTGCTAATAAAGTATTAAGGTCAGTGAAAACTTGAAACCTATACAAAATAACAAGAAATCTTTTTCTCCACAAAAACGCTACGAAACTGTAATGGTGATTTCATCACTTCGGTATCTGGGTACACCACTGTTACAAAATGTTGCCAGCAGACGTGTACAGTGTACAGGACACGTAATTGTACTGGTTACATCGAGAAGGATGATATATGTACATCAGTCACCCATGTATCGGAGTTAGTAAGCGTCATTCACGTTCTCAAATGTAGCAAAGCTCCAATGCATGACAATAGTAGTCTGATTTACGAGAGCACCGCCGTTAGGCATACCTCACGGTGTCAGAAAACACATAGTGAATACAATGCGTAGACCAACGCCCCCACATACATGCTGTAAACACTGGCTGCAACACTGTAAGTAGGTAGCAATTCGAAGTCATGCTATTTGGGCATGACTCCCCTCTTGTTTAGGGGTCGGAGACAATCTAAACTCCTTCAATGCATTAAGAGTGTAACGCCACACCGTACTGACACACTCCCCGCGATTTGGGTCTAAACCACAGCCACCACGTTTCTCCTCACCATTGCCGGGCAGGGACAAGTCTCTGGGGCTCCCGGCACCCGTGGTACCAGATTACGACCTCTGGTCAGGCTTCGCAGCCAAGCAAGACCAGACTGCTGCCAGTTGAACCCCAAATAGATCCTGACTGGTAGCAGCACCCTTAGTCGCCTCTTACGACAAGTATGGTGATCATTGTGGTAGTATTCTTTTGTTACCCGCTACCACACGGGTATCCAATGCATGACAGTCATATTTCAGAGCTGCTAAGAGTAAATACTCGTGCAAGTGCTTCCCTTGTCTTACTTTCCAAGTGTGATAAAAGAACTATAAGCCAATAATGAACTTTCTGCCGAACTAACCATCAACCTGTCGAAGGAATGTGATCTTAAGGTGTGCAGCAATTGTTTCGCATATCTGAACTTGATAAATAAAGTAATTGAAAATATCCAAAATATCATTTGCTCAACATTTGCGAAGACTAGTCTAAAAATTTTGTATGGGTCGTATAAATATTCTCGATATTATAAATGAATCATCACTGGAATGGAGATTCACTTATACTTGATAAAATGGGCTTGAAAGTGTTGAAGACTTTGACTATGACTATTGTTCACACTGCCATTCGGTAGCAGCCATCTTTAAGTGAGTAAAAAAAAAAATAAAATTTTGATATTGTTACGTGGACGTAAACAAGCTAAAAACAAATAAGACAAACTGACAACAACAAAACACCCACATTGTACGATACACAAAATAGTATGTAGGAATTTACGAGAAGGAAACAAAACAAAGATCAAAAATTCAAACAAACAAACAAGTCCATAGAAAAAACGTAAAGATAAGATGACAGAGGCTGTTCTTCCCATTATTAATTTTTTTTGTCTTATTTTAGTGTAACAGGTACAGACTTTATTACATATTTATGTTGAACCATTAGCCACTTGTTGGTAGAACCATAGAAATACGAGTATTTAGGAAATCTGTAATTCTTGATAATTTTCAGAATAAGCTAGAGTCCTGGCACAGATCTAGTTTTAAGGCCTGTTTGCAGCTGTATAACATGCGATAGATATTTTAAAGTCTTGATTACGACTGTAGGCGAAAGCATTTTAGACCAAAGAAATTTCGATAAGCTTATCTTCCTTCCTTTGAAGACTCCAGAAAATGTACTGTGAAGATTCTTTAAAACATTCTTGAATTCTGGAGTTACTGACAATAGAATCATATTTTGTAGATTGAAAGCGAATATGTTTGCTAATAAAATAAAAATGGAAATTTGGTGGAAAGAAAGAGAAACCTCCGCTAAACTCGGTTCATTTATGGACAAAAACTCTGACTTTGTCTCAGCGATCACATGCTTATGAATATGTTGTTGCCATGGATGTTCATGCCAGTTAGGGAAGAGGCCATTACTAGGCCTAAATCAGGTTTAGAAATTAGAATCAGTTTCAAACACTCAAGCATTCTGGTAACATATATGGTAGCTATTTGGTAGACATAAATTGAAAGTTTGTCGGTGACCAGTTGACATTACTCTCCGAAAGATGTAACCAAGTTCTTTCAACGATTTGGTGTCAGCAAGTTCATAGCTTTAGGCAATTCCGAAGCTTTTGATAAAGTATGACAAGCTGCACTTCTATCGGAAAGTGCTCACTTTTCTTGAGTTATATCAAGAATTCTAAGGCATGATAGTATACGGGTTTTTATAGAAATGATATCATCAGATGGGTTCACGCTAGTTTGGGAGTACATTAAAGTTCTGTTCAATTTCCAGCTGTATTTAGAAATGGTATCAATGGCATATTGGAACCAATATATACAATTCTAGCTTTGGAAATATTTATGTCTAATGTGAGTTTAACTTTCGTTTCATAATATAATTAATACTGATTTCCTAAAGTAGGCAACATTGATTTACAAATTTAAACGCCTAAAAGTATGATGTAGATTTCTTTAACAAATTGCTCCCTAAGACATGCAATAGAAAAAAGCATTCTGTTGAATTGCAAAAAATCAATTCGGTTTCATTTTCTTGAATAAATATTTACCAAGAATTAAAATTTATTTGTAAATAAATCGAAAAAGAGAGAGAGTATAAGAGAGATACTACTTAAAACTAATATTTATTTTATCTCTTAAAAATCATAAAATATTTCATAGCACATTTAATAATTCATTTAAAAAAATCGTATTTTATAACGGAAATCAAATGCGTATCACAAAGACTATAAAATTTTATATTAAACTTACACTTGACGTGTATCTATAAAATACACATGCATATATATGCATGTATGCACGTAGATATATGTGTATGCTAGTTATTCATACATATTTACACCCTCTCATAAATATTTGAATGAACAAATATTTATAAGCAGCTTTATATATATTTTTTAATGTATAGTATCGTTATTCTGTCTCTATCGCTCTCTTTAAAACAAATACCAACAGAACTTGCCAATACTTTTGTACAAATATTTTTATTTGTCCAACAACACATACACACAACAAATATGAGAATTTGTCATTTTTAATAAATGCTTACATAAGATGGCATACATAAGTTGGAGAGCATCACAGGGTCATGCCCTACTATACGATAGGTTTGTTTAAAACAATTTCTTGTGAAGACTTGTTTTGGATCCAATATTGTGGTTCTCTCATTCAGATTCACAATTTTTCCCTTATCTGTGATATAAAATTGTAAATTCGATAAAATCCTATGACGATAAAGAAACCCAACCAGAGGCTTTGTTTGTGCCAGTTAGGCAAACAATTGTCTTGATTAGTCTGGGCGCTACTGGTGTCCATTGTTAAATTGTCAAAAGTTTCAGAACTGCTTATGAAATCCGATAATTTAAGATAACAAAGTACCAGGAAGTTTGCCAACATCTACATACATACATATATAATTGGTCCTTAGAACCCTTCGGTCGGGATTAGCTCCCCAGACCACTTCTTTTGTGAGTTTACATGAGTATCGGGACCTACAGTTTAAAGTCGACTCCGAACGACAGATTTTTTGAGAAACTTTTCATAGTAATTTTATTTTACTCTCAGAGTTTTTTCCAGAAATCTGCTGAGAGGAAGTCGCCTAAGAAATATTTGTTTCATATTGCTGGATATGTCCGGCCTGTGGTTTGAACCGTGGGTTTACATCTAATAAGCCAACACACTACCTACTACACTACGGGCATTTCGAAATTTGAATAGGTTCGGATAAACTTTGGTTTGATGGCTGGGTTATTTTCACTGACGGCTCCAAAAGGGAGTGTGGGAATCTAAAAGGCTGGTGAAACCATCAATAGATTTCTTCTTTGAAATTATTAAGAATAAGTTCAGTTCACTTGCATACCGTGCAAGGAGATGTAGACGCCCCAAACAAAGACTGGCTCGAGTGCAGAAACCTTTCTTTTTGGGACAAATTTTAATATTTTTCAGACGAGGTTTCTAGGAGTTGTTGTGGTCATCGAACTAGTCAGAAAGCATATGCCGAAATGCTCAAGAGTTACAAGATCACATCTAGTCTGGGAGCGTAAAATCTGGTGAGCACAAGTTCGGTTTACTTACGAGCCATGCGAGGAGATGCAGATGCCCCAAACAGATGCTCAAGAGTTACATGCAGACGTCTGGTCTGCGAGTTTAAAAGGTTAGCTGCTTTAGAATTATTGCGAAAAAGTTAGGTTTAGTTGCAAATCGCGCAAGGAGATGTAGGGTATCAAGAGCCTTATGGTTAAAGCTCAAAACCAATCCTAAGCAACAGTAGGCAAGAGATCAGAGCTATTAGAGGAGTACTAATGGGACATGGATCGTTTAGACAAGTGTTGGATAAGCAGATAAAATAGATATATCGCTGATTTCTATAGCCTATGTGTGGCAGCAGATGAACCAGTGGATAATTTTTTATGTCATTTCCCTTGTCTAGCTAGATAGTCGATTTATTGAAGGACCGCTGATTTCTATAGCTGATGAACCAGTGGATAATTTTTTATGTCACTGCCCTTGTCTAGCTAGATACTCGATTTGTTGAGGGACTGGTAGACCTGAAGGAGTACAAACTGGAGGATCTAATAGAAATTTTTTGGCTAGGGAGACCTCTTAAGAATCATAATTTATATGTACTCGTATATGAGGGCCCAAATGGCTAATTATTATTTTCACATTTCTTTTTCTATTTCTTTTCTTGATTTTGTTCCTCCTCTTTTATCCTTTTCTCTTTTTTATTTATTCTTTGTTTTCATGAAACGTCACATTGACCAATGTGTTCTTCGTTGAAAGCGTGGAACTGGGAAACCGTGATATGCTACCCATATCCAACCTAATTTAACCTAGAAGACCATTTTTACTTGACCGAACGCATTGCTAACAATACGTTCTCTTTTAAGAAAAACTCGTTCGTTTTCGAATGCTTTACTGTGGAGTAACAATAAATGAAAAACATCAAAGAGAAAAGACTGTAGAGGAGAAATTAAAATAAAACCGCTTAGAATAGAAGCTAATAGCTAGAGGGTTTCCAGCTTACGCCAAGATAGCAACCAAAGTCCTGCTGTAGTGTAGGGTGTTTACAAAAACAAAATTAAAATATACGATTGGACAGAAATGTATTTAAAACAAGTAAATTAATTTACAAGTAACTTAAATACAAATAAAAATATAAAAATTTATTGTACAAAGAAGAAAACAACCAAAAAAAAGGATACAAATTAAAAATAAATTGAAAGACAAAAACAAAAAAACAACAAAATACTGTGTTCTTGAATAAATATTTGCATTTCAGTCCTTGTTTTCTTAATTGCTGCGCTTGTATTTCTGTTTCTTTTTCTTTTTCTGTTTTTTTTTTTTTTTGTTTTATTCAATAAAAATATTTTTCTTTTCTTTTTTGTTTTTTGTTGCTTAAAATTATTTCTGTTTTTTTGCCATTTTTTTTATAATGTTGGTACTGACAGGGTTATCCCTTTCTGTTTTCGCTTGTTCTTCTTCTTTAATTTTTCTCAATTTAATTTTAAAGGATTTCATTAAACATTATGGATACATGAACTGGACTCTCTGTATGTTTTCTGTTTTTGTTATGTTCTGTTCTTGTTCTGTTTTTTTTGTTTTTTTTTTTTTCTTAGGTTTCTGTAGAGTTGGTTTCAGGTTTCATTATCCTTTTCTGTTTATTTATACCCATTGCTAACTACCGTTATATATATATATAAACTCTTATACACAATATACAATAAAATACATACACAATTTAAATACAAACAATACATACATACTTTATACATACAAACACTGACTTGCATTTGCTTTTCGAACAACGTTAATGTTCTCTGCCATTAAGCATGTTAAGCGGCCAATTGTTGCATTTCGAAATTCTGTTTTCCTTTAGTTTTTTTTTTTTGTTTTGTGTTTTTATTCCTCTGGCCAGCCTAAATCCTCACCAACCAATTCGTAGAAACGCTGATTGTGTTCGGCAAAGAATTTACGCAACTTGGAGATGACCAACGGATCGACGTGCGGATGTTTGCGTCCTTTTGTTTCGCGCAAACACCGATCACCGCTGTCGTAGCGCAAACAATAAAATCCTTTTGTTTCATTGAAATAGAAATGATTGCCGGTAATGCGGTGTTCAATGCCTGCAACGAATAACCAAACAAGACAAGAAAAAAATCATTAAAGGCCTGCTAAACAAGTGGGTTAAAACGTTGTAGAAAGGGAAGAGTATGGTATGTGGCATAGGTAGGTCATTATAATGAAATTATTTATTAACCAGCAATAGCTTCCTTCATTCATGCATACAGCTGTGGCTAGCTATGTTGTAGACCGTGTTAATGTTAATGAAAATCAAAATTTAATTAAAAATTGTTTATCAAGTGTTCAGCATGTATATACATATATAGAGTGAGCGTCAAAAGAAGCTGTACACCAAGGACAAAATAGTAATAATCACCAAACCTAACTTTTACCACTTTTTGTATTTTTTTGTTTCAATTTTAAAAACTGGCAACAAAACAATTTTCTAATAATAATAACGGTAATTAATTAATGTATATGTTTTTTAATGTACACTTTCTTTTGACGCTCACTGTATACTCATAGCTGGAGGTGTTTCATAAAATATTTTCTGCTGCAATGTAGGCCAGTAAATAAATTTTAAATGACAAAGAATTTTTGGAATTTCTAATCAAAATGGGAAAACTCATGACGTTAATCCTGTAATTTCTGGTGTTACAACACTCAGTTTGAAACGTTAAGGCAAATAGAGAAGAGCATAGTTGATAAAGAAAGTATGGACGCAAAGAAGGAATTTAATTTTAATGATGCTGCAGCTAAAAAGTTCATTTCAAATGCTGCTGCATTGTACTGGGTACCTATAGTAAGAATACATATTTTCATTTTAAAATAAAACGGCAAACATACATACACAATTGGTCATTACGACCCTGTATTCAGGATTACGACCTAGGCTCTCACACCACTTACATATGTTGTGTGTGAATTTAATACAAGACTGGCAGGACTTACAGTTTAAACGACAGATTTTTTGAGAAGATTTTCAGGGCAATTTTATTATTTCTCAGAGTTTTTGCCAGATATATGCAGTAAAGAATTCGATGAAGAAATATTTTTTTTTATTTCGTTTTAATGTCTCACCTGGGGTTTGAACCGTGGCCCTACGTCTAAGAAGCCAACACACTACCTACTAGATACTACCTCAGGACTGCCTACGTATTTATTTTTTTGCTGCGAAGTTTAATTGTTCTGGTTAGAAATGGAATATTATTTCATTCATATGCGTGCCGCGGCTTGCCTCACAGTACTTCAGTCTATCTGATGCCGTGTTTGTCGGTATAATACTTTTCTTTAACGGCTGCCCACAGAAAATAGTCCAACGGTATCAAATCGCACCTCCTTTGCGGCCAATTGACATCACCATTTCGGCGAATTAAATGCCCATCAAACATTTGAAGCAATAAATTGATTGTGGCATGAGATGTGTGGTAAGTGGCACCATCCTGTTGAAACCGATCATCGTTCATACCAATACCATGAAGAGTAAGGACAAAAAAATCGGTTATCATGGTGCGATAGGTGTCTCCATTGTCCGTAATGGTTGCGCCGTCCTCATTTTCAATGAAATATGGGTCAATGATGCCTCTGCTCCACAAGTCGCACCATGCCGTCACTCCTAATGGGTACATTAGCTCCTGTAAGACTACATACGTGTGGGTTTTTTGAGCCTTAAATGGGGCAATTTTGGTTATTAACGTACCCACCGAGATGAAAATGAGTTTCATCCGAAAAAATGATTTTTTTTCTTGGCAGTTTCTCGTTGGCCCAAAAAATACCAACGTTGCTCAAGCGTAAATCGATTCATTACGTTGAGTGGAGATAATGTACTGAATTATGTGACAGAATAGAATGACATAAGCATTGCCAGATTCTTATGAACCAATGATTCAAATTTAAACCGATAGATGGCTCACCCAATAATAGGATTGGCGTGACATTGGCGTTGTTATTTTAAAGGCCTAAAGAGGTCCTTCCATATGACATTGGCGTTGGTATTTTAAAGGTCTAAAGAGGTCCTTCCATGAGGGTTTGGGATTCTTCGTTAATGCGGAGCAAAATCGAATCATTTGTGCAGACCACGGGTGACAAAAACAGAATCTCTTGCAATACTAATGGAGGTAAGATGAAGCTTCGAATGGGGTTCTGGCCTCAGTTGAATCCGGTTGTTTTTGGAAAAAAGCATTTTTGTTATAGATTTTCCTCAAAAAAGCCTGGTCATGTTAAGCTTTTTATAAAATTCTTTGGACGAAATGAGTTTGATTGCAGGTCATTACAGTTTCTAAATTTTGTTTTAATTTGGACTAGACGATGTCACGAGAGGCAATTCTACACTCGCAGTATGTGCAACAATGCATCAAACACAAAGCATCATACAGAAATACGAACTGAAATAATTCGGTCATACCCTCCACTCAGTATATGATTAATAAGAATGAAATTCAAGTAATTGTTGGGAAAAACTAAACAAAAGTAACTCCTTTGTTTCATGCTGTTGTAATACCTGATCAATAACAAGAATTCATTGTTCATTCATTGGATACTCACCCAAAAATGTTTCAATTTTTTTCAACTGTGACACGGGATCATCTATTAAACGGTCACCATTAACGATTAAAATTTGTTCACGTGGGAAGACTTCCAGCCAACGATGCAAATGCAAGTGATACATGGATATGCTTAAAGGGCGATAGGACTCATTAACGGTGCCATTGGGAAAGATGGCCATTTCCTCAAAGGATCTACAAAAAAACGAAAAGAAAAAACAGAAAAACGTTTTTCATTTTTTGCAAAAGCACACACACACTTACACACATTCAAACTTACTTTGATAGAATTTGTGCCGTTGAACTGGCCATATTTGTTTGTGGACTTGCTGTGGTAGTGGTGGTCTCATACTGGCGATGGCTATTATAAGAATTTTTTACATTCGTTTTTACAGCACCAGCACCACCTGGGCCATAGATTGAATTGCTATTTATAATACGACCTGCAGTTGCTGTGCCTATTGTGCCCCCACCGCCACCGCCATTGCCACTGCCACTACCAACACCTCCGCCGCCTAATGAATTGTCATATTGTTGTGATGAGGAAAAACCCGCATTTAATTTGTTGTACAACATTGAATGTTGCGATGATGCTGAGGATGATGCTGACATTTTAGCCGACAACAACGATGATGGGGATGCGGCTGCTGCTGCTGATGTTGGTGACTGTTGTTCGACGGCGGCCAATGGCAAAGTGGCTGTTGCTGCATGACTTCGTAATTGAGTGTAATCAGAAATGGCTCTTGTCACCGGTTCCCTTACAATCAGCAACAATTTAATGCTCGCATTCATAGCTCGTACACGTTCTGGCACCTGAAAAATAAAAACAACAAAAACACACACACAAATACATTAAAAAACGTCATCGTAAGGACTCGCTTTTTTATTTGCATTTAAACCTGCTTTAATGGTTACTTTTACGGGCAGGCAGTCGTATAGAAGGCGAAATATCATGTCCCCGTGTTAATAAATAAATGCTTTCATTAGACTGTACGTCTGCATTCATTTAAATTCGATATTCTTTGTTGATGTTGCCTCTGGCCACCTTGTTAACAACGCTATCGTGTAACAATTACATGCCATGCGTCTAATTAAATGCATTTCAGGCTAAATGTTAAACACGCCAATTGTTTGGAATAAAATGGAAGGAATTTTTGCTATTTTTCTTCTTGTTTTTATCTGCGCATTGTTTTCATTTCATTGCACAATAATTCCATGGCAATAATACAGACACGAATTAAGTTTTAATTGCATTTGAAAGGAGAAATTTTAAAGTGGAAGAAATCTAAATTTAAATGTTACAGAATCTTTCTGTTTGAAGAAGTCTTCAATGCATTGGCTGCTCCGTTTAAAGACCTCTTTAACTGAAATAGGCCCGTTATGACTGTAATCGAAAAATATAGATACTGGTGTTTTCATTTTACATCGTTTAACATTAAAGTTATAAATAAAAGCCACAAGAACAAGAAAGCAATGAATTTATTTACAAATGATCGGACTGCGTAATATAACAACAAACATCAGCATAAAAAAGTGATAAACAAGTAAACAAAAATATACCAACAAACACTACAAGAATAAATGTAAATATGCAAACAATAATAATGAAACAACGATGTTTACATTTATAGAGATCTCGAAAAGGCGAAGCCGCGAACATTTGCCTTTACGAACATTCATAAGACTGTTTACGTTGTCATATAAAAGGCAACGCAAAGCAGGCAACGGAGTGAAGACGCGGTGTATTTGAAGAGAATAATCGTGGTTTGAAGATCTCCGCTACAAAGATCTGTCGAACAATTGTCTAGTAATTGTTATTGTTGACACAAAGGGTGTAAACAAAGAAAGAACAGACAAAGCAATCGTTGTTGTTGCATCAAGTTGTGAACAGTGGCACACAGAATTGTGCGAATTATAAAGGATTTTAATTAAAACTAAACACCAATTTATTTTTATTTTATTTGCAATCTACGAGCTTATATTTTAACCCTTTTGAAAAGATAAAATATGCCTGTAATATTTGTTGCTACTCGCAGGTACATAAATTCATTGGAGCAAATTAAAAGTCTTACAACTTGGGTCTGAAACTCTGTTTTGCAGTCAATAAAGCAAAATCTAGTCTAGCGGATTTCAGAGCCCTGTCCTCGTAAGCCGCCCAAAAACAGCAAAGAGAAAGATTGGTTGTTAGCAGTAATACAGTATAATCTCTTTGAAGTCCATTAAGCATACGTAATTGCACATTTGAATTCTTCAGTGAGGATTACGACTTCTCACATCACTTATGTTGTGTGTTAATTTTATACATGAGTACTATGGGCAATACAATATTTAACATTGGTTTCATTAAGCTTCTTTCAAATATCGGCTATTATGAGTGGAATATAACAAAATTCAAGTGCTCGCCTTATGAAGATGGAAAACATTCGAAATATCAAATTTTCTTTAGCTCTGACGCATTTGACCGATCTCGTGGATAAGATTGGCTTTGAGGACCGCGTTGGTTTGTGGCTTATGTGCATAGCATACATACATACATAATTGGTCATTACAACCCTTTAGTCAGGATTACGACCTAGTTTCTCACACCACTTACGTTGTGTGCATTAATTTTTATACATGAGTGGCGTTACCTACAGTTTAAAGTCGACTCCGAACGACAGATTTTTGAGAAACTTTTCATGGCAATTTTATTTACTCTCAGAGTTTTTGCCAAAAATGAAATGAAGTCGCCGAAGAAATATTTTTCCATATTTCGTTTAGTTGGAGATGCCTGACATAGGGTTTAAACCGAGGACACACTTCTAATAAGCCAACACACTACCTACTAGACCATGGCGACTTCTTATTCATATTCGCATAAACTTGCGAATAAAAAATGAGATCCAGCTCAAATGTGCTCAAATCACTCTTCCATGATATCCAATGTGCCATGAACCACATGTCTTTGTATCCAAACCATCTAATTTAGGCCAAAAGAAGTTGCAATTATCGACCTATAGTGATCGTCTGGCCAATGTTGTTCTAAAAACATATGGACAGATAACACCGCCAAAAATTTTTTTTGTTCACATATGCATTCATCCTGAAGATTTTTCAATGACCATAAGCATCAGAGCTCATTTAACGAACACACGTCGTTGTTCATGATCCTTCATAGTGATAGAATGACAACTAATTTAGCAAATGTGGCTTTAACAAGTTCCTGCCAAAGTTCGGAAGTCCCTGTTGGAATATCCTGTACAAGAATATTCATTTTTTCGGATGATGTTATTATGAAGGCTTCTACCAGTTAGGCCTTCTTATTTCGATAGCTATACACGGGCTATACATAGCTGTATTGGTATACTGCGTAGTCTATTATTGTCTATAGGAGTTCCTCAAAAGATTCTGAAACTCAGTGCTACTACTTGCTTCGTACTGCATCCATTTATTTGATTCACTTTTTAAATTGCATTTGTAATGCAAAATTTAAAATGTTTTGTCAAAATTTATTAAATTTTTTTTGTTTTTCTGATAAATTAAAACGAATTACATTTAAAATTCCACACACAGTGTTATAGCTACAAATGTCATTATCTGTGTATCTGTATGTCTATGCATTAAAAAGTTTATTTTTAAAAATTATGAGGGACTAATAACAGAGAGAGAGAGAGACAGAGTGGCTAGGCAAGGCAAGAGAGAAGAGCATAAAAATTATCATCAATTATTTAAACTACGGACATTTAATTAAAGTCCCATTCAAACATTTTCTTGCTGCTTTTAAACCCATTTATTATAACAAAAATCTTTAATTGCATTACTTGCGCTTCAATTTGTTGTAAATGCCCCCTAAAAATACCATTGGACTGCAGTAATTTATGTAAAAACATACATACACTCAGACAAATACACACAGTAATACAGAATTATACTCTTTTACACAGTTACACTCATTGACTATGGTTTAAATGCACTTAATTTGTTGTTTTTAATTTATTTTCTTTAATATATTATTTTAAACTAAATAAACATTTCAATAACGTTTAATAGTCTGAAGGCATTTTAAGGATAAATGTGCATTTACTTGGTGTTTTTAGTTTAACATTCGTTTGACCGCAGTAGTCAAAAAGTTCAAACAAGTGTTAAAACAAGTGATTTTGTTAACTTTCTTTCCGTAAAGTTGGATCTGTACTATTATCGTCTTCCTAAAATACCCGCCTGACCAGCTATCAGCGTCGATGTTGGTCCGGTTATTGAAGTGCTTTGTATTCTCATCCGTCAAACAGTTGGCCAGCATTCCATTTGCTGATCGTTTGACATTACAAACCATCAGTCAGGATTACGACCTAGCTTCTCTCATCACTTATGTTGTGTGTGTTAATTTTATACACGAGTGACGGAACCTACAATTTAAAGTTGACTCCGAACGAAAGATTATTGAGAAACTTTTCATGGCAATTTTATTTTTTCTCAGAGTTTTTCCCAGAAATCTGCTGAGAGGAAGTCGCTGAGAAATATTTATTCATATCTCGTTTTGGAAATGTCTGATTTGGGGTTTGAATCGTGGCCTCACATCTAACAAGCCAACACACTACCCACAAGACTACGACGAGTCGATTGACACCTCTTGATAATTATTTGTGCGACCGTTGACTCGTAGCAAGAAACCTCCCCTAATGCACGACATTTCGCTGTCAATCTGTCACTCAAAAGTTATATGTTCTACTGTTTTGTTCTGTCTGTCAGCTTAAATTGGTGCAGGCATCAAACGACCAAACGAGAGCTGAGTGAGTTCATAATTGGGTTCACCTCATAATTCATATTTTGTCACAAGATATGTTCATTTAACGTTGTGTTGTAACTTCCACCTTGGTTACTGTTCTGTAATAGATTATGATCAGGTGGAGTTGGATCAGACACAGAGGCGGGATTGCGTTGGCAACTAAACCCATTGTATACAAAATAAGGACTAGAGCCATGGGGCCTATGGATTGATTTACAAGTCAAGACAAGCCTAACCCAGTATTACCAAAAATAGGCATGGAAACCTGACAAATTTAATTTCTCAGCCATTTGATTAATGTCCTCTAGACAGTACCAGCGAACTTTATACTCAGCAACGAGTCTGAGTATTAAGACTGAAAGAAACGCTGACACTACAAGCTCTGTTGGATATAAGCCCGTTGCATAGATAGTGAGGACCTGAGGGATTATGGTTAGCTAAAAGGACGACAAGTGTAACCCGATATTGTCTAAAACAGGGCATCGAGACCATACAAATCGAATTTCTGGGCCATTAGATTTGTCAGACCTCATTCTTTATCGTTCTCTAGACAATACCAGTGAACTTTATGCTCTGTAACTAAACTGAGTAATGAGGAAAGAAATAAGGACACTTAATGACTGAAAGAAATAATGGACTTAAGCCCGTAGCATAGTTAGTGATGACCAGAGCAATATGGACTATGAGTAGGTTAACCTGATCTGATTAAAATATTGGGATCGCATCTAGTCAAATCGAATTTCTCAGGCCCCATCCTTAATTGTTGGCTGGGCAGTAGCAGTGACCTCTATGCTTCGCTTTGAGACTAAGGAATGAACTCTACGCTTCGCAACAAGACTGAGTAATAAAGCTGAAAGGAATAATTTGGCTAAAGATAACGTTTTAAGAGAGAAACGATTCTCTGGTGTACTGATGGATCAAGGATATGTAGTGGGACATAGAGCATTGCTTACAAAGGAATGTTTACACACTAAGAATGTAAACATCGAAGGATGTGCTTGAAATTAAACTTACGCAGGAAGTATAGAGGACGGGATATAGCAATACTATCTGACAGTCCGGCCGGTCTACGCACACTCAGATATTGACTTGAGGTTAGAATGGCAAATTGGATCAGTTAGTTGTTTTAGCATAGGGATCTATTCAAGCCCAATATGCAGGCTCTATGAGGAGAAAATCAAATCGAAAGAAGGCCAAACGTTAGTATTTATCAAGAATAGGCAGGAAATTATTCTTACTGATGTTGTGTCTTACTGAGGTTGAGGGCAATGTAGTAAATTGTCTAGTTGCGGTACTTCACTATCACTGAGCTATTATAAAAATACTTTGTGTTTTTATATCCTTCACAGAAAGGGGAATGACAGGATTTCTAGAAAAGTGCGTTCAAAGGTATGTCCTGTAAAGAAAGTCCAAATCTAAATTATAAAAAAAGAAAATGCGCTTAAAAGAATGCCTACGACTGTATATTCTCATATACATAGATACACAAAGGGATTTTATAAAAAGCGGAGAGAATTCTACATAAAATATACAGTCAACATTAATACATCCACTCACACAGACATACTGAGACAGTTAGGCAGGCAGAGTAGCAGGCTGGTTGCCTGCTTGTTTGGCAGACAAATTTCTCCGTAATTTTTTTTATTTTTTTGTTAATAAAAAACAAGAAGGAAAGAGGGAGAGAGAGAGAGTAGTAGTAAAAGGAAAATATAATAACATACACAAGCAGTGGAAACGTAATTGAGCATTATAATAAACTCTTGTATTCTTCATTTGCTCTCTTTTGTTTTTTCTGTTTCACTTATTTTTTCCCTCTTTTTTCTTTTTTGTTCTTCTTTAAATAACAACCTTTGACCAGGGCGGTATTATTGTGTTCATTAACTAATACTTCTTTAAGGTTTTTATTTATATGGGCACTCTTTTTCTTTTTCTTTTTCACTTTTAAAACAGTGTGTGTGTGCATTAACGGTTACAGCTTGAGATACATGTTACTGTTACTATTACCATTACAAATGCAATGCTGCTGCAATGGTTTCTGATGGTTTTTTATTAAAACCAGCAGTAGTATCAGCAGTAACAGTATAACATGCTTTGAGGTTTTTCTTTCATTTTCTTTTCACGTTTTATAGCTGCACTCTCAATTTTGGAAAAAAAAATAGCAGAAACTGAAGAGGAAACAGTAGTTTTTCTCTATGTGTGTTTGTGTGTGTATTAATACTTGGGGTCAATTCCTTTAACACTAATAGATTCGGATGTGCGATGTTTATAAGAAAAAGAAATAGGTGGTCCTGCGGGTAATTTACTTTGAAATGGAGAAAACAGGAGTTGCAACCAAATTAATTTCGAAGTGATATATTTAATGGATTTTCAGTTGAAATAGCGAAACTATTCCTCCAATATAATAGAAAACTAGTTTGATTTTTTTTCTTTTTATAATAATAGTTGTAAAGAATATTGAATTTCATTTTTGTTAAAGATGTTAACGCTTAACTTAAGGGTTATTTTGTTTCGAAATTAAAGTTAAATAAAGAACACATAAAGGTACGATTGTGTAGGAACTTCTATTTCATTATTATGCTTAGACCTTGCCATTATATACGATATGAAATGGCATTTAAATGACCGCCTGTGGATTGGTTGCAGCAATCGAACCTTTTGAGGTAGTTTTCCATCATTCTTCGCATATTTCAGATGGTATTGTGGGCATAACTTAAGAATTTTTGATTTTAAAATGCTCTGCTCCCATGTTAGCAGATTATCAGCGTTAATACAGTCTACAACGATAAAGTCAAGCGTCTTTAAATCGTATCACCTTGTTGGTTAGTGTTATTGTTGTAGCCGCCCCTAAAATTTTATGTTAGAGTTTATATCAGCACCCTGACATATCCTCTTCGACCAAGTATTGTGTATCCTTGCCTTTATCGGCGCATGGATTTAATTCTCTAATCCGTAATTGTAGTTATGGTGAGGATTTGTGCATTATGTTGAACATGCATTATATTGCACAAATCCTGCTGTGAAACAGGTTTCGTGAATGGACCGATGACATTGCCAAAAACTTAATTACTCTCTCGAGAAACTTTCATAAAATAATAACAAAAAGTGGAGTTGCGAGGTTCATGTTACCATATTGTTGAAACCACATACCCTCCAGTTCATAATACATATTTCAATTGGGCTTCGTATTAAGTCAGTTATAACACAGCCATAAAGCTATAAATTAACAACAAAGTTTATTTGAAGTTACCCTGGTTAGTTGATATATAGTTTATTAGGCGATAGCCCAGCTTCAAACCCTCCTCAGACATCTCGAAGAGAATACAACACAAAGAAAAAGAATTTTTCTGTCGTCGACTTTAATCTGAGAGTAAGTAAATAAATTTGCAATGAAAAGCTTCTCAAATCTATCATTCGTAATTGACGTTAAACTGTCTGTAGGTTCTGCCACTCCTACGTCAAAATATCGCACATAACATGGGTAATGTGAGAAGCGAGGTGGTAATCTTGACTAAAGGATTGTGATGACTAATTAAATATAAAGTGAGGTCGTTTTAAGGTAGAATGTGGCCCAATGACACATTAGAACCATGATTCGCAATAAAGACCCGCTTTTGCAATGACATTTTCTCAATTCTTCTTGTATTCTTCGAGCTTCACATGTAACAATTTTGCTTGGTGTAGCTACCATCGACTGAGAAATAAGTTTTATCTCCGAAGAAAAATCAGTATTGAAAAGACATAGTCAGACGGTTTTAATAGTTGTACGAGTTGTACTTTCTACCAATAGAAGTACATATTCAAATGCAAAATTTACCGTAATGAACTGTAAGATAAGGAAAATTGCTGAGAAGTTCGCGGAATTGATAGCTTTGGATTATCCATAAGTTCATTTCGCTGCTGCTTCTGCTAACATTTTATCGCAGACTTTTCCATAATCCAAAAGCTTATTGGACTTTTTAATGTTTAATTACCAGTAGTGAACTCCTGTACCAAATTTATCATTCATCTTGAATTTATCTGGTTCCTCAATCACAATTTGTTATAGTTTCCATTATCATATTGAGGAAAAAAAGAAATTTGTTGGTGAGAAACTAGGTCGCAATCTTAACTAAGGTTTGTAATGATCAACTAAGTAGGTAAGTAAGTTCTATAGGGACATCCGAACTTTGACAGTTGCTAAAGGCCATCTTCTGGAGGCTACATCTGTCAAATTAGTTTTTATTTATTCAGTCTATTTTGCTAAATCACCATGGATGACTATAGATAATTACGTGTGTTCGCCGAATGAGCTCTGGAGCAATTGGCAATTGAACCTAATTTTCTTCGAAAATTAATCTTCAGATATGAGGGCCAATTCTAAATAAACAAACAAAATTGTCGAGTTTGGGACGACATGAAACCAAGAGCATCCAATGCATTCCAAACAAGTCACTGTTTGATGTCGATTTTGGGCTATAGACGTCATCGGTTCATATTTGCTTGAAAACGACGTTAACCAGACCATCACTGTCAACAGCGAGCACTATAGATCGATTACTTTCAAGATCTTTTATACTGAATTGAATGATTTGGACACCATCGACATAGGGTTTCAATAGGACACTGCTACGTATCACACATTTTATGTCACACATTCTGTGCGACCGATTAGAGAGCATCATCATCTCACATGAATGTGATGTAAACCCATTACTTAGATTGTGCGATTATTTCCTGTTAGACTTTGTCTTGTGGAGTTTTCTCAAGGTGTAGGTGTATATATCCAACTAGATATAGGCCAGACATGTAACTGGGCAAAATCTTAGTGCTCACGTTGCTCTCTATACATGAGATTCGTTCCCCTCAACTAGTGCCTAACTTTTTTTAGCCGAAACTAATGTGTTAACAAAGAATGTTCCACCATGGCATTTTGAGACGCCCAACAGTTGTTGAAACAAGAGAAAATACTCATGGATGTATTCCAAGGACTTCTAAGTTCCCTGAATAATGTGAAATATATAGCCAAGTAAACCAAATACCGGAAATTTCCAATATTTAGGGTTAAAGAATTCTGGAATTTTATCTTTCGGTCTATCATTCTGATGTTCAAACTGTTCCCAATTCTAGCCTCCGAAGTAGATTTAATTGTATGGCTGTGATTTCTGCTTAGCGGCAAGGAATCGAAATCAATCGATAATGGATAATCAAATATAGCAACAGGATGATATTATTCAACATTTGTGACCATAAAAATTCAGTCTGCCGATGAAGAGAGCTGTGGTTAAATGTAATACAGTGTCTTAAAGCCGTTTATGCTTTCAGATCAATATGTACATACATACATACATAATTCGCCATTACAATCCTTTAGTTAGGATTACCACCTACCTACTATAAGTGGCGGGACCTACGGTTTAAAGCAAACGCTGAACGACAGAATTTTTAGAAACTTATGATGGCAGTTTTATTTTACATTCAGAGTTTTTCCCACAAATTTGCTGAGAGGAAGTTGCCTTTCATTTCGTTTTATTCGAAATTTCTGACCTGGGGTTTGAACCAACACATGAGCCAACACACTACCTACTTGACTACGTTGACTCGATTCATACCTCTTGATAATTAGATGTTCGACCGTTGACTCGCAGTGATAAACCTTCTCTAATGTAGAATATTCTTCTACGAAGCTATTGAGCACGAAAGTTAATTGTTCTGCTGTTTTGAGATCACCTAAACAGTTTGGACATATCGGACTATCTGTCAGCTTAAATCGGTGCAGGTATCAGTAAACATCAGTGACCAGACAAAAGCTGTGTGAGTTCGTAATCCGGTTCACTGCCGTCCTCATAATTCATATTTTGTTACAAAGTCTAAGGCCGTATAATCATTTAACGTTATGTGTGCCTACTACCTTCGCCACCATTTTGTAATAGATCGTGTTCAGGGTGAGTTAGATTTTATACAGAGACGGGATTGCGTTTGGCATAGCAGTAGCATTGTAGACTCTGTTGGATTGAAGCCTGTTGCATATCTATCTAGCGAGGACCACAGGTATGGGGACTATGGGCTTCGATCAATATGTATTCGGCTGAAAACTATCAAAGAGTCATTCTAAGGGGGTCTGTTAAATTGTGCATTCAACACATTTCTCCTCGTATATGCCTTTTATTGACTAAAAACCAGTTGAATTGAAACACTTTTATGAGACTGCAGCTGATGTGGTGGCAACCACAATTAATTGAGTGCAACCCGATATATTAAGAGATTTTATAATCATGTTTAATGGCCATTAATGAATAGCAATTCGAAGTAGAAGAAGAAAAAAAGAACCTAAAATAATCCGAAATAAAAAATTCAAACCAGTACCCCCCATTGCTTAGTAAAGTGTTGTGAGTTTAATTAAATTTTATTAACAAATAAACACTTTAATTACTTAAGTATGTAGTAAGAAAACACCAACACTATGTCCGTCTAATATTTTTGAATTAATTTCTCCTTATTTCATACAACGCATATGCAGATGAAGAAGTTATTAAAAAGCAAATGTAATATGGCAACCGGATATCCTTTGTTAGCACTACTAGTGGCTTTCTCTGTCCCTCTGTCTCTCTCTCTCTCTCTCTTGTGTTGTGACAGAAACGAAACTAAAAATATTTTTAATTTATTTAATTGCTATACTAACATAAGTACTGTTTAATAATATTTCGCTTTTTTTTTATAAATTTTTATTGCCAGACTCATAATTTTACTGACGTGCTTCTCAGTTTTTCCTTTTTCCCGCTCTATTTTTTTTTTTTTTATTTCATTCAAATTGGTTAGTCATCAAAAACAAGGTCCTTGTTAGAGTTTTCGTTTTAATTTTTTCTATCCTTTTTTATTGCAATAATGGCCATAAAACTAAACAACAACAACAATCGCAAATTTGTCTAAAATAGTTGGAAAAAACGGAGTGGAAAACACTTCCTTTTTAGCAAACTGTTGGCAAAAAGGGAGAGAGAGAGAGAGAGAGAGAAATCCAATATCATTTTTAATAAAGAGCAACCGAGAAATATTTCATTGATGACTAGACATACAATTAGCTTGCCGTCTTTTTGGAAAACGCGGTAAAAGTCGCGTTTTCCCTAATCGGAATATTGCATCGTCATTCTGGCTTCTTCCAAGTATTGGCGTCATCAGCGGCATGAAAACTTTCCTCCGCGACAGATGAGCTTGCCTGTAAATTGCTTATTTCCATATTTTTGCGACTTGCCTGTCAGTACTTTGGAATCTCTGTTCACATTGAATTTCTCATATATTTCGAAGGCGCAGAAATCCGCTTGGAAGTTTCACTTGAGTTTCCCCATGGCCTAGAAAAATTTTGCTCAAATTTGCTCTTTGAAAAAGTCTGTAGTCTACAGATTACTTCAATCATTTTATTACTTAGTCTCGTTAAGAATCATTTCCCAAAATCATACAATCTACTGCTTCTGGTCTGGAGACTGAGAGGAAGTTGCCGTAGAAAAATTTGTTCGTGTTTTTGTTTTGGTGTCTGACCTAGGGTTTGAACCGCGGCCGCACGTCTAATAAGCCAACACACTACCTACTAGAATACGGCAACGTTCCACAAGAGCAAAATCTGCAAGAAAAATGTACAGCCAGATGACTGTAAGAATACTTGGTTTTCACATCATTAGCTTGAGAATTGTTTTAAACCGTGAGATCTCTCAACGTGGTAGCAGAACCACAGTTTAGGTTAGGTTGAATTGGCAATAAAACAAAAACGATTTGAAATTTTGCCAAATTTATTATTTTGTTGTGAAGTATAATTGTTTCGGTTAGAAATGGAATTTCATTAATGTGGCTGCCGCGACTGGCCTTACAGTACCTCATTCGATCGCACCAATTTTCGTGCAATTTTTCTAGTGTATGGGATCGTATCTCGGCAATGGTATCACGAATGTTGGCCTGCAAATGCACAATTGTCTCTGGCTTGTTGGCATAACAGTTTTCGTTAACGGCACCCCACGGAGAATAGTCCAACGTTGTCAAATTGCAGCTTCTTGACACTACCATTTTGGCTAATTAAACGGCCATTACGACGTTTGACGCAGTAAATCAATTGTGGCATGAGATATGTGGCAATATGTACAATTCAAACATCGTTCACGTCAATACCATGAAGAACGGGAACAAAAAAATCGGTTATCATGGTGCGAAAGGTGCCTTCAATGACCGTAATGATTGCGCCGTCCTTATTATCAGAGAAATATGGGCCACTGATGCCTTACGGACACTCTCAGCTACAGCTTTGATATTTTCGGGCGTACGCACTGTACGAGCACGCACACGTCATGGCGCATCAACAATGAAACCAGTTTCTTTAATTTTAGCAATAAACTTGCTTATAGCGGACAGTGTTGGTCCTTCTGTGCGACCAAATTTTGTACGGCATTTTCGTGCAATTTCCGATCAAATTGTCTTGTTTTGGAAATAAATTTTCAAAATTTTCAACGAGTCGAGTGACTCGAATCATTCGTTAGTATTATAAGTATTTTTCTAAATTTATGAATCTGAATGAGTAGGCGTATGAATCAAACAATGAATCGAATGTTGTGAGTTTGATGTCAACGTTGTACTCATACTCATTGCAACCTATACTTATAAATCAATGTTGTAGCGAGTACGAATGAATCAGAGTAGTTGAAATTTAATACTCTTGACTCACTCATACTCAAAATTTCAAATTGAGTAGCGAAAATACGATTCATTGCTGATCTCTGATTCAAACCAAAGAAGTTGAACCGATAGTGCTGGCCATTGAGAGTGATGGCCTGGCAAATGTCGTCCTCAAAGAAATATGAGCACTAAACAAGAACCTTTTCGGGATGCATTGGACACTCTTGTATCGGTATCGTCCCAAATTAGAGAATTTTGCTTGTTCACGTATCCACTTATCCAAAAATTGGAATCATTGCAAAGCTGATTTTTAAATGTGAAATTAGGATGAACTGCCACCTGCTTGACAGCGTTGTCGTCGTTGTCTATTGCTGTCCATGGTTATTTGGCAAAACAGCCTGAATACATAAATACATAGTTGGTCATTACAACTCTAGCTTCTCATAGCACTTATGTTGTGTGTATTACTTTTAATACATGAGTGGTGGGACCTACCGTTTAAAGTCTACTCCGAAGGACACATTTTTGAGAAACTTTTCATGGCAATTTTATTTAGTCTCAAAGTTTTTGCCAGAAATCTGCTGAGAGGAAGTCGGCGAAGAAATATTTTTTTTATATTTCGTTCGGAGGTCGCTGTTGGAATAACCTACACAAGCAATTGTTTACAATTAACTTCTGAATATCACGAGCGAAAATAAAACGTAGTAATTATTGATTATCATTCGTTTACTAACTACAATATCTCCGTTAAATACCTTTTCAAAAAATGCTTTTAAAAAAATTCCAAAAATGTTTACACAGCCTTGCCAAAATCAATTTGGCACGTAGCACAGTGTAAACCATGTTTCGTTTATTTTTTTCGTTTCGTAGTCATTTGTATTTAATTTTACAACATTTGTCCTGTGATTAAAAAACAAAATTTTATTTATTTTTGTTTTTGTTTTTAGTTTTTTGTTGCTTTTGGCATTCAATGAAATTTTTAATTGTTTTCTACTCGTATTTTTTAGATCACTGTTATCAGCTGAAATAAAACAATTATTGGTAAATTTCTATTGTAGGAGGAGGTGGGATCCCAGGAGGAAAATTGGAAAAAAATGAATGAATAAAAATAGTAAACAGGACTATAGTAGATACATACATATGTACGGATAGTTGATTTTAAATTTTCATTAAAACAACGCTCATCAGAATGATAGGAATAAGTGAAGGCTTTGCTTGTGTAAAATTTAAAGAAAAATCTCAGCTCCCTTTGATAATACCAGATGATGTAAATATTGAATACATACATAAGTATATACATAATTTGTCATTACAACCCTTAAGTCAGAATTATGGCCTAGCTTCTCACACCACTCATGTTGTGTGTGTTAATTTCATACAAGAGTGGCGTGACCTATAGTTTAAAATCGACTACAAACGATAGATTTTTGCATTGGGCAAGTCTGACTTGGGATTTGAAACGTGGCCTCACGTCTAATGAGTCAACACTTTACCTTTAAGCTATTCCTTTCGCCAAATTAGTTTAAAAAATTTTCAGCAGGATTCTTGCAACTTCTAAGCCAAATCTAGTTGGAAGACGTGCAAAACTGTTTCATTTAAAAATTCATTCATCATACATGTGTGACGCTACAAGTAACCAATTCCATGTAATTTTAGTAACTCCAATGTCTTTAAATTTTACAGTCAGCGTGTGGAACCAAGCAGTTTGAGTGAATCAATTTATGATAGTTTGAAGAAAATGGGTAGAAAGGAATTTCATTTATTAATGAAGCATTTCTTTTTGCCGGAAAAAATGCTGTTGCAACCAAAACTTGTTAAACTTGTTGCTACATTAATGGGTCTAAGCATTGAGATAGGATGGGAGAGGGTTTCCATAGAGAAGTACCTGAAACTAAATTGTACTTCGGGTTCAGAATCATAACAAGGTTTTTCATGTGATCAGACAGTGTGCTGTCGAAAAGTAGCTTAATAACCGTAGGCTACCACCAGATAGTCCAATGCATGAGATAAATTACATCCATCCAAAGTTTAGATTGCCTCAAACCCATTTGATTCGTTTTTCTGTTGAGTATACCTTTTCTTTCCTTTCTTTTCCACTCCACAGAAAGGTTTTGGCCTAATCAGAGGATGATTAAATAGAGTATGATTGGCCTCGGTCGATGAGCTTGCCTGCTCATTGCGAAATCTACATCAAATGTCCACCACAAGTTTTCGGAATGGAGCGCATTCGAAGTGTTCAATTCTCCATGACTCTGGCTTATAAATCAGTTTGAATTTGATCGCTAATATGTGTTATGTTGGCTTTGATTACTGCTAAGGTTTGTGGTTTACTCGCATACGCATGGAAGTTCAGAAAACCCCACAAAAAAGTTTATTGGGGTCGAATCGCGCGATTTGGGTGGCCAGCTCACATTACCTCTACTTGAGGTGATAAAGCCATCGAATTGTACCATATTGTTGGCACTATATGTCGTTGGTCTCCAAATGATCCAATTCTGGCTACAAAAGGTTGGTAGTCATCGACCTATAGAGCTCGCCATTGACAGTGATGGCCTGGTCAACGTCGTTGTCAGGGAAAGATGAACCTAAAGTAGTGTCTTTTTCAGGATGCATTGGATGCTCTTATTGTTGAAGACAATTCTCCAATGAAAATTAATACTAGTTTCCAGCTGCTGCAGAGCCCATTCAACAAGTATACGTCCGACAGAATAACTTAAGCATTATGGCCGTTATCAACCGCCAAGTTTCGAAATTCCCCGTTGGAGCACCCGATATATATTAAATCTTCTGTACCAATCGCAATTTCCGTTGTGCAATTTGTCAAATTAAGTTTATTTTTTATTTTTTTCACTTTATTTATGCTTTTCTTCTTCTTCTTTATTTTGTTTTTTAATAAAATTTTTTTGAGGAAAAACTGCAGCATTTTTCTTTCGTTTTTTATTTCGTTATGAAAAATTGCGTTTCATATTAAATTCATTCAACGTTATTCGGTTCATTTTTTTTTTTCTTCCATAATTTTCAATTTCTGTCATTCCAAATAGCATTGACTCGTCGGTGTGTGCGTGTGATTGAGTGTGTGTGTATGTTTGTCATAATGTTTTCTATATCATACTCGCTCTATTGTAGACATTTTCTTCGGGTTTTTATTTTTCTCTGGCCAGAATTTTTATAAATTTTATCCATTTTTTTATTTTTTATTACGGACGGCTTTAAAATTATGACCCCAAACCATACCAATACATGCTTACTGTAGGAGAGAGAGAGAATAGTGAGAGAGAGATTTACTTAACTAGAGACAGCCAAATTTGAAAACATTTTATTGTATTTGGTTGAAGCTGCTAAAGAGCGTGAAGAGAGCGAGTGCCTGGTGCAATATTTAACTTGAATGCTGTATACTCTGACACACATTCACGAGATTCCCTAAGGCATTTTCACTATTCATTGTGCAGTTGTTATTGTTGTTAGGAGGAATGTGGTACATGGGGCTATACAGTTCTTTGAAAGAGCTCATTCTACAGCAAAAATAACTAGGAGGCCTCGATTAAAGCTACATATTTATATTGACGAATGTCAAAACAGTTACTACATAGAATTGAGTTGTTTGGTAGATAGTTTAAAATAAGAGCTGTAACCTTAATTTATAAGGATCTTGTCCTCTGGTCGGTTTAAGTACTCTTTTCTACGCCACTCCATTTGACTTATATGTTAAGTTAAGCGTTGAGCGGCACATATAATGAAAATAGTCTGTTAGAAACAGCACACGAGTACCTTTTCTCCGCTAATAGGAATCGATCCATTGTCTGTATAATTTCCAAAGCCGTGGTTATCTTAGTCACTGCGGCATGTTGCACTTAAAATAGTCCAACGGTGTCAAATCGCAGCTTCTTGGCGGCCAATTGATATCACCATTTCGTCTAATTAAACGGCCATCAAACGTTTGACGCAATAAATAGATTGTGGCATGAGATGTGTGGCAAGTTGCACCATCCTGTTGAAACCAAACATCGTTCATATCACTACCATGAAGAGCGGGTACAAAAAAATCGGTTACCATGGTGCGACAAGTGTTTATATTGTCTCCGCTCCACAAGCCGCACTAAATAGTCACACGTGATGGGTGCATTGGCTTCTATAGAATCACGTGTGGGTTTTCTGAGGCTCAAATACGGCAATTTTTCTTATTAACTTACCCATCAAGATGAAAATGAGCTTCACCCGTAAGGATGCTTTTTTTTTTTTTAGCAAAATTGATGTCATCGTACAGTTTTTCGTTGGCCCATGTAGCGAAGCAACAACAAAGCGCATGATCATGCGACTTCAACTCTTGATTCAATTGAACTTTGTAAGGCGTCATTACGAGATCTTTTCACAAAATTCGACTTAAGCTGGTGCGTTAAATGTTCAATTCTTGAGAACAATGACGAGTTGATGTTGATGGATTCTCCTCACGCACACGCACACTCTCAGCCACAGCTTCGATATTTTCGGTTGTACGCATTGTATGAACACGTTCATGTCTTACCGCATCAATAATGAAACCAATTTCACGAACTTTAGCAATAAATCGTGCAATTTCCGACCAATTGCCTTTGTTGCTTTAGTAATAAATTTCACAGAAATCGCCACGCTGCTCAAGCGTAAATCATTTTATTGCGTTCAGTGGCGATAATATACTGAATTTTGTGATAGGATAGAATAGCATAAGTATTGCCAGATCCGAAATAACCGATATGGTTCAAATTTAAACCGATAGAAGGCCCATCCGATAAATAAAATAAAAAACATTTTAAAATTTGAATTAACCAACTCCTTTAAATATCTGCCTTTGGTATCCATTTCATTTCGAATCTCTTGATGCCTTTTATGTGTTGGTAATACACAAAAAGACAGCTGGTGCTGATACTGGTATAGGTGTTCGTGTTTGTTTGGTACTGTTATTGAGGTTGGTGTTGCCGTCTGGATAAGTGTTTTGTATGACATTTTATTTTTTCCGTTTGTCAAACTATATAGCCATGGCTACTCTAATTGTAAATGTACGAGTATTGGTATTTCACCACACATACATACACACACACACATGTATATAAAATAGAGAAAACGACTGTGACTAATAAATAGTAATGATGTCAATAATGAAGATTTATGATTTCATACCAGACTAGTTGCAATTCCATATACTCACACTAGCAATCATAGCATTCCTTTTCTATCTTATATACAGCATTTTTTCTTCTTCTTATTTTCCTTTTTGTTTGCTTTTGCTTTTCATTTATTTCTTAAGGAATTCCATCTCCACCAACACTAACAAAACACAAGAAAGAAAAAAAAAAAAACAAAAAGTTCTTCTCTTTCCATTATAGTCGCATGCAACAGCCATACTTAAGTGGATGCCTTTTATGTGTGATTCCAGTCGTTGTTAGAGAACAAGAAGAAGAAGAAGAATGTTGAGAAAATAAAATTTATGAAAAGTATTATTTTTTAAATTGGAAACAATTACTTGAAAATATGTTGTTGCACCCCGAAAAAAAATACAAAAGAAAACGAGAGAAAAAATATGAGAATATAACACTACACACCATAAGTATACACCAGCATATCAAAGGAAAAGCAACAAGGAAGCGTAAATTTAGGACAAAATGTCAGAAAAAAAAGAAATGATAGAAAAGAAAAATAAGAATTCAATTCAATTCAATTTTGTGTAAATAAAATAAGTTTTAAGGAAATTGTTAACAATTTATTTTAATTTGAAATGTCGTTATACCATACAGGGTGTTAAAAATATTTTAAAGTGGCTGGCATATTAAATCAACAGAAAGAAAAGAAGTGGACAGTTCAAGAAAAAATTCCCAATTAGCGCTAACGATGAAAATAAGCATCAGGTGGTTTTTACTGGTAGCATCTGTAAAACTGTGGCCCCACAATGGGCCGCTATGCGTGCTCGAGTGAGCTTTGGTAATCAAAGCTACCACTCCAACCTACCTATCTACCCGCTAGGTAAACCGGTATGAAGTCTGGGTCAAGATACAAACTTTAATTTTTTTCTATTGGCGATGACATCTGTAGAAGTCGCCGTAGTCTAGTAGGTAGTGTGTTGGCTTATTAGACTGAAGGCCCGAGTTCGAATCCCAGGTCAGACATCAAAACGAAAATATGGAAATCTTTCTTAGGCGACTTCCCCTCAGCAGATTTCTGGCAAAAACTCTGTGAGTAAATAAACTGTCATGAAGAGTTTCTCAAAAATCTGTCATTCGGACTCAACTCCACATCCCGCGACAGTGGTGTGAGAAGCTAGGTCGTAATCCTGACTGACAGGCTTATAATGAACAATTATGTGTGCATGTTATTTGTAATGATAAACGTGGAAGATCACCAAAAAAGATTAATGAGGCTGTAAAGAATGTTGGATGAAGATGGCACTTTAAGTCAGAAAGAACGGCCAGAAATGTTAAATGTTGCACAATTAACAATTTCCATTACCAAGCCATGGGAAGGTCTAAAAGTATGGAAAATAGATGCCACATAAATTGAATGACTGACAGATGGAAAAGTGAAAAATCTCTTATGAAAATTTTTTATTTAAAGATGCGATAAATAGAGATGTGGATTTATTTCCAGAATTCTAAATGGAAAAAAATCATGCGTTAAGGCAGGACAACTATCAATTGCTGTGTGGCCCTACCACGACTTCTTATAACCAGAGAACAAGTAATCAATTTTAAAACCTGCATTGATCGAAAAATGATCAAAATGGGCTATAACACACGTGAAAATGCACCTCTACACATGGAAATTTACTGCTTTAGATTACTATTTGTCCTGACTAAGAAATATAAGAAATAAAGTCGCCATAGTCTAATGGATACTGTGCTGGCTTATTAGACGAAAGGCCGTGATTCAAAGCCCAGCTCAGACTTTTCGAACAAAACTATATATGAAAAAAAATGTGGACTTCCACTCAACAATTTTCTGGCAAAAGTTTCTGGACATTAAATTGTAGGATTAAATTGTAGGATTGGTTCCTCTTGGATAGAATTAAAACATACAGCATGGGTGGTGTTAGATGCTAGTTTTTAACTCCAACTAGGATGCAATTTACATTTAAATGTAAGATTCAATAAATAAATAAAAAAAAATTAAATATGAACACACATTAAGACTTTAGGACACACTTTAAGATCTCCTGAACGAAACCTCACATTTACGTTTACAATACCCTACTCACTGAACTAGTGCGGTATAAAAAAAATTTTCTGTATTCAAAGTAACTTTTGCTGTTGTATGATTTAATCCTTTAAGTAATTGCAAGATTTATTGTCTCTACACTAAAACAATAAACATCGATACAGTCCAATGTACTCAATATTTGACTACACAAAACAAAATCAAAAATTTGATTTGTTTGTAACCAAAACGAAATAAGAAAGAGAAAAAGGAAGAAAAAATTTACAAACTTACCTCTGGTGATACAAAATAGCTGGGACTCTTTTCTATCGTTATTTGGCCACGAAACGAGTGTGGCATTTTTTTGCGATACCATTCCAAGCCTTTCATATAGTTTTCATCGCGATCAAAAAAATGTACCTCACCGCCAGCCTTTTGAATGCGTGGATGCAAATACAACATTTCCAAAAGGGCACGTGTGCCACACTTTCGTATGCCAATTATAAGAGCCTGAAATGGGAAATAAGAAAAGCAAGACGAAAACAGATTAGAAAAATAAATACAAAATATTATTAGGGATGGTAGTGGTGTTAGTGTTGTTGTTATCGTATTTGTTCAACAATAAATGTTTTGTTAGTTTTCTTGCCATTTTGCTTTTTCCTCCTCCTTTTTTTTTTTTTTTTGTCAAATTGTTGGAAAACATGAAATGAAACTGTGGCTGTAAAACGGCCCCAAATAAATGGCAAAAAATGAAATGAAATATTTTCATTAGCGGCAGCAGGAATTATGAATTTTTATTTTTCACTTTTTGCGTTTAATGCTAATTGACCCTTGCGACATAAAAAAACACCGCTTTTTTTGGTCTTGGCCGGCTTCAAATCATAAATGCCAAATGACTTTGGGAAATGAACCTCAACAAATTGCTGCAATTAGTTTTATGAAATGAAGACAATTTGGAGCCGTTTTGCTTCTGCTCTTATATATGTGGTGGTAGATTCCTTTGGCATTTATTAACGTTTGCTTTGGTTTAGGCGTTTAGCGTTGCCGTAATATTTTGTATTTAATGGTAGCCTAAGAGAACATTTAGAATTTGCTACTCATTACGTTGACATTAATGTTCGGAAATAATTTTTTAATCTCTCTCTCTCTCTCTCTCTCTCTCTCTCTCTGTGTATAGCAATTAGTGAATTAAAGTTGAGTGCTGTTCTTCAAGATTTTCATTAAATTCTTGCGAAAAGTGAATTTAATAATTTTCATTTCGTGTTGCAAATTTATTAAAGCGGCCTACTTTAGAGTTTTTTAAGTTTATCAAGAGGTTTTCTAAGATAACGCCAGAGAACATTCATGAAAATATATATAAAATCAATAGGGACTTCCTAACACTGACAGTTGATAACTGCCATCTTATTTAAGCTACTTCTGTTAAATTAATTGTCATTTGTTCGCTCTCTTATTCTCCTAATCATCATGGACGAATATGGCATTCAACAAGGTGGTTGATTTGTTTGGGCAACCTACGGCGTGCTTCTCCCTTTTCGAACATACGTTGACGAAATGCAAAACACGCCAACAACCGTCCGTATGATTGAGCAAGAGAATCCGAAGTCTTTGATTTTACGTCGCTCACAAGAACTCGGTTTTTCGCAAACCACAACTTGGCAAACTCTGACAAGAGTCTGCGCCCTTACAAAATTGAAATCATCCAGGAATTGAAAGCAAAACGACCATCGACAACGGCATCTAAGAGCGTCTACATAGATACATAATTTGTCATTACAATCTTTCAGTCAGGATTACAACCTAGCTTCTCACACCACTTATGTTGTTTGTGTTAATTCTATACATGAGTGGCGGGATCTACAGTTTAAAGTCGACTCCGAACGACAGATTTTTGAGAAATTTTTCATGCCAATTTTTACTTACTCTAAGAGTTTTTTCAGAAATCTGCTGAGAAGAAATCGCTGAAGAAATATTTTTTATGTTTCCTTTTGATCGAGATGTTTGACATAGAGTTTGAACCGTGGCCTCATGTCTAATAACCCAACACACTATCTACTAGACTACGGCTACATCTGTTAAATTAATTGTCATTTATTCCCTCTCTCATATTCCAAATCATCGCGGATCTGTAAAGCATTCAACTACACGGACAAGTAATAAAATTGTTTTATCAAAACGGGTGTTTTCTTTTGTAACGTCTTACGCATATTGCCTATTTTACAATCGATAGTAATCGTACATCAACGAAACGCAAGATCTGCCCACCACAACTCATAAGAGTGTGCAAGAGAATCCGAAATTCGATTTTGCTTCGTTCAAAAGAACTCGACCATTTCAAATCCCAACTTGGTGAGCTGTGACTAGGGCCTGCACCCTTACAAAATTCAACTCACCTAGGAACTGAAAACAACCATAAATAACGTCATTTAATAGCGTCTAATGCATCGCGAAAACGTGTGTGGATTTCGGATCCATATTTCTGTGAAATTGAAGCTAGCCAGGTCAGCACTGTGTGTGGCGGCCACTATAGGTGATGATTACCATGTTTCACACACATACATAAATGGTCATTACATTCCCTCAGCGAGGATTATGACCTAACTTCTCATACGACTTATATTGTGTGTGTTGATTTTATACATGAGTTTTTTCAAAAACTTTTCAAGGAAATTTTATTAACTACAGAGTTTTTGCCAGAAATCTGCTGAGAGGAAGTCGCCTAACTTGGGGTTTGAACCGTGTTCTCACGGCTAATACACTACCTAGTAGACCACGGCGACTTAATACCAAGTTATTTTGACCTAATTTGTAGCTCTGGCTTTGAGGACCGGTGTAGCTTATTCGCCTACACTTACGATTTAAGAAAACCCCTCAAGAAAAAATCTAATGGGTTTGAAACGAACGATCTTGTTGGCCGTGAGATGATCATCACTTGTACAGAATGTGTAAGTGCATAGCGCCGTTCTGTTAAAAACCCACAATAAAAAGTCTTACGGGAACAAATGATCACCAAGCACTCAAATCACTCGTGCAGAATATCCAATGTGGCACGAACTTCGTGGCCCGTAGCGTCGCCCTTTGAAAACCACATGTCTTTGTAATTATCGACCTACAGTCGCTGATTGTGACGGTCTGGCCAACGTTATTCTCAACTAAATAGGGATTAAAGACGCCACCAGCTCAAAATCCACGCCAAAAACTGAATTTTTCGGTACGCATTGTACACTTTTGGATCACATGTGGATTGCTATCATCCCAAATTTTACGTACTAATTCATCCAGAAATGGGCCTCATTGCTTAATATCATATTTCGATGTTTCTGTTGCCAACTGTCCTAGAGCCCATTTAGCGAGCACACATCGCTGTCTATGATCGTCCAGCAAGACTTAGTAAAACAGTGAGAATAAATGACAACTGATTTAGCTGTTGTATCTTCAACAAGAGGACCATTATTAACTGTCAAAATTCGGAAGTCTGTGTTGGAAGGGCCTACACATTACACGTTCATCGGTTGTTACACTCTTCATAATCGTAAGTGACACATCTTTAACTAATTAAATTACACTAAAAATGAAAGATATTTAACAGTTGGCATCCTTGTTAGACAGGCAGTTTTGAAATCGCCAAAGATATAACCCTTTATAAAATCACAGTATCTCATACTGTGGCGTTTTATAACAACTAGCAGGCAAGGTTACCATTCGCTTTATTTGTTGTGAATTAATTTCCATTCTGTCAACTTCTAGAAACTCACTTTTGATTTGTTATTGTTAGTTCTCTTCGCTGTCTTGTGCTGTATTTATTTGTATTTTTTTGCTGCTATTTCCTAATCGCTTTGCTGTTTTGTGGTCTATTTTTGAAAGAATATCCGAGGAGTTCTATTCACTGTAAAATTTTATAATGAAAAATACCATCCCCCGTGCTTTTATTTCTTTGTATCAAGAGTTTGTGTTAGCCAGGGAAACGAAAAGCAAACGGAAAGGTTTTCATTTAAAAATTTTTAATTATTTACCTGCGGTAGACGACGACTGGTTTTTGGAAAATGTACACGATTTGATGGAAACACCATAGGATGACTGATCTGTTGATTGGATGATGAAATATCTGAGCCATGCTTATTATTGCCATTACCGCCTGCACTACCTCCACCACCAGCTATGCCATAATCCGCGGGCATGTGATTAGCACGATTGGTATTGAATAAATTATTAAAACTGCCAGTACTGCTGCTGCCGCCAATGCCATTTCCAATGGCAATGCCATTGCCATTGCCGCCTATACTGTTTGAACTGATTAATGCCAAACGTTGATGATGATGATGATGTTCGTGTACAGCTTGTGCGGCCTGTATATTGTAGACTGCACTGTCGTATAAAACGTGAAATGTCAAAAACAATGAAATCAACATGACGGTTAAAAAGACTACAGCTAATTTGGGACGGGAGACACCAACCACCAGTATACAATCGGTGTGTGAGGTATCGGGGCCAACAGGCCTCATGGCGGATTTCGGTAACCATCTGTAAAGAGAATAAAACATTTTTGTGTTAAATACAATACATTACAAAAGACATTACAATTTATGAAAACAATAAATATTAACATCTGTGAGAATGCGTTCTTATGGTTCGGATATGAGTCATTTGCTGAGTTTAATGGGGAATGATTGCAAAATAAAATTTTAAACATTTACTTTTCGAACATAGATTCAGTTTCTGTTTAAATTCCGTTTAAGATTATCATCTAAAGCCACTAATCTCACTAAGAAAATGCGAGGTATGAAGCTGCCTAATGTAATCAATAAATTACACTGAAAGCGTGTTATCAGCTAATTATAAGCATCGCCACTAATCTTCTCAACAGTAAATCTCTTTACAAAATTTGAATAGAAATTAATTTTCAACTGATAACATAAATCTCAACAGATTCGACTGAATTTTTCTTTTCATTTCAGTTTTTTTTTTGTTTGCTTTTTGGATCAAGTCGCGTCTATACGCTGATGTTACTAATCAAGCAATCGACATGACATATAGCGCCTTCCATTGCAGCTAAACCGTCAAACTAGTTGTGATTTTCGCAGTCCGTTTGTCAAATTATCACGGAGGGTAACCAACCTTTTACGTAACGAAACGCAATATCTGCAGAACTTACAGCTGATAGCGCGTAGCTCCCTCTTTTGCAGACCAAACTTAGCAAACTGTGTAAACGGCCATAAGCAACGACGTGTGTTCGCTATTTGGGCTTTGAAGCACTTCGCAACTGACTTAAATTTTCATCAAAAACTAACTACAGCACTGAGTTCTTTTTAAGGAATAATAGGTAAGTCTGCAAACGAAGTCGCCGTAGTCTAGTAGGTAGCTTTTGTCTTATCAAGGATGGTTTCCGACACATGTACCGATTTAAGCTGACATAAAGTCCCGTATGTTTAAATTGTTCGGATGAACTCAAAACAGTAGAACATATAACTTTCGAGTGCAACAGATTCGCAGAAGAATGTCTTGCATTAGGGGAGGTTTCTCACTTCTAGTCAACGGTGGAACATCTAATTACCAAAAGGTGTCAATCAAGTCGCCGTGGGTAGTGTGCTGTCGTATTAGGCAATAGGCCTCGGTTCAAAGCCCATGTCATACATCTCCAGCAAAACGAAATATGAAGAAAATATTTCATTGGCGAGTTCCTCTATGCACATTTCTGGTACAAACTCTGAGAGTAAAAAAAAAATTGCTAAGAAAAGTTTCACAAAAATCTGTCGTTCGGAATCGACTTTGAACTGTAGGTCTCGCCACTCATGGTTTAAAGTAACACACGTAACATGGATGGTGTGGGAAAACTAAGTCGTAATCCAGAGTAAAGGGTTGTAATTACCAATTATGTATGCATGTGTTCGCTGAATGGCCTTTGAAACACTGGCAACTGATATTAATTTTCATCAAAAAACCAACGTCAGCACTGAGTTCCATTTCTGAATTAATTGATACAAGGACAAAAGAAATTGTCGAATTTGAAACGACACCCAATCCACATAGGATCCAAGAAAAAGTCACCATTTCTTGTGGATTTTAGGCTGGCAGCGCCATCGGCTTATATTTCTTTGGGAACGATGTTGTCCAGGCCATCACTGTCAAAGGTGAGTATTAATGAAACCAAACCCAATATAACTTCATAAGAAATAGCTTGAGCAACCGCCCATAATCCCTCTTAAGAAGGATAATTTGAATTAGAGGACCAAATGGGTTGATCTGGGTAGTACCGACATATGGTTTCAACCAGACGGCTCTACGTGTTACACCGCTCATGTCATATTGGATATTCTGAATGAGCGTTTTGAGGTGATGTGAACTTATTTAGTGTTGTAACAACGCAATGAAGTCGCCGTCGTCTTGTACGTAGTAAGTTAGTTTATAGGACGTGAGGCCGTTGTTCAAACTCCAAAAAATATTTCTGTCGGGCGACTTCCTCTCAGCAATCTTCTAACAAAAACTCTAGTAGCAAATAAAATTGCCATGAATAGTTTCTTAAAAATCTCTCGTTTGAAGTCGATTTGAAACTGTAGGTCCTGCCACTTATGAATAAAATTAGCACACACAACATGGGTGATGTGAGAAGCTAGGCTGTAATTCTGACTAAAGGGTTGTATAGCTAATGGTTTTCTTTTACTCCTCTCAGCTGCTATATACCTCTCTCTTTTTCTTTTCCTTTTTCCTTTTCCCTTTTTCTCCACTTTTATCTTGTATGAAGTGTTACAATACACTAACAAGTATCTGAGCGAAGGTATGGAACTCTATATACAGTATTGGACCACCCTTCTAATCAAACCTCACATGACTTTATATTGTTTGTTATACACTTAACCTTCTTCTTTTCCCTTTTTCTCCCTTCTTTTGTATGAAGGGTCATCCCAATAAATGTCTGATCGAAGGTATGTAATATGCAGTATTGGACCTCTCTGCTAACTTAACCTAACCTAACCTGACTTTATATCGTTTGTTATACGTTTACGTGGAGAACTGATGAACGCCTTCTAATCCTTCTGAGTTTTAGTGTGTTGCTCTTATGTGGCAATAATATGTGAAGGCATGTGAAGGCTTCTGCAAAACATCTCCTTTCCATATGATACTGGCCTACACCTTCATTGAAGTTCGAAGTTAGGATTCTCGAACAGCGGTTTATAGTTAAGTACTAAATTTTGTATGCGTGTAGTCGATGGCATAGGAAATAAAAATAAATGTTTAATAATTCACAAGAAGAAGAAAATTATTTTATTTTCTTTTAAATATTATCATCTCCTGCCATTAGCTGTTAAAGGATAACAACAACAACAAACCGCAACATGCTCGTATCGTATAAATCCATAAAAATAATGGCGGCTTTACACATATCGTAGGACTTCTGTTTGTAAACAAAATTTACAATTATTAAGGGAATAAATGTGGCTAAAAGTAACGGGAGTTTATTTTTTAGCTAATGGCATTACAGAAACCACAACAACTAAAAATTTTTAGAAATTAAAAATTCCCATAATGATACAGAAAACAGAGAACATTAAAACCGCTAATATACTAGAGTACTACGTACTGGTTGTTGGTTGAGGTTTTTAAATTTTATAGTCTTGATATGACGTCAAGCAGGGGATGGAGGGATGGAATTATATTGTATTTTTAACTGGTAATGTTTAATAAAAATTTATGATACGTTGGTTTGAGAGAACATAATTAAAAAAAGAGTGTGAGAAAGGCTGTTATTTATAATAATATCTGGAGTAATAAAATTCAAAAGATTTGGGAAATAAACGAATAAATTTTATATTATTATCGCAAAAAAATTTTGCTTAAAGGAAGACAAAATAAAAACTTAAAATGTCCTCTTACATCATACTTGGATTAGTAAAATCGAAACCAAATCACAGAGCGTTTTAATATACTGTTACGAAAATGGAAAAATCTGGATACTAGTGTTTAGCTTTTATATCGTTTAACATTAAAATTATAAACAAAAGCTACAAAAACAAAAACAATAAACTTGTTTACAAATTATCGCACTGCGTAATATAACAACATACACCAGCATAAAAAATGGTAAACAAGTAAACAAAAATACAACAACAACCACTACAAGAATAAATGTAAACAAAATACACAAACAACAATAATGAAAGAACGATGTTTATAGAGATCTCGAGAAGACAAAGCCACGAACATTCGCCTTCAAGAACATTCATCAGACTGTTTACGTTGCCATATAAAAGACAAGGCAAAGCAGGCAACTCAGTTAGGAAAAGTTCAGTCAGTCTTGTGTGAAGACGTGGTGTGTTTGAAGAGAGTAATCGTGGTTTGAAGATCTCCGTTACAATGATCTGTCGAACAATTGTCTAGTAATTGTTATTGTTTATGCAAAGGGCGTAAACCGAGGAATAACAAACAAACCAATTGTTGTTGTCAACATCAAGTTGTGAGCAGTGGCACACAGAATTGTGCAAATAATAAAGAATTTTAATTAAAACTAAACAGAAATTTATTTTTATTTTATTTGTAATCTACGAGCTCATATTTAAATGTTTTAAAAATGTAAAAAAGTATCAATACAATCAATCAATTAATCAATCAATCATTCAATCAGTTAATGCTTGGAAGCATATGGTTTCCACAAAATATCTTCGCCTCGACGAGGTTTGATGATGATATTTTCTCGTAGTCAAATGCAAGGTTGCACTGTCCTAGTCCTCGGAGTATTGTACGTTTCCAGATGTTCTTTTGGTTGATCACGACTTCTTTGAGCCCTGATGATTCCACTCTAGTGTCCGTGTAACAAAATTATTTCCGATTCTAGATAATATTCTGTTTTCCTTGTTGTTAAAGTTTCAGAGATCCATGTTGCTGATTACACTGTGCTAGTTGGAAAAAGTGACAAGCGGGGCACCTGGCGGGTTAACCTAATTCGGGTACGCTGAATCCAGTAGTGCTAACCGTTTTTTTAGGTTAGCTCTTGTTTTCGAAATATACCGTTATTTCGAATATGGAGGAGGTTGCACAATATATATTCGTAACTTAAAAACGGTTTAGTTTATTGAATAAACTAAAAAACCGAAATTCCGCAATGAAATTTTCTTTAAGTAAGGTTAAACTTTTTTCCAATATGCAATAACTTACTTAATTGGTTATTACAACCCTTTAATCAGGATTACAACCCAGCTTCTCACACAAGGTTTGGAAATCGTAGTTATCGATAGCAATAGGTCTCATGCAGCTATGAAATATTAAAAGTAAAAGACAACTCTGGGAAAGATTTACCAAAACCCCCATCCGTATTGAACTGGGGCTGGATCGACTATGTTTTCATTCCCTTTAAAATCTTAAGAAATTATTATGCATTCCCTTATAAGTAGGGATTGCAATATGTATTCCAGCTTTGTTTACATCGCCGTTTCCCTAATTATGATTTCCTTTGTAAGGAAAAATTAGTTTTCTCAAGGGAAACTAAGGAAATCTTTTATGTTTTTCAGGCGCGTTCTGTGTTACAAACAAAGCGTTGAAAGCATTGGCTAAGTGAGTGAATGATTTCATAAGTGAGTGAGTGTTTCTTTCATACGACAATATGTTGCAAGTGTATACAGGGGAAATAATTACGACTACAACTATAATGTACTTCTGGTATTCCTTTTATTCTATGAACCCCTTGTACGTAATTAAGTTGCAGTTTGTTTAAGCGATTCGTGCCACATTACAGGTGACACAAATATCTTTCTTTTTGTAGTGACAACTGGGGATTTTTCTTTCACTAGATTTAATACGGTTAAATGCAATCCAAAAAAAAAAAAAATTAAAAATGAAAGGAATTTAAAGAACATAATGGAGAAAAACGAAAACAATTAAAGAAGTTATAGTCAATGACAGACAATTCTGCTGCGTGATACAGACATCATTTCATATCAATTTTCGCTTTAAACTGTCAAATTCTTATTTCGAATTGTGGCGGCCAGATTTCGTGTGAACAGCAGCTGATATCCTTTTCAGTTTGTCAATAAATTCCTCAAAGAATACTTAAGGTTTTCGTGAGATGGTGTCACTTACTTTAACTCTTTGCTTTTAAGTATGTTTGGTTTTCTTTTGTGTTCTCTTTTCTTTGGTATTGTTGTTGTTGTTGTATGCAACCACTAAAAATATTTTCTTTTAATCTTTCATTCTTTCCCTCTTTTTTTGTATTTCTTCTTCTCAGTTGCATTCGTTTATTTTTTTCTGATTTTTTTTTTGTTCTTTCAAGTGACGATAAAAGCCATCAGCCGCATTATTTCATGTCAGTTCCCATTTGAAAAGGAGAAACGGAAAAGCGAGTGTGAAACATGTTGACAGCATAAAAGCGCTACAAAAATGTGTGTCACCATTAATACGACACGACCGCATATATGAAAAAGCGACCAACTTAAGAAACTTAAGAAATACTACGAAAACAAAGGAGGCAGTCTTCACCCCTTCCAATATTTTTTTTAGATTTTCAAAAAATCCACAGCATCATACAGATTTATGCTTGACTAAGTCTTACGAACAGTTGAGTTTAATGAACATATGCTCGCCATAATGAAAGGCATCCTGCATGTAATTAAGAATTGAGAACAAAGTAAGTAAATACCTTCATCTCTTGCAAAACTATAGCATGTCCCATTACCGTAAGAGACTAAATAAAGAATTTTCTTTAAGTGTCGTGGTGGTAAATAACCATTTTACGTAAGTGTCAAAATGAGGAGACTCATTTTCTTAAAATAAAAAAAATAAAAAAACTAAAGCATAAAAAATTAACAATAAAAACAAAGAAGTGGAAAATAAAAAAGTCTTTAAAAGACTAAAGTTACTTGAAATAGTTGCAGTAGGTCGTTTAACTAAACAGTGGAAGTCATGAAAACATTATTTTCGATTTACAAGCGATGGCAAGTGTTTGCTCATTGGTCATTACAAGCCTTAAGTCAGGATTAGCACCTATCTCCTCACACCATTATTGTTATGTGTTTTAATTTTATTATAGGGTGGGTCATTTAAAACTTTAAATTTAAAAATGCAATAAAACAAAAATGGTTTAAAATTTTGCCAAATTTATTTTATTTTGTTGTGAAGTACAATTGTTCCGGGTAAAAACGAAATATTATTTTATTCATACGGCTACCGCGGCTGACCTCACAGTACCTCATTCGATGCACACCACTTTGTGCACTTCTTCGTGTGTACGGGGTCGTATCTGGGCAATGACATCACGAATGTTGGTCTTCAAATGCTCAATTGTCTCTGGTTTGTCGGCTCAACACTTTTCTTTAACGGCGCCACACAGAAAATAGTCCAACGGTGTCAAAATGCAGTTTCTTGGCGGCCAATTGACATCACCATTTCGATTAATTAAGAGGCTATCTGATCTACGACGCAATAACCGATGTGTGTCAAATTGCACCATCCTGTTCAAACCAAACATCGTTCATATCAATACTACGAAGAGCGAGTACAAACAAATCGGTTATCATGGTGCGATAGGTGTATCCATTGATCGTTATGGCTGCGCCGTCGGCCACATTTTCAAAGAAATATAGGCCAATGTTGCCTCCACTTCACAAGACGCACCGAACAGTCACTCGTAATGGGTGCATTTTCTTCTGTAACATTTTATGGAAGGATCATGGCAAATATGCCTATAAAATAAAGCTCTTGCAAGAATTGAAGCTGAACGACAATAATTTCAGACGCATTTGTGTTGATTGGATTTATTTGCAAGTGGCCGAAAAGAATGTTTTTGTCAAAGAATTGTGTGAAGAATGTACAACGAAGACAATTATCAGGGCGTTAATATATTTTCATTACATCCGCTGGCGTCATCATCGGCTCCTACTTATTTTGATAGAAGAAAGCATCTTTCGTTACAGTGAATGGCCAATGCTATCGAGTTTGAGTTAGAGACAGACAGTGGCAAATCAAATCAACAATGCTCCTACCCGTCTTAAACGATTTATAATCATTAAGCAATGACCCGTGGAAGTAGATACAGTGACAGGTACGTTATCTCGTTCCAGTTTAAATTGCCAATTTGTTTACTTACTGTTCGAGCTAACGTGTAGTGAAGCAAGGTTTTCCCTCAGTCCAGTATTTGTTAGCGACCAATAAATACTTACTCGTAATGAACAGCCTAATGGTGATAAGGAGTACAACTGTTTTCATAAGTGGAGTGGAAGACAAAAATGATAAAATTGTTCGGATCAGTACCCCAGATTTCTGGCCATTACCTCACCTGACAAACATTACATAGTAAAGGTGGCAGAGATATTCCAATATCAAGAATTTCGAAGATAGTTCAACAGCCTACCTTATTCTCAAGCTCACCGAAGCTGAGAATGACGCAGGACCAGTCTTCTCTACTTAGAATTCTAGTCTGAAATATTCGACAAAGATCACGTACATACAAGCATTTTTCTCAAGGCTTGGTGATACTCAGATATGATAGAGGAGTAACCCGTGAAAATAATGTGACAATGAGACGAATTGCAAAAATTACTAACGACTTATAAAGAGACCGGCAACTTCCATTTGTACATTTTCAATATTTAAAGCAGATTTATATTTATACAGACGACGACAAAACATAACAAAGTGGACTAGGAGTGCTTTACAAAGTATCGTTACTGGCGTTGTCGCAGGCTTAGACTGTAAGTGATCCGATTGTAACACTAACCATCACATAGAAATGTGATCAGTTACACTGTAGCAGACATTTTAAAATTGTATTCTTACTCTTACACATACACAATTGGTCATTACAATGCTTTAGTCAGGATTACAACCTAGCTTCTCACAGCACTTATGTTGTGTGTGTTAATTTTATACATGACTGGCGGGACCTACAACATGTTATCCAGAAACTTTTCATGGCAGTTTTATTTACTTTCAGAGTTTTTGCCAGAAATCTGATTAGAGGAAGTCGCCGAAGCAATATATTTTTCATATATACATAGTTGTGTTCGAGATGTGTGACCAGAGGTTTGATACGTGGCTTTACGTCTAATAAGCCAACACACTACCTACTAGACTATGGCAACTTCATTTTTACTCTTATCATCCTCAATTGATTTTCAATAAAGTGTTCAAAGTCCTTTCAATGAAGCTTTTACTGTCTACTCTCCTCTACAATTAATTTCAGAAACAACATCACAAGCACAGTCACAGGCAGCACATCTAACAATATGATGCATTTTCCGGTTGGTCTAAATTAATGGCAGTAAATGGATGTGTGCACGGTAAGTGCTTGCATATGTGCGAGTAAGTGTACGTGCAGTGGAATATACCTGCACACATACTTATATTCATGTGTGCTTGTAAATAATTTCTGATTTGGGCCTCTTTTTCTATTGAAACGTGCGAAAGGACATGCAGTTTTTATGGCCTTTTATTTCTGGCCTTTTATTTCACTCTCCCTCTCGCTCTCTCTCTATCTCTGTGAGAGCTGTCAGTAACTTTTAGTTTTAAGTGCCAATTTTTCTTTTATAAATTTTCGCCTCTTTTTTTGTTTTTGCTGTTGCTGGTTAAAATTTTACGATGTTTTTTAATAGGCAACTAACAAGACTTGTGTGTTCTAACTGAAGTGATTGCTTAACATGTTTATGACTGGTAATTACAGGTTCGTTAAGACTTGGTCGTAGCCGTTAAGGAGCTCTTTTTTTGTCAAAACATTTTGAAAAGGTTTTTTTGTTGTGATTTTTAATAAAAAGTGACCATAACCATTTGCAAAACAGCTTAGAAGGCCTATTGCGTTGACTTATGTGACTGTTTTGCTGTTTAAATTGACTTTATAAATTTACGGAACAGTTTTTTCTAACACTTTCAAAGAGATATTTGAAGGAAATCATTTGCACTGAAAGAAATTAAAAAGGTGGCGTAAGAGTGGGAAAAAACTAATTTTAAAAGAGAAGAACTTTTTATAAGAAAATGTCGGCGATTGCCCAAAATTTTTATTGTTCCAGAAAAAAAATGATATTTAGAGCAATTCATTGAACAAGCAAACCCTAGTCTGAAAGCCTAAGGCGCAAACAATTACTTTAGCAGAGAATAGAATCATATATAGTGCCAGTAAGATAATGCCTTTCTTGTCCTCGCGCGAAATAAAAGCTGTAGTTGGTCGGTAAATTAATACAGAAATATTCAAACGGACAATAAGAATAAGCATGGAAGAGTCGTGAGTTCGTGGATGCATTGCGTAAACAAAAAAACTGCATGACTCAAAAGAAAGAAAAAATATTTAGCAGTGCTTGCAGTTTGGGAAATGCTGAAAAAAAATTAAAGTTAGTGGAATAGAGTTCTATGAAGTAGCGTTTCGAGGCTCAACTTGTGCCAGTCTAATGGAAAGACGTTCTCCAAACAAAGCCTTGGATCCCAGGTGCACGGTGAAATACGGCGTGGTGTAGGCCCGATTCACATCAATATAAAAGCATTTTGGAATATGTAATGGACCGCATTCCTTTGAGAATGTGTCTGTTAATGTTTACGTTTTCCAACATCACAATGATCCAATGCACACTTCAAGTCCAGTGAAGTGTTAGCTGTTGCATCAAAATATTTATGGTATATACTCAGGACTATCGCGACAAAGTTCTAATCTCAATCCAGTTGAAAACTTGTGAGCAATTGTGAAAATCTCAAGGATCAGTAGGTACAGTAAATGGAGTTTGACAAGATACAGAGACTAACAGGGTCAAATCGCATGATTTCGGTGTCCAGTTTACATATCCTCGACGTGAGCTGAACTTTCCGTGAAATAGCTCTTGCAGAATACCCAATATGCCATGAGCTGTCTGACTCTTTCCCGTTGAAATCATATGTCGTTGGTGTGTCATGGTTTAATTCCTTTTTAAATTAATATGAACAAATGACAGCCTAAAGACTTGTTTGAGATACAATTTCGACAATTTTGTTTGTTCACGTATCAATTTATCCTATAATGTGCGCCATCGCTGAGGATGAAGTCGTAATTGGACGACCTTAACGACCGTAACGTATTATACGTAATGAAGTATAATTTATTAAATTTTCAATGTACAAGTGCTGGCATTTTATCATTATTTTGTTATACTGTGTAAATATTACACAACACAAGTATATTTGCTTATAATTTTTGTTTCTCACTTTTTTGTTTGTCTTGCAATTTTAATTTTTTTTCTACTTTTTTTCTCCTTTTTTTGGGGTAACAAAGTAAAGTATTATGACAGGGGAAAACAGTTGAATAGATTGACAGAGAGTGAGAGAGCGAGAGAGAGGGGACGTCAATTTAATTCGAGTGTAAATTAAATGCAAATAATTGCACACTTTTAAGTGTAATATTTTTTTGTACAACAATAACAACAAGAACAACGAATACAATAACGTTACACAAAATTTATTTCCAAGTGATTCATAATGATATTTACGGTTGAATATTTTATTTTATATTTTCAAAATTGTTTATTTATGTAAGAGTGTATGTGTGCCACAGTGTGTATATATGTATGTGTTTTGTAAACAGTTTTCTTTAATGGCATCAACTGCTGTTGTTGCAATGGAAAATTATTTCTATCAGGGACAGGGTTAGGGACGTTTTCAAAGTACTGCCTGATGGTGACCTTTAAAGCGTGTATGTATGTGTGTTTTTGTGTATGTGTATTACAGGAAATGAGAAAAAAAAGGAACGATTTATTTAAAGACACGTTAAATTGTTTATAAAATATGGTAGGCACTTATTTCATATTTATTTTCATTTTTTTCTTAAGATTTTCCACAATTCATCGTTATTCATAAGAAAATAGAAAAACACAAAAAAATTTTCCTTAGTTTCCCTGTGTGTGGGTGAAATGGATTTCAACAAAAAATTTCTTGTCTTTTTTTCCTTTTTTTATACCAAAGAAATTCTTAAAAAATTGTTTGTTCTTCTTCATGGTATCGTATCAGGTTACTGATGATGACGTTAAAATCTGTCTGATGATGAGGGTAAGGAATTGAAATGTTTTTAGGCCTGTTTTATGAAAATAAACGATTAAGATGTAGATTTTAATCAAGATTATGAAGCCGTTTAATTTATAAAAAACAAGGACTCAATGTGGGTGGATTTCAAAGTTTAAAGGAAACAACATGATAGCGATTAGAACGAGTAATTTTTAATGGGAAATTGGCTGGAAGAAGTGAATGCAATATTTAGTTAAGGGAATAAATTGAATCGGGTGGGCTATGTTTCGGTTTAAATTTGAACCATAGGTTTTGTTTCCAATCTGACGATACTTAATCGTTCTATTCTATCATCACATTTAGTATATTATCGCCACTGATCATAATGAATCGATTTACGCTTGAGCAACGTTGGAATTTATTGAAAATTTATTTCTAAAACTAAGACAATTTGCACGAAAATTTCGTATAAAAATTTGGTCGCAGAGAAGGACCAACAGTGCCCGGTATATGTAAGTGAGACGTGAGCGTGATCGTACAGTGCGTACACCCAAAAAATATTCAGGCTGTGGCCGAGAGTGTGCGTGAAAGTATTCATCAACATCAACTCGTCATCATTCTCAAGAATTGAACATTTAACGCACCAGTTTACTTCCAATTTTGCGAAAAAATTTCGGTGTGACGGCTTACAAAGTTCAACTGGTTCAAGAGTTGAAGCCGCATGACCATTCGCTTCGTTTTCGATTCTCTAGATGAGCTCGACGTAGTATAGTAGGTAGTGTGTTAGCTTATTAGACGTAAAGCCAGGGTTCGAGTCCCAGGATGTCTGGCCTGGGACAAAACAAAATACAAAAAGTATTTCCTCTTAGCTGATTTCTGGCAAAAAGTCTGAGAGTAAATAAACCTGCCATGAAAAAGTTTCTCAAAAAATCTGTCGTTCGGAGTCGACGTTAAACTGTAGGTCCCGTCACTCACGTATAAAATTAACGCACACAACATGAGTGATGTGAGAAGCTAGGCCGTAATCCTAACTGAAGGGTTGTAATGGCCAATTATGTACATATGTAGATGAGCCAACGAGAAATTGCACGATGATGTCGATTTTTCCAAAAAGAAATCCATATTTTCAGATGAAGCTCATGTTCATCATGTTGGGTACGTTAATAAGCAAAATTGCCATATTTGGGGCTCAAAAAACCCACACGTGGTCTTACAGAAGACAATGTACCCATTACGAGTGACTGCTTGATGCGGCTTGTGGAGCGCAGGCATTATTAGCCCATATTTCTTTGAAAATGAGGACGGAGGAACTATTACGGTCAATGGAGATATCTATCTATGTACCCGTTCTTCATGGTATTGATGTGAACGATGTTTGGTTTCAACAGGATGGTGCAACTTGCCACAGATCTCATGCCACAATCGATTTATCGCTTCAAACGTTTGATGACCGTTTAATTAGCCGAAATAGTGATGTCAATTGGCCGCCAAGAAGCAGCGATTTGACACCGTTGGACCATTTGCTGTGGGGAGGGCCGTTAAAAATAGTTATATGCACACAAAGCAGAGACAATTGAGCATTTGAAGGCCAACATACGTTATTACATTGCCAAGATACGCCCCCATACACTTGAAAAACTGCACGAAAATTGGTTCGATCGAAAGAGGTGCTGTGAGGCCAGCTGCGTCAGCCATATGAATGAAATAATATTCCATTTCTAACCGAAAGAATTGTGCTTTACGATAAAAAAATGAATTTTGCAAAATTTCAAACCGTTTTTCTTTTATTGCATTTTCAAATTTAAACTTTTTAATGGCCCACCCTATACAAATTACATCAGAAGATATTTGCTGTTTTATATTTAACACATCATTATTAATTTTCTATTAAAAAATGCAAACAAAAGAATCCTAAAACGTCTGCACCTTTGCCAAAAACGCAATTTGAATTGAATTAAAAATGAAATGAAAATAAATTGTCTGGCGTTCTTTGTTTTCTTTTCCGTTTTTTTTTGTTGCATTTCACACACATTTATTTGCAAAAATTATTTTTAATGTCATTCAAATGGTGAGGAGGGAACAAATTAAATAAATAAACAATTCGTCATACCCTACTCCTCAGGTATTTCAGCGACTAAATATCGTTGAAAATGAAGAAAAATTTTGCATTTCTTTTGGCGTGTTACGGTTTGTGTTTTTGGTTGATACTAAGGGGCAGGATGTAAATCGTTTGTAATAAAAGAAGACTTCAAACGTAAACCCAACGTTAATTTTGCAGTGAATTATTGCCGTTTTAAAAAAGAAATTTTAATGGTTTTGTGGACAGACGACAAACATACGAGTCGTTGCCTATAGTATTTCCAAGATCCTGAAGAGTTTAAGTTTCTTTTTAAAATGGATCACATTTGGCTTTCTTCTAGTGTTACAGTGGCTACCATAAGCGCTGTGACACAGCTCATGCAAATTAGAAAGAGGATTGGGAGATTGACAGTAAACCTCCCGTCTTAGCATAGGAATTTTGCTACATGCTTGATGATATCAATCCTGTTTGTATCTCTCGTAAGCAATTTGATGTTCAGGTCTTGCCAGAACGTAATTTCCATCGACATGTTTAGGTCCTGACACCCGCGTTTCTTGATTATTTAATGGCAGCTGAGCTGTCCTAGTAATCTAAGAGATTTTCAGTGGAAATCACACCACCTCGCAAGTAGCCTAAACTATCCATCAAATCCTCAAGGATTTGCATTCTAATCAGAATCAATGCAGAATGTCTTTACTCACTAATGCCTGGCATTTCTTGGCCACGAAGAACTGTTAACTCTAAATCAAGAAACCAACTGAGCTAAGTTTAGAATGGCTTAAGAATTGTGGACAGTGCAGGATGTGGTATATGTATTAAGGGTTCTGATATTATCCTATAGCATAGACTGCCTGACAACTGGGATGTTTTACAGATAGAGGTCATGGGGATTTTGAAAGCGGCGCAATGCTTGTATTGTAGTGGGATTTTTCCTGAAAATCTCTAAATTACCACGAACAACTTCCCAATATCCGTTCTAATACCGGACATTTCACATGCGAAATTGGATCAATTTGAAGATACAAGCGTAACTCTTACATGGGTGTCAGGACATAGGCATATCCTTGGAAATTGACCTAGATTTTAACGTCGACTCCGGATGACGGATTTTTGAGAAACTGTTCATGGCAGTTTTATTTACTCTTGGAGTGTTTAAGATAAAGTCGCCGAAAAAAAAAATATATTTTTCGATGTGATATTATAAAAATCGGCGTTGAACCACTACCTACTTGACTACAGCGACTTCCATTCCAGAATAGTTTAGACATATTACTTGCAGATGGTTTAAATGTAGTGTTGAAAAGTTGTACACGAACGTTGCGCTTTCCAAGTTCTGAACAAATTCGGCGTTTTCGATAGTACGATGGCATTAAGAACTGTTAGGCGTTACGCTAGCAATCGTTAAATGCTGAGAAGAAATCGCCGAAGAAATGTTGGTTTCATATGTTGTTTTTGTACGTGATGTCTAAGCTGAGCATACAACCTACTGGAGTACGGTGACTTCGGTTAGGTATTGACCCGCATATTTTACAGGCAGGCTCAACTTTATTGGCTATACATGGATTGATAAGAAGAAGTCTGCTGCTGATAGTCTTGACATTCTCTCGAATGACTTCTGCTGGCGCGGTAAGACTGAGTAGAGGTAGAGGCCATCTTTCACCTCATCTGTCAGTGCCCTCCCTGCTCTTGCATCCTTGACTAAATTCCCCAATGTAAAGACTGTTGCAAAAACGAGGTTTATTTTGGAGTCGGCATAGTTTCCTATAGGGAATGTTCGTTCCCGATTTGGATATTTTTGAGGAAGTACAGTGAGGCTTTCAAGCATGTATAAGAGTTTATTTAAATCTATCAGCAGGTAATGGTAGGTTGGAGTGGTAACTTCGATACCAAATGCTCACTTTAGAATGCATACTGGCCCGTTGTGACGCCACAGGTAAACACAGTTCCTGTACTGACCGAGTTCCACCAAGCTAGGGAAGAAGTTGGTCAGCGCAAGGGCTGCATATTAAAAGCACGACTACCATACGCTGGACAACCAGCCCGAAAGTTTGATAAGCGAAGCTATATCCTTGACAAGGATTGGAGAGCCTAATAACCTACATCTGCACCTCGCAAGAGATGGGCGTTGACAAAGAAAATGGATAACAGTCTCCTCTTCCTCAGCAGATCTGCGGCCATGGCAGAGGTCGTTAGATGGGAGCTGCAATGACCTGTAAGCATGGGAACTGTGATCGAGATAACGTTACGATCAAGTCTGAGTAACTGATTGGTGCGCCTTCTATTCATTGAGTGCCAAGTCAGTCTAGCAGTGTAGCAGGGCTCCTCATCGACCTAGGATAGTTTGGCGTCCCGAAAGAATTTCCACACAATGGCCAATTTAATCGAGATAAGTGGCACGAAAAGGATTCCGGAAGTAGCGCACCAGCTGTGGCGAGTTCGTCTGTTCTGCAGTTTCCCGAAATGTGATTGTGCAAAGGGACCCAGACAAGTGAGACGCTGAAGCGCTCAGAAAGAAGGTCGAAACAGCGGTTACACTCCCTAACGATCCTGTAGTTAATCATAACGCTCGATAGAGATCTTACAGCAGGCTGACTATCAGGGAAGGTTGAGATGCGGGTAAAAGGAGCATCGTTGATAACGATCCATTGAGGAGCCCGGTAGATGGCCATTACTTCGCCTAAGACACGCTATAGAGATCTGGCAGTCAGAGGGAAATGTTCAGGTCCAGTTTAACAGAGTAGACTCAACCACCAACCGTATTATCGAGTTTAAAGCCATCGGTGTATAGTTGGTAATGGTACCTAATTATATTTTTACATGGTTCTCCAGGGAATTCCAATTCATTCATTTTAATCAGCCACCGAACAGAATCGCAATATTATTTGAAACGAAAACTCAAACTTGAAAAACTTCTTTATAAATATATTGCATACAATCAGGTGCTTATAAACAATTCTTTTTTCGTGTGTAAGTGTGAGTGAGCGTGTGCAAGAACATACATTTTAAAATAATTTCAACGCTTTTTTATGTTAATTTTATGATGAATTTATTCATTGTTTTTCGTTGTTGTTATTGTATTATTATTTTATAACTGTTCTTTGTATTGTGGAAATTTTCCTTCTTTTCCAATTAGGATACAATAACAAAAACTATAACAACATTAAATAATAAATAGAGTCAGGCATACATTTAAGCCACCACCAACCACATAAAGCATATATACATGCAGAAATGTATTATTATTTATTTGTATGTGTCATAATTTATATGCAAACATTCAGAAGAATTCCTTTTCAAAATATTGTTTCGTTGTTATTTAATAACAACACACAGCTAAAACAACAGCGACAGTAACAACAAAGTAAACTTAATTACCAAAATACATGCCACAATCGTACACATTCACTCATATAGGATTACCATACGAATGTTAAAAGAGAGGGGTTATGGCGAGAGGTGTCAAGAAAGCTTTCAGTTGGAAGAAAATTCCTTTCGTTCTATTTCCAAAACAGGCTTTTTTTGGTTTTTTGACATCAAAATTCAAGAGCCGTTAAACCTAGCAATACAGATTTTTTTCTCTATTTTAGACGGCTTCTAATACATATGACTTGAAGGTCAGAGTTTAGACCCACTATGCTTCCACAATAAATATCTAACCTGGGATCAAACATTTCCTATAGGAAACCATTCCAACCTCAAAATAAATCTCACTTTTGCAACAGTCTTTACATTAGAGAGTTTAATTAAGAACAGGTCACTGACATATGAGGTGAAAGATGGCCTCTATCTCTACTCAGTCTTACAATGCCAGCAGAAGCCATTCGAGGGAATGTCAAGACAATCAGCAGCAAACTTCTTCTGAAGTTGAGCACGCCTGCTAAACATGGAAGTCACAGTCACCACAGTCCAGTAGGTTGTGTGTTGGCTAATTAGACGAGCGTTAGTACATCAAACGTCAGCTCAGACATCTTCTAACAATTAAAAAGATATCCGTTCCAAAATGCAGATAAAATAGGGAACTATAACCGAAGAATACTTCACCAAGAATAATCTACCCGACAATAATAAGTTCGCTTATAACTTGTAGGATAGGAAAGCGAACACCACTAATGCTTCTCCTTATTAAATTTTGTGTTGATGAACGAACTGTCTGTAGCAGTTCAAATAGGTTGGGTTGTATACCATCACTTATGACGATGCCACAATGCTTACAGCTTGGCATGGATTTGAAAAACCTATCGGGTGCTTTTTTTGAATTGCATGAGAATTATTGTTTGACAACATGTTTCAACCAAACGCATTGGTAAAACTGTGGTAAAATTTCAATTCCGTAAAGTTCGGTAAGACTTCATGGATAGTTTAATGCCATAACAAAATTTAAGTTTCAGAAATCTATACTTTGGCTAGGCAATCATAGGGAGAAGATCCTTTGTAAATAGTGTGACATCATTTGATTCGGCGTTGCATGGTTCTATTGTAGAAAATGTTTCAAGACCAATATGTAGATTCTCTGATGAATAGGAACAAAGCATCACAATGTATATTAGAACCTTTGCGATATTAAAACGTTTCGGAATGAAACACACGTAGACTTATCAGGTACTATGCATGGAATATTCACATAGGTAACAGGTTAGGTTGGAGGTTTAGAGGCCGTGGCTCAAATCCAAGCCAAGACATCTCATCTCATCACACAATAAAATTAAAAATTTATTTATTCGGCGACTTCCTCTCAGCAGACTTATAGCAAAAACTCTAAGAGTACATAAAAATTGCCATGAAAAGTTTGTCAAAAATCTGTCGTTCGGCATCGACTTTAAACTGTAGGTCCCGACACTCATGTACAAAATTAACACGAACAACATGAGTGGTGTGAGAAACTAGGTTGTAATCCTGACTGCAGGGTTGTAATGACCAATTAAGTAACTACGCTGGCCGTCACAGGTAGACCTTTTTGGATTGGATCATGAAACATTTGTACGCAACTGTAAACAGAGATGTAATATATCGTTGCATTGTTTTGTAGTGAAATAATCGAAAACTAGCCGAGTAAATTAACAGATTTTTAGAAAAGATCCCAAGTTTCTGACAAGCATTGTGTAGATTTCAAAAATCTTATGACTATCACTTTCATGAAGTCATTGTATTGTAGAAGGTAGTGTATTGGCTTATTACACATGAGGCCACGACTCAAATTCGATGTCAGCCATCTCCAATGAAACCAAATATGAAAAAAATATTGGGAAAAAATTGGACTTTCAGGAGAAATCCCAACCATCTAACAAGTATTGCGTAGCTTTCAAAAAGGTTGAGTGCTCCGCCTGAAAACATTGCAGTGTTCACGCCTACTTAGCTGTGGTAGCTGTCCAGCATTTTAAAGCTATCGTTATAAGACTCCGGGTATCCATTTGAAACTTTCGGCTCTCTAGTTATTAATAACAATTTGAGCCTTCAGAATGAAATGGTCTGCGAAAAAACACGCTAATATCGGGTTATCCATCAATCGAGGACTGCTATTCACCATTGAATCCAGGTAACTGATTAGGGAAATCGAAATTGTATTCTTAGGATGTCAGAAAGCTTGTTTATTTGCTCGTAAGTATGCCTTGTTCCCTCCCTAAAAATAATGGAGGGTGTTGGAAAGAAAATTTTGAAATTAGAACTTTGGGCGCGGCACTTTAAAAGCGAATTGTTTGATTAGATGTGGCGCGGAATCAACAAGCTTTCAAGTAGTATGGATAGGGCAAATGAATATTTACTTTTTTTTCTTTCAAAATACTTACAAAATATCCAACGGTAGTTTCACCGAACATTCGCCGCGCATAATTGAGGCAGCTGCGCTTGACGACGACGATGATGATGATGAAGAGGCTGATGCTGATGAGTTAGAGACAGCATTAGCTGTTGCCGCCGTTGTCTGCGCCGCCGATGCTGAAGACTGTGATAATCTGGTACACGCTGTAGAATTATAGTTTGTGTAGTGATGATGGTGATGATATCGTTGAGTTGCTGTTGTTGTCGCCGGCGAATGGCGGTAGTGTTGCGAGGAGGACGAGGACAGCAATAATGGTGATGAACTGCTGACAGTTGTTGACGATGAGAGGGATGATGATGGTTGTGCTGGTAGCAAACGTTGATTTTCATGTTGACTTTGATTTGAGTGTTGCTGGTGGTAATGGTGATTGGAATATTGTTGTTGTTGTTGTTGTGTTATTATTTGGTGGTTTTGGTGTTGTTGTTCCTGCTGTTGTTGGTGTTGTAACTGCTGCTGTTGTATTGGTTGCTGTTCCACTGGTGTATAATGATGATTGCTGTCGGCAACAAATGTCGCACTATTGCCAGTCCGTCTTTTGGCAGTAGTCATCAGGTAAGGGTAAGGAAGGGGTGAGAAAGGAGTATCTTTTTTCGGTTTTGCTTTTTAGATATTTAGAGAGAAGTTTTAAAGGATTACGAAAAACAAAATAACAGGAGTTTCTTTATTTAAAAAGGGAAGAAAGATTATTTCTTTAAATTTTTTGCCTAAAGTGTTGCAATATTTTGCGATGCTCTTTTCAGTTTAAAGGGTTTTTGTTTTTGTTGTTGTTAGTTTTTGTGGACAATTAGATTTCCGTTTTAGTAATGTTGCTGTTGCATATTGTTTTTTGTTTTTGTTTTTTCATCTAAATTTTGTAAGTTGATCCTTTAATGGTTGCATTTCCGTTACAAATCATCACTGATATGTTGCAATCAACAAAAATACTGCCGTTGTTGTTGTTGTTGTTGTACAACTACAGTGTGCATGTTTTTAGGAAATAACCTTGAAAGGATTAAAATTGTTTTTCCTAAAACTGTTTGGCTTGACAAGGACCCAATGGCTTACACACAGGCATATACACATGCTCTCCAACATGTAGACACAGGCAAACACATTCAAAACCCATACAAGTATGCCATAAATGGCGTGGTTTATGAAAAGCAACTCTTTGTGTGTATGTGTGTGTCCTTTTACGGTAAAAATTGAAAAAAGGAATGCAGCACAAGCGAAAGAGGTAAGGATTGTAAGAGGAAAAGGGCGAAGAGAGAGGAAGGAGACAAAAAAGGGAATGAGTTCGACAATATTGTTATAGCTTGTCAATGGCCGTTATAAACTTCCGTCAACTATTTCCTGTTGCAAGTAAATTGCATTATTGAATGTTCGGCTAGGACAACAACAACAATAATAATATTTATATGTTGTTGTTGTTATATGACCTGTATGTGTCGTTTCTCGTTTGCAAAACAAACGAGGTTTTTTTTGCTTTTTGCTGCAAAATGTTGCAGAAAAAACGAAAATTATTTTTTCTTTATAAAACTATCTGTTGTTGTTGGTGTAGTTGTTGGCTGTAGTAGTTATAACAGCAACATCTGTACATTGCCTCTACTGTTGCTATAGCTTTGGGTAATAATGGTGCTGGCTCAGGCGCTGGCTCTGTCTCTGACACTGCTGTTCGTAAGAGTGACTGGTGCACCATAAACGTGTACATTTTCCATAAAGCTTTTGCTTTTCTTTGTAGCCCCCTTTCCTTTTCTTGTTTTCCTCGTAGCTTTTTGAATTTCTAATTACAATTTCCTGTTTTCCGTTAATTTTATGTTGTTGCTGCCCCGCCAGCAATTTGTTGCTGATTTGTCTGTTTTGTTTTGTTCTTTACGTTGTTTTACCTTGATTTACTAACGTTTTAATCGTATTTAATTGAGTTTCACTTTGTATTCGCAAAAGTTTACTTAGTTTTCTATAAAAATAATGGCACATGGTTTTGATATGTTTGAAGTTACTGTTTGAAGTCTCTGTAGTCGTTTTGTGTTTCAAATTAAATTTTTTTCCAATTTCTAGTTTTTGTAATTAAAATTTAAATAATTTTTTACATTCTCCATCCAATTATTGGTTTTTTAAATGGCACGGTTAACTCCTTGGTTACTTGATATGCTTTAAAGATTTCATTTTATTTTTGAATGTGTGGGCCTCAAATGTGCTCTTGATTATGGTTTCCAAAAGTTTCAAATGCTGTAATAGAACAGAAAAGGTAAAAAATTAATTGAAGTGTAAATAATTTTTTTTTCTGCTAAATACTTTCTAGAACTCAAAACATAAATCATATTCGGACTATCATGACTGCATACCGAACATAAGTAAGTTGTTTGGTTTGTTGATAAAACTTAAACAGTAAATAAAACAATTATTAATGGAAATTATTAATCACTAATGCCATCTGTTCCACTTCAACTAAAACATTATTTGCTACACAACTGCAATTGGCTTCATGCAGTTAAGTTTTGCCCCAACTTGACCTATCGATTTCAATTCAGGGAAGATATTGGGACACCACATTCGTGTTCATTACAGGTTTTCCTATAAAGTTCCGAAAAAATAAACATTTGAATTTAAAATTGCAACTAAGGAATCGAATTGTCTTTCGGAATCGACTTTAAGCTGTAAGTCCCGTCACTGGTGTAAAAAATTAACACACAACAACATAAGTGCTGTGAGAAGCAAGGTCGTAATCCTGACTAAAGGGTTGTAATGACTAATTACGTATGTAAGTAACTACGTCGACTTTAATTCATAAATGAGGGGGGTTTATCAGGAAGATCAGTCAAACTTTAGATGAATCAAAGGTAACTCTTATACAGGTTGGAGGACAAAGAAATATCTTCGAAAGTTACATTGCTGGTGAAATAGCCAGGGCCAGTACGAAACTCACAATTTCGGACATGTTACAGGGATAAGGTGCTCCAATTGCCCCAGTTAAACTATATATTTTCTGTTCGTTTTACTTTAGAAGCAGACTTAATATCGTAGGCAGCAGGAATGTGCGTCCAACAATAGCTGTAAAGACTGCTACTGTGTGAATTATGGAGCAAAGTATCTAGTGAAGATGTACGCATATTTAATAATAGTCATGTCGGCGTAGTCTAGTAGGTAGTGTGTTGGCTTATTAGATGTGAAGCCAGGATTCAAAAAATATTTCTGTGACGACTTCCTAGCAGCAGATTTCTGGCAAAAACTCTAAGAGTTAAGAAAATTGCCGTGAAACTTTAAATTGCAGGTCCCGCCACTAGTGTATATAATTAAAACACACACCATAAGTGGTGTGAGAAGCTAGGTCTTAATGCTGACTGGAGGTTTGTAGTGGTCAATCTTCTAGATCTTGGATGTCTGAGATGACAAACTTGCAAAGGCTGTTGCAACGAAAAATGCGAATGAATTGATACATGTTATTGAAGCCGCTTATCCTTCTTCGAAAACTCATAGCTTCTACAACAGGATATGTAAATCTGAGAAAGAAGAGCACAAAGGCCACAGAACATCTTCTTTGCCCTTGTCCGGCACTCTTTAATCTGCTACGAAGGGTTTTTATGTATTCCGAATTAATTTCCAGAACCTGTCTATCCTAAGTTGGTTGGAATAGAATCTACACTTTCATATAACTATCAGGAAGCTGATAGACTTTCTTACGTAATTGGTCCTTATAACTCTTTAGTCAAGATTACAACCTAGCCTCTCGCAGCACCAACGTTGTGTGTGTTAATTTTACCCGTGAGTGGCGGGACCTACAGTCTAACGTCGACTCCTTAAGACCGATTTGAGAAACTTTCATGTTAATTTTATTTACTCTCACAGTTTTTGACAGAAGACAATTGAGTGGAAGTTGCCGAACGAAATATTTCTTAATTATTTCATTTTTTTCGAGATGTCTGAGCTGAGGTTTAAAAACGATCTCTCGTCCAATAAGCAAACACACTACCTACTAAACTACGATGACCTCAAGCTGACCTATTATTAATTAATATTTGATAGAAAGAACTTAATTGTTACAACGAAATGATTTTTTTCTTTCTTGATAAGCAATTTTATAGAGAATACATTTATGCTGAACTGAGACCACTCTTAAGATTTTACAGTTTTACTCTAAAGAAACCCGTAAAGCCCTACAACAAACACTTGTTGTTCCACTTTCCATTACATTGTAACACTGCTGAGTGCAAAATATTTTTTGTTTGTTTTTTTTTTTTTTTATTTCCATTCCTTTGGCACTCTTGGATGGTTTTTCATATTTTTTAATTAAAAATAAATATTATTTTTAATTTTCAGTTTTTATAAGTCAGATCTCGGTCAAAACAATTGCTATTGTTGGTGTGATTGTAGCTACGTAACGTAACGTCAAGCTGTCTGGTATGGTATGGCATTTCTCTTATTTTGGCATCTATTTCGGTGCATTGCATTGCATTGCATTGCATTATTGTGTTCTCTAAACGTTTCTCGTCTACTCGAAGAAACCCATTTCAGACGTTGTGCCAAAATGAGTGCTTGTGTCTGGCGTTTGTGTGAAAGGAATGTCAAATTGATACAACAAATGAGTGCTGCATCAGTGGATTGGAATGCTGATGGGAGTACAACGAATTGAAAGTGAGTTTTCCTACAAAATTTAAAAAATATTTTCAGATTTTCATCGAAGAAAACCAATTCTTTTTTATAATAATTTGGTACTTTTAGTATAAACTGCCACTTGGCTTAGCTACAATATATTTACCTCAGTAGCAAAACATATATATATATTTATGAGGTTCTTGTCATTGATAGAAAACATCGCAATTAGTCGATACAAACGTGATACTGTAGCGTGTTAAATTAAAGCGTATACTGAACACATTAAGAATGCATGCTTATATTTACTGCATATACGAGGGTAACCTAATGAAAATTAAATGAATGCAAAAATATTTTAAAAAAACTTGAAAATATCACTCCATACGATGTCCTGAATAGGTCATCATTATCATAGATAGAAGTGGTATCCAGGTGGATTTCAAGGGTCTTACGCACACGATCTACGAAAGCATACGTAGAAAACAAGATAAGGGTTGAAAAAAGTTAGCGATGCCTCCAGCGTAGCTCCTGGTTGTAGATGAACTCCTTACAGAATTATCTGAGGATGTGCATTAACTGTATATGATATAATCACAGATGATATACGAAAGCGTGTGTATGAAGCGAGTTAATATGCGTCTACACAACTTGGGTATATCCACACCATGATGATCTTTTACGACTAATGTAGAGCCTGGTTGTAGACTAAGTCCTCACAGAACTATCTGAGTATAGACGATCTACGAAAGCAAGCACAGGAAGCAAGATAATATGAGTCAAAACAACTTGGGTATACCCCCTGGATTGTCTCCTTTCACTATTAATGTAGAGTCTGGTTGTAGATGAACTCCTGACAAAACTGTCTGAGGCGGGCATTGACTGCATATGATATAATCACAGACGATATACGAAAGTATGCAGATGAAGCGAGTTAATATGAATCAACACAACTTGGGTATATCCACACCATGAATATTTGAAAAGACTCCCAGCAACATCATTCAAAAACGTCCAGAGACATCATTCAAAGAGTTATTGAGAACGTAAGTCGTACATGGCAGTCGGACTGAGAATAAACCTCGGTAAGGCCATAATAGTAGCATCTACAGGAAGAACAAAACTTCCTAAATGGAGGAATATTCAACTCCTGCATGAATAACACTGGATAGTGAAGTCGCCGTAATATAATAGGTAGTGTGTTGGCTTATTAGACGTGAGGCCAGGGTTCAAAGGTCCGATATCGCAAACAAAACGGAATATGGCAGAAATATGTCTTCGGCGACTTTCTCCCAGCAGATTTCTTGCAAAATCTCTGAGGGGAAATAAAATTGCCCTGAAAAGTTTCACGAAATCTGTCGTAAGGAGTCGACTTTAAACTGTAGGTCATGCCGCTTACAGATACAATTAACACACCCAACACGCATCAGTAAAGGCCAGAAATGCAGAAGGCATGCAGGGAAATACTGGGGATGGAATATATACTGAATGCATATGGTCAGACCAATGGTAACCTATGGTGTCATTGTTTGGGCAGACACAACAAATCGAGAAATTTGGTTTAGAATATAATAATGGGAGACAAGCTTAACAGGAAACTTATAATGAGATTTCGTGATATAAGAATCAATGCGCTGACAGCTCTTTTCTTAATTGTCCCCTGGAGAGAGTAAATAGACTCCATGAGACTTAGTAACAAGTGTAGTAACTGGGAGCTGAAGACTCTCTTAGAGGAGGAACTATTTTGTGTATACAAATGTGTCAAGAATGGATCTTGCAACATGGCAGAAGGCTTTAGTCACAGAATAAAATATGTATTTCGCGAGGAAACTTGCGAAATGTATGCCAAGCGAAATTCTCTGCCATTGAAACATATCATAAATTCAACTTTTATAGGAAGTATAAAAGACAGGACATAGCAATATTATCAGGGCCCATTCGCGGTCTAAGCTCTTGAGAGGTTAAATCTAAAATAGAAAATAGAGAATGTCTGTGGAATCGTCTGGGTAAGGAACGTAAAATTACCATCTGCTGGATTCCAAGTAATATGGAAATTCTTAGCAATTAGCAAACAGACGAGCTTTCAAGGAGGGGACCAGAACCATTCTGTGGAGTGGGGGCGGATGTTTGTAAAGGCATGCTCAACGAAAGGGAAGATAATGACAGGCAAAGACTCTTCTCAAACTATATGGTTTTGAGGCAATAAAAACTTCTATTTGGAAATTACAACAAAAGGAGATCTGAAGCGTGCAATAGACTATCCAGGAATAAACTGAGCTCGATAACCAGTCTTTTAACAGCGCACTGCAGACTCAGAACACACTTATTTAGAATGGAGATTCTTTCGAGCCCAACTGTAGATTCTCCAACGATTAGAATAAATCATTGAAACAAATTCTTCGAACTTGTGAGGCATTACTGCATGACAGGAGGGGACATCTGGGTGTATATTGCATGCTAGGTGAAAAATTGTAATTATTGACCCAGAACAGCAATCTGAAGCTTGTCAAGGCAATAGGCTTGTGGGAGACATTATAGAGATACTCTATATAGTTTGAGGAGAGTACGATAGACCGTATGTTCGCAGTATTAAGGCACCTCTTCAGAACAATAATTATAAACTTTAAAATTCTTTAAATAGCATAGAGACCCTCGTTTATCATAAAACGAAAAGAAAATATAGTGTCTGTATGGTAAATGGCATATAAAATGTGTAATAAATGCCAAATGGCATAATGCCAGCACAAAATTTTTTATTTATTTTTTTTTATGATATTTTTTACACACAATTTAAGTGAAAAATTTATGGTGGCCAGTATGGATAGAAGGCGATTGAAAGAGGAAAGAGTTTTGGTGAAATATTGTAGAAATTGAAAAAAATAAATAAACTTTAAATAATATTTAAACATTCTTTAAATTGACGAATAGATGTTTAAATTTAAGAAAAAAAAAAAACAAACAAAAATTTAGTAGGGTTTTTAAGCACTTTCGAAAGAAATATTTGCAAAAATATTAATTTTGTTTAATTATTAATATTTCTAAATATTTCTAGATAAGTTATTTATATTTTTCGTTTTCTCTCCACCATATCGATAGTCTGCAAATAATTAAAGTGCATTTTTTGTTGAAGTATCGAGGCACAGCAAGGAGGCAATCTTTCATAATTTGGATGATGTGAAAGAAAAAAGGCGGATATGAACGCCAAGATATGTTGTTTCAACAGAATGGTTATATGTACGTGCCACGCCGCTTAGGTTAGGTTAGGTTAGAGGACGTGTACTTGTCAACTGTGACAAGCCACACACTACCTACTAGACGACTAGTAAAAGTTCAGTCAGTCTTGTGTGAAGACGCGGTGTGTTTGAAGATAGTAATCGTCGTTTGAAGATCTCCGTTACAAAGATTTGTCGAATAATTGCCAAGTAATTGTTATTGTTTATGCAAAGAGTATAAAAAGAAGAATAACAAACAAAACAATTGTTGTTGTTTACATAAAGTTGTGAACAGTGCCACACAGAATTGTGTGAATAATAATTTATTTTAATTTTTAATTTTTTAATTAAAACTAAACACAAATTTATTTCTATTTTATTTGCAATCTACGAGCCCATATTTAAAACGATTTTAAAAGGTAAAAACGTAACATTATGGAATAACATGAATCTCTTTTCTTGTTGTCCAAGATTTGATATATATTTTCTTACAAAAACAAAAGGATGATTTTTCTTTTAAAACTTTTAAATTTTCAACAGTTCGTTGTCCTTTGCAGTTAACCTGTACTTTTCCATTTGATTTTGATTCTGCCAGTATCGTGTTTAACGTAATTATTTTGCAATTTTCCTTTACACCATTTGCTTTCCTTTCATTCTCTCTTTGTTTTCAATGATAATTTTGCGTTCGTTGTTGTAGTATTGTACATTTGTTGGCAATTAATTCGAGCAGAAAATAAATTGTGACACAGAAGCGAGACAATAATTCAGGATACATTGACTTGCTGCAGATGTATTCACCAGGACAATGATACTGGCAGCAGACGCATAATTATCCTTTAGTCTTCTATTTGTTGTTATTGTTATTGTTGTCTTTTTACTTTTGTTGCAGCAATAAATTAAAGAGAGACGCAAAACAATAAAGAAAATAAATTAAATAAAAAGTTCAGCTGGGTGGTAGAAGGAGTTTCTTAAGTTCGAGTTTCTTCAGAAAAAGCAAGTTAAGGATGTATAGAGAGTGTCCTATGCAAGTTGACATATGCAACTGATGAATAGGCCTTTTTGCGAAGAAAACTACACGTGCAAGTCATCGTTTGCTTGCGATATTATACGGTGAGCACGATCTATCCAAAACTCTGGGTATCAAGTGGTTTACGCATATAAAAAATTAAAATTTTTGACATTAAAAGATAAAAAGCATCCAGGAAAGCCATAAATTCGAAATATTACTCCAACAGGATTCATCTCAAATGCAAGAAGAGTCTGCACAATTATTGGGTGTGGCTCAAGCAATCATTTAAAAGTATTTAAAGCAACAGGAGTTGTCATTCAAAAACAAGCAAATTTAGTGCCACATGAACTGAAGCCGACTGCTGTTTGATCGCTTTCAATAGAAATCATTTTTGCATCGCAATATCACTTGTGTCGAAAAACATTATTATTACGACAACTTCAAATGCAAAGCGTGGGCAACGAGCAAAATCTACGGTCAAGCAGAATATCCATATGACAAAATCAATGCTCTGTTATTATAATGGTAGACCCTTACAGGCAACAATTAATTCGTTTGATTGAAACAGACATGAGACCGTAATTTTCCACCATGACAATGTTCGTTCACACACTGCGGCGTCGGTCAAACACTATTTGGAAAACAGGAAATGGCAAGATTTATGTCTTCCCCCGTGTAAGGGGGACACAGGAAATGGTAAGCTCTCCCATTTCTGACTGTCACTAGAATATTTTTCACTTCATGACAATCCATGATCAAATCGTCATGGCTTTAGAAATTTTATAATTTACACGTTTCTTAAATACCTCTCCCAAAAAACTATTCAGGGAGACCTGAGAGAGAAGCCTATCAATAACGAGGATCATACGAAGATTAGGAAGAGCAACCTCCTCAGAATGAATAAAACCTAAAAGGTAAAATTCCTCAACATTACATCGAGGGGTAACGTTAGATAGCAAACCATGCATTCGCCGTTTACCTAGTCAAACTTGATCAATAGAATTAAAAACAATTAATGAAAGCAAAGTAGGGAGATGTTTTGTAGCAAACTATGTTCCTTAAAAGGATTAAAACAGTGGTTTTAGATCATATTAATGTAATATGAGCTTTCCTGGTGACAGTGATATCCTGAGTAATCGTATAGCTAATGAACTTGTAAGACCATACCCCCAAATCACTCAACTAATTCAGTCAAAAAGAGGTTGGTAATGAAGTATGCTGTTTCCCAGTGATAATGATTGCCTGACCAACATTGTTCTCAATGAAATATGTCGCCAGCCCAAAGTCCACACTAAAATGTGACTTATTCCAGATGCATTGGATACTCTCCGATTTCTTGTGAATTGGTATCATCCCAATATTGATAATTTTCTTTGTTCAAATACCCTTTCATCTAGAAATGATACTCATCGCTGATGATGGTTTTTCTATGAAAATTAGGATTAATTGCCAACAGTTATCATTCAGCGAACACATGTTGTTGTATATGGGTGTGCATTATGATTTGACTGAATAAATAACAACTAACTTAACAAATGTGCTATTATCGAAATTTTGAATTCGTTTGAAAGACCTATTGATGCCATTATACATAATTGATCTTTACAACCCTTCAGTTAGGATTACGACCTAGCTTTTCACATCACTTATGTTGTGTGTGTTAATTATATACATGGGTGGCTGGACCTACAGTCTAAAATCGACTCCGAACGATAGATTTGCGGTAAGCTTTTCATGGCAATTTTATTTATGCTCAAGATTTTTGCCAGAAATCTGCAGAGAGGAAGTCGTCGAAGGATATTAAAATTTCGTTTTGTTGGATTTGTCTGACCTGAGGTTTGAAACGTGGCCTCACATCTAATAAGCCAACACACTACCTACTAGATTACGGCGACTTCAATGTGTGTGTGTGGAATATAGCATTGTTTAAATGTCAGCCAATGCTTCTCTGGGTGGAGGGCTTGTAAAGTGTCCAATTTTCCATAACTCTGGCACATAATTCAGGCTGAGTTTTAAAGATGGCATGAGTTATGCAAGCATTGAGGACCACTGTAGTTTGTGACTGCAACTCAAGAAAACAGCATAAGAAAATGTCTAACGATTTTAAACCACAGTTTTCCGGAGACCAGTTTGCACAATCCCCATGTTTGATGGCCATGCATTCAAATGGCTCGTGCATGAGCTATGTGGCACGTAGCGCTGTCCTATTGAAACATATCTTGGTGTACATATCCATCTGATGGCTCTATTAAAACGCGTGGTTGGAAATCTGATTGTTAATTTCTAAAAACTATTCTGTATTTTACTTTGAATTTGTCTCTGTATTATAAATGCATGATTTTCTGGCAAATATTCTGAAAGTAAATAAAACTGCCATGAAAAGTTTTTCCAAAAAAAAAAATTTTGCCGTTGCGAGTCGACTTTAAACTCTAGGTCCCGCCACTCATGTATAGAATTAATTCACACAACATAAGTGATGTGAGAAGCTAGGTCGTAATCCTGACTGAAGGATTGTAATGACCAATTATGTATTTGTACCGTGTAGCTGTATGATTTTACGTGGCATTAGAAGCCAATCTGCTTTTCTTATAACTAGTCCACAGTAAGAACACCCGCCGAAGCACTTTATGCCATACTGAACTACATTCCTACTGGATTTCTTTTGCGGTAACGGACAACTTTTGCGTCAATCTGATTGAACTCGTCGAAATGCTGGTCTAAGTGTCAACTAGAACGTGCTAGTGTCATAGGCCCTTACTCTTCTGTTTCGATTGTTTATATGGTCGCATATAAATATGTATATTAGTGGCTGCTTAGATATGAATTCTTCTCCAAATTCTGTAAAAACATAACAAGATAGCCCGAAGTAGCATCCGAAAATGGATTGTGTTGTGGTGCTTCAAACGTCCCCTTCAATTTTAATTTCCCAGAACATCGAGACCGAATTTATTCGGCCCACGCAGTTAATATTTCAGATCGTAACCCACGTTCAAACCTGTTTTCATTTTCATTCAGTTACTCTTCCACCTAAAAACTCTTTAAAGAGATATTTCTGGCTCTTAGCATTACAAAGAGACAACCTACCGATCAATTATTAATTTAAAGACTTTAGAATATAAAATTTACATTCCACAGCAGTTATGTACGTAGGCCTGTGTGTTTGTATAAGTCTGCTTTGTTTAAAGCGGAAACAGAAGAAAAGAGCAAAAGAAGCTCAAAATCTGAAAATTAGTAACAACCTGGTGCTGTAAATTATTTATGTTTATAACTATGAAAACTATAAATACGATTGTGTTTGTATTTGAGTGAAGGAACGAAGGTTTGTGTGTGTGTGTGAAGTGCCTATATAAGAGAGAAGCAAGTGAATGAACTTTTGTGCTCAACTTGAAATCTCATACATTGGCTGGTTGTTATTTACAAAATAAAACGAGGCAAAGAGTGGGAAACATAACCAGGTATATCTGAGAAAGAGAAAGAGCTAGAGAGAGAGCTCAAATAGAGAAAAACAAAATGACTACTAAACTCACAACGTTTTTACGATTTTCTTAACCATTAACACATTACAAAACAACAACTACAACTACACATATACACTCACACATACACACTATGTTACTACCTTTTATAAGAGCATAAATAAGCGTATTTGTATCGCACATACATATATAAGAGAGTACATCAGTTCATATTTGTGTTCATGTAAGTGTAAGTCGTCTGTAGCTATTGCCGTTGCTTTTGTTGTAAATAGTTTCAGGTTATGTTGAGTTTTCATTTTCATTTTTTCTTTTCCCCATTTTATTATTTTGTTGTTGTTGTTGTGAATGTAAAAAACAGAATTTTTTCTTCTTTTTTTAGATTTTTGCTTAAAATTTGTTTTTCTCCTATCCAAGTGTTGTCGTTTGTATCGCAAAATTCCACACACAGTGTTTCTTCTTCTTTCACGTCAAGATAGTTTTACAGACAAAAACAGAACAGTAGAGAAGAGGAGAAAAAAAAAGAAAATATGGAAACAAAACCAGACATGCCATTAGTTTTTGTGTTTTTTTTGCTTTGCTTTGATACGTGCTTAAGGACATTTTTATGCTTTTGACGATAACTTTTGTGACCCGAAAACGGGAGACGTCTAAGAGGTGAAACGCACCAAGCAAAATGGTCCAATAATAGACTAGCAGAAGTAAACAGACAAATTAGAAAACTTTCCATAGGAGATGCTGCTGTCATGAGTAGATGGTGGTTGTGCACAACCCAACTATAAGGTGCTGGTGGTTATGTCCGCTATGTAATAAAATAGTTGGGGTTCTCATATTTAATTTTTGGAATTTAAGAGGAAAAGTTTATTACATTCATGGATTCTTTATGCACAGCATAAAACAATAATTTTGAGAAATATTTTCATGGATGAGTTCTATTTAGAACTGCCAGAAATTTTTATTACCGGAATATTTACGAAATTTTTCAATTGACTCGGTCGGAATGGCCGAAAAAAGCAATATTTTTTAACCGAACGGTCTCTTTTATCTCGGCCTGCAGAGTACAACAATTGAAAAGGAATTAATTCGCTTAACTCCATAGTTGAAAGACGCTTCAGCCAATTCATTAGAGCCATTCTTCCAAACGCCATAAATTGGATTCTCATGCACAAGAATGGAACGTTTCATAGATGGTGGAAGAAGCATGAAGTTCTGAGAATGAAAAAAGGCAAGAATAGTGCAATGATCGGGGTTGCCGAAATTCGGTGTGACATATTAAAAAGGTCAAGGGTATTATTGTGCTGCTAATCATACATACATACATAATTGGTCGTTACAACCCTTTAGTCAGGATTACGACCCCTTTTTTCACTGCCAGTAACAATTCGATGAAACACTGATATTTTATCGTGTTTTTAAAGTGAAAATTTTTAAAACAGGTTTTTCAGTTTTTTAGTCTGTCATTCTATTCATGTGGCACATATTTGCCAGACTTATTGGATTATTCCCAAAGCCTTTAAACGGTGAGAAATTAATTGTTGTGCATAACGTAACATTTCAGTCATTTGGTTTTGGCTCAAAGTGTCATCTTCATCGTGTCATCTTCATCCAATAATGGGTTTTTTTGTTGTAGGCCTCATGTTATGCTTAAAGCTTTAATTTAATCTAACCACACTTGAAACCTTTAGTTTTGTGATACATATTTTAATTTTAATCAAAAATACACACGCACTTGAAAGCCTCAGAAAATAATTTCTACACGTGTCGTATGAGTAATAAAGAATTCTGATTCTTCTAAAAGCTTTAATACTTATACGTCTCGTTGTACTTTGTTTATGTTTAATGATAGCGTTTGAAGTGTGTTTTGTCTCGATTCATTTTATTTGTTTTCCCTTTAATAATAATGCCACTTAAACTAGAATAAACACATAAAAAGCCTTTCAATGGTTGTCCTTCAAATTATGAACTTATTTCATTTGTTTTTTGTTTTCTTTTCTTTTCTTTCTTTCGTATTTCATATGAATAATGATATAAAAACAAGAGAAACAAGAGTCACAATTGTTAAAACGAATCAATAAAATTCGAGAAAATGTATAAAAATTTATGAAAATATATAAAAATGAAAATGTGTTGTCAAATTACTGTAATACACGGAACGCCTAAATTTTCAATATCGAGGTTATGGTTGTTAATAACCATAATTACAGTTTTGCTGTGAAGTCTATGTAAATCTCATTAATTCATATTTAACAAGTGTATTACAGTATCCTAGCTTTCCGTTTAAGCCTATAAAAATAACAAACTTTAGTTAGAATTTATATGAATCGGACATAGCGTTAACATCGTAAAATTCATATGAAAACTTTGGAAATGCATTTGAATAGCCTTCAAAAATGACCAGACCAGTTAATAGTAACTGAAATCGTCCTAGTCACAGCAGTCTAGTAAATAGCGTGTTAGCTTATTAGGCGTGAAACCTCGGCTCAAATCCCAGGTCAAACATCTCCAACAAAACGAAACAATATATCTTCGGCGACGTCCTCTCAATAGATTTTTAGAAAAAATTCGGAGAGTAAAATAATATTCCTATGAAAAGTTTGTCAAATCTATCGTTCGGATTCGACTTTAACCTATAGGTCTCGCCACTCATGTATAAAATTAACACGCACAGGTCGTACTCCTGACTAAAGGGTTGTACTGACCAATTAAGTAAGTAAGCAATTGGTTTGCGTCAAAAGATAAACAGTTTTATTGGCGTGAAATCAACACGTGAAATTGCCTGAAAGATGGAAAAATTGTGTAGCCAGCAATGGCCAATACTTTGAAGAAAATGTGTTTTACTTTCTGCTATACCTACACCTACGCATGATGAGTCTGATCTTCATTGTCTCGACGCGTTCTATTCTGAGGGTGCACGGAAAAATTTGAAGCGAAATTTCATGATATTTTCAATTCTTCGGTGAAAAACTGGTGGTAAAATATCTGGAAACATCAATTGACTATCATAAATTCACTAGGAGGGATCATATAGAGAGTATTTCAGCAAAGGTCAGACAAGCCATAATGTTGTGAAGAAGACTTACAGAAAAATCCTGAGGTTCACAAGATTCTCGAGGACTATTCACTGGCTACGTATCACGCTGTTAGCTATTATCTGAGAAGATAGAAAAAATATAAAAACAGCTCAAATGGAGTTGGCTAAGATACAAAAGCTAGCATGTGTTGGTATAACAGAAACAATGAAAACCAGCTCTGCAGCGATGCTGGAGACTATGCTGGATTTAAATCCATTGCACATGGTAGTGAAGACCACAGCTTTAGAGATGAACATGAGATTTATGAGAGGACTTTGTGATGTAATAAATGAAGTGGCTGGACATGTCCTGAACTGTCTCCTAGACAGAACCAATAACATACATAATTGGTCATTACAACAACCCTTCAGTCAGGATTACGACCTAGCTTCTCACACCACTTATGTTGTGTTCGTTAATTTTATACATGAGTGGCGGGACCTACAGTTTAAAGTCGACTCCGAACGACAGTTTTTTGAAAAGCTTTTCATGGCAATTTTATTTACTCACAGAGTTTTTGCCAGAAATCTGCTGAGGGAAGTCGCCGAAGAAATATTTTCATATTTTCGTTTTGATGTCTGTCCTGGGATTCGAACTCGGGCCTTCAGTCTAATAAGCCAACACACTACCTACTAGACTACGGCGACTTCAGACAGAACCAATAGATTCTTCAATTTTGGAGAATGCTTTGACACAAAACTTTGTAATAAAAATGGTATATGATTTGGTAAAAACAGATATTGGAACAGAAGCGGGATCTTTAGGACAAGTGTGAGATTTCCCGAGCCCATGGAGTCCCCAACAGTTTTATTGGCGTGGAATCCCCACGTTGCTAGAAAGATGGAAAAAATGTGCAGCCAGCAATGGCCAATACTTTGAAGAAAATCAATGGCACTTCCCGGTACACTTGGTAATGCCTATCGGCATACACGTAAGCACCATGAAGAACATGACAGGTCTGGTCTTCATTATGCCGACACGTTCCATTCTGAGGGTGCATAAGCAATTTTCATTTTTTGTTACTCAATTTGCATTATGGCGGCCTGGTCTTCGTAATTTAATTTTAATTTTTCAGTTTTTGTTTCTTTTTCATTCACATACATTTACATCGTGCAACAGCTATTGTAACTGTTAAAATAACTGTAATTAAACAAAATAATTATTGTGTCTTCATATGAGCATGCAATTATCCATTTAACAGAATGTGATTTAATGAAAGAGAGAGAGGGCGAGAGAGAGTGCTTTTATGAATGCGTTAAAATATGTTCGAAAACTTTATTAGTGTCAGGCGGAAGTGTTGTTGTTTTCGTGTTTGCCTCTAACTCATTGTCGGTCTCTATGCATTTTGCTTTCTCTCTCTATCTCTCTCTCGCTCTCTATCTCTCTCTGTTTATAAAGGCACAACTTTTGAAAGCGTGAAAAATATTAATTTGTTGTTTTTTTTTCCATCCTAAATTTCGTATAAATCTCTCTCTCTCTCTATGTGTATGTATGTATAAGTGAGTGTACCAACAAATTAAACAAAAACAAAAAGAAAGGAAAACAACAACAATAACAACTCAACTAATTTTTAGCTTTGTTCTAATTAAACAATACGAGCAGCAGAGTATCTCTTTGTGGCAATTAGCGCTTTTCAACAATAATTACTCGTTTTCATTCTATATTTTATCTTTCTCTTTCTCTTTCTTTCTCTGTCCTCTTTCCACTCATTGTCACTAACCTCTCATTGTCTTTCACTTTCACATATGAAATGCCTTTAAATGAGTAGAGAGAAGACTGTCTGTCTGTCTGTATGGTAAGCATAAGTGTTTGTGCCATAATTTCGAGAAGTTAAAAACTTAATAAAGAGCAGAGCATAGCTTAACAGAACAGAAGAGCACGAAAGAGAATTAAATTTTATTTGTAAAATATTTATAAATAATTGCACTTTATTTAAGTAATTAACAAAGTTTGTGTGAGAGTGTGTGTGTGAGGGTATGCCTGTGTGTTTTATTAAATAATGAACTCTAAATAGGGAAACCGTCTGTACTTGTGGTTACGTATGTGGGACGTTTATGAAACTTTCAGTGCAATCCGCATTTTTAATTAATTTTTAGAATTAGTTTTGAGAAAAGAAGAGTTTACTTAATAGTGGTTGAAGTAAATTTGTCTTGAGTTTAAAATAAATTCTTATGACACTAAAGAATCCTCTTGAATATCGAACGCAAGGACTTTCTACTTGACGAATCTATAGTGTTGAAGGTAATACTTATAAAACGTTGCAACTAGCAGTAGTCGGCTAACATTTTTGTTACTAGTTCTCCACGAAAGTGCTTTTCAATTGAAGACATCCCGTGATGGAACTCTTCGCTTTGTTCATCACTTAATTTGCACATACCGGTGCATAAACAGCGAGAACATTGGTAGAAAAGGACTTTATCACCAGTTATTAACCATACATATATACATAATAGGTCATTTCAACCCTTTAGTCAGGATTACGACCTAGCTTCTCACATCACTTATGTTGTCCGTGTTAATTTCTTATATGAGTGGCGGTATCGAACGACAAGTTTTTGAGAAACTTTTCATAACAATTTTTATTTACTCACAGAGTTTTTGCCTGAAATCTGTTGAGAGGAAGTCGCCGAAGAAATATGTGTTCTTATTTCGTCTTGTTGGAGATGTCTGACCTTGGGTTTAAACTGTGGCCTCACGTCTAATAAGCGAACACGCTACTTGCTAGGCTATGGCTTCTAGTATTCAACCATTCGAATAAAATTGAGTAAGCAAAGAATCTCGAAAAATGGTGAAGATGTGCCTTACTACTGCGACTATACGATCTCTTGTATTCCCCTTAAACTTTATGGGGCATCCCTATATTAGCCCCTTCAAACCTTTTGGCCTGACAAGCTTTAGGATTCTGCTCGGTTTCAACAAGGAAAATTTCGTGCCTAGCACTCTTTATGCAACCATGAGTTTTTGCCTGGAATGTATTATTGTCCCACAGGTTCCAAGAATGTGTTCCGACGGTTTATTCTCATCTTCACAAAATCAACATGTGGGGTTCGAGACAATTCCCATTCTGACAACTGTTGTCAAGCTGTATGCATATATGATAGGATTCTACACCGTTTCTATTGATCAATTCTGGCCAATTTAGTGGAATTGGTTACTTGAATCAAATACTCTACAAAATGTTCATCCTCTCCGTGTTTCGTTATGACGCAGAGGCATGGGCTCTATTAAAAACTGATGCAGCAACCTTGAGCGTATTCCAGAGAAAATCCTACTTAAGATCCTCATTCCAGTGCGAGTTGGCGTTGATCCAACAATGAGCTGCATGAGCTCCTCAATGACATGGACGTTGTGCAGCGTATTAACATCCAGTGACTGCGATGGCTCGGCCATGTCGTTCGAATGGAGGTGGATGCTCCGGCGAGATGGGTATTTGATGAGGGGATTTTGGGATGTCGGCAAAGGGAACGACCTTGTTTACGTTGGAAGAACTAAATGGAGGAAGCCCTGTTATAGATTGGTGTGACCAACGGGCGAAGGCGCGCAAGAACAAGAGGCATCTAAAGGATGTGTTAAGACAGGCCGAAATCAATTAATCGAGTTGTTAAAGGCCAATTAAGTAAGTAAGTAAGTTAGCTTGAGTGAATTTCAACAAATGCCGACAAAAGAGATTACACGCAATCGTTTGTTTATTTGAACAAATGGTGAACAAATTTCCATTTCGAGTCAATCCGAGCTTTGCCATCATCTGCGAAGATTCATATCGCTTTGTCCATGACCTTTTTCCCTCACCCACTTTTTATCGTCCGTTGTAAAAGACAGGACATAGCAATACTCTCTGACAGCACTCGGCTCTGCTGAGGATAAATCGATTTGGCTAGGTAGGGAAAATAAGGTTACCCTCTACTGGATTCCATAGCCGTTGATGGGAACAGAACCGTTCTGTGGAGTGGGGGGTAGATGGAGGATAAAGAAATGTAAAGTCTCTTTTCAAATCAAGTGGATTTGAAACAATAAAAACCTATGTTGGGAAATTACAATAAGACGAGATCAGATCAGTTGGTAACCGGCCTTTTGATAAGGCAGCGTAAACTCAGAATACACTTATTTCGAACGGGGGTTGTTTCGACTCCAACAAATATATTCTGTGATGATGAGTATGCATCATCGGAACACATTCTTGTGGCATTAATACATACCAGAAAAAACAGCTGAATTGCTATTGTTGACACTGAGCAGCATCCTGAAAACTGTCAGAGCAATTTACAATAGATGGTATGATCGCAGCACTAAGGCAGCTCTTCAAGACTATTTACGCTACTTATGACTAAATATGAAACAGTGCCTCCAAGTAATCTTTGTAGTTCATCGACCGGGTACAAGAGAAGACGAAGGAGCTAATTAGAGATAGTAGGGTACCCAAATCCTTTGGCTTGATGAAACATGGTGCATTTCATGAATAGGTTCCACATCCAAGGTTTGGAATACACAGTAGAACATCAACAATTTTATTGTCACCGTTGTTTCGAATCTTAAAAATTATGACGGCTTACATTCAGCTTTGCGACTCTACCATCAATGACAGACTAGATACCAGAGACTCTTGGGGTAAAGTAGCACTTAGTGTGGTGCATTTCCACATCACTATGCATACATAATTGGTCATTACAACCCTTCAGTCAGGATTACGACCTAGCTTGGAACACCGCCCATGTTGTGTGTGTTAATTTGACACATGAGTGCCTGCAACTACAGTTTAAAGTCAACTCCGAACGCTAGATTTTTGAAAAACTCCTTCATGGAACTTTTATTTTACCATAAATCTGCTGACAGGAAGTCACCGAAGACATATTTTTTCATGTATCGTTTTGTTGGAGATGTCTCAGCTGGGGATTGAACCGAGGCCTCACATGTAATATTTCAAAACACTACCTACTCAATGACGACGACTATACCACACCACACCACTATAGCTTATCCAAATTCGCAATATGTTTTTATAGAGGACATCATCTAGGCACCGGATAAATGCCACCTTTTTTATGCCAGAGACTACTATTTAATGGAACTTAAGTTGTGTTGCACAGTGTAAACGTTGTTGCATTAAATCAAGAAATTTCTTCTGCCAGTTTTAAATATTCTTTTGCATTTTTTTGCCACCCACTGTTATTATTTTGCTTATGCAATATGCGAGCAATATTTTAACATTTAAAATGAACCCCGTCAAGGTCATCGACAACAACCACAGAAAAGAAAGAAAAACTAAAACAATGGAAATCATTTATTCGCGTAGAAATATTTCGATTAAAATTCTTAATGAAAACATAAAAACAAGAATAAGAGCAACAAGAGAGAGAAGAAAAAGAACGTTTTTCTTAAACATTTATGAGGCATTAAGACAATAAAGACGAGAATTGAGTTCCGAACCAAAAACAACAACAACTAAAACATTTTAAATAAAATAGAATACAAGCACAACAACAATGAAAGTCTTTGAAACGCCATTGCCGCCAACAACATTAGCAACAGGATCAAAGTTTTCATTGTCAGTGTATTGGTGGAGAGTCATATGTTTGCCGCAATGAAAGAAAAGCGAAGAAAGAAGAACTGAAAAGCTATGGGGAGAGTCTAGTAGGATAACTGTAGTAGACAATGGGTGAATAAGAAGCCAACAGGAAGGAATAAGGAGTGGTGGTGTGTGTGTGAAATGAAAATCAATAAAGTGGTCTTTTATGCATCCACTGGTGCTTGTCTCTGTGTTTATGTCTGTTGTGCCTTAATTTTGTTAAAATAATGCCAAGAATTTTCAAGAGTATGTTGTGAAGTTTATTTTGTTTTTTATTCTTGTTTTGTTGTTGTCTATTAAAGCATATGAAAAATTCTTGTGTAAATCATGATAGCATGAACATGGAAAATTCTATTTTAAAACAATTCTCTCTGTGTGTGTGTGTGTGAATTGAATGTGCTTCAAGGAGATGATGACGATGACGGTGACGGTGATAATGGTGCTAAGGGTGATAATAATGATGAAATTAAATAATTTCCACTTGATTATTTCAATTTCAATTTCAGTTTCAGTTATTTTATTTTTTATTTTAATTTTTTAATAGAAAAACAATTCCCTTTAAATTATTAAAGCAAAATGTGCACTGTTGCAGGGTATTTTTGTAAGGGAAGCAAAGGAAATATTGTGGAATATGACCACAATTATACAGGATTGCATTAGTCAAACAATATGAATGAAGCACAATTCTGTTCACATGCACTTCAACACACCTTTCTATTCCATCTGTAATCATTTGCTATCACTTTCAGAACTTTAATAGGACGCCACTAGATGCCCCAAAACTGGAATTCTGTAGAAGATGCAGTGCTTCATCCTACGCTTCCCATTCTCCCTTTCCTACTTCCTCTCCTTTTTCCTATCCCCTCTATTACCCTTCCTTTTTAAGGACGCTGTACAATGGGTCAATTCGACCTCCGGGTACTGTACTTGCCTCAGTCGACAAGTACACGTTTTCTAACCAAACCTAACCTAACCTAACCTCACATGCAATGCTTCAAGATCGCTTTATAATAGATCTTTCATTAAGAGCTTCTTCTATCTTTAAATTGAAATAAAACAAGGATATCGTCGACGTATTTTATTCGCTTAAATGACCAATTGTTGCCATTATGTCGCCATAGTCTAGTAGCTAGTGTGTTGGCTTATTAGACGTGAGACCACTGTCAGACATCACCAACAAAACGAGATATGAAAACATACTTCTTTGACGACTTTTTCTCAGCAGATTCTGGCAAAAATTTTGAAAATTTTGAAATTTTTTTTAGTGAAGCTCAGTCAGTCTGAAGAGAATAATCGTGGTTTGAAGATCTCTGTTACGAAGATCTGTCGAATAATTGTCTAGTAATTGTTATTGTTTATGCAAAGCGTATAAACTGAGGAATAACAAACAAAGCAATTGTTGTTGTTACATCAAGTTGTGAACGGTGACACACGGAATTGTGCGAATAATAAAGAGTTTTAATTAAAATTAAACACAAATTCATTTTTATTTTATTTGAAATCTACGAGCTTATATTTTAAACGTTTTTAAAAGTTACAAACGTAACAATATTAAACAGTCTTTAAGCTACGACTTTACCTGTATAATATTTGTTGTTGCTTATGTAGCTTATGTAATGGATAAAACTGTTTATTTAATTTAGTTTCCAGTATGTGAATCTCAATAGAATTTGTGTGCTTTAATCCACTTTGCTCTTAAAATGCTTTATATTTACGTAACTACGATGCCAAGGGAATTATTAAACGACTCAACTAAAATGTTTCCGTGCTCTGTACTATCTACATATTGTATATGGAATTGATCAAATTGAATGAACTTGGAATTACATATTCGAAATATTCTTCTTGTGATTTCTATTGAAAAATCTCTCATGTTTCTTATGCTTTTGCCAAAAAAAAAGTCTGACTGATGAGGCTTTTACAGCCAAAGGGAATATGTTGGTTCGCCATTTTGCAGCTCTGCATTGAGTTTTAAGCAAATTATGAAATAAAACAAAACGCCAAATCCATAGAGAGAGAGAGAGAGAGAAAGAATAGGTAGAATAAAATAGAAAATGAAAACATGTTTTAAAAATAAAATTAAAAAAATTGAGAACAAAATAGAGGAGAAAACAAATTTATGCTGCCAGTTCACGTACGACATGCGTTACGTTTATCTAAAATCCTTCAGGGTAATAGACAAAATTCACATCAAAATAAATCAGCATTTACACAAAAAAAAAACGAACAACAATAACAACAGCTTTATGGTAAAGTTACAAAAGAAGAACAAGAAGAAACAATTTCTGTCTTCTCTCTTTTCTTTCAATTCCTTTTTTTTTTTATTAAGTTTACATGACCGACATGACTTTAAAATTTCTGTTAATTTTTCAAAGCATTTTGAATTTTGTTTTGTTCTTATTGCGTTGGCAGTCAAGATGGAGCGATAAAAATAAATGAAAATTTTCTTTTGTGGTGGCAAGGGATGGTAAAGGGACTTTTTTTTTATAACCCAAGGGATTTGGGTGCCCGTAAATGTTATCCTGTTGAAATCAAAGGTTAAACAGTATAATCTGTACAACAAAAAAACGAAATTAAACAGACCATCTCAGGTGTATTTACGTGGGGGTCGATTCGTAAATTAGTTTTTTTTTTAATTTAAACTCAAGGAAACTGTTGTCTTTGCTTTGCAATTGTCGTTCGGAAATATTGGATCAAGTTTACTTTCTTAATTTGTCACTACAACCCTTTAGTCAGGTTTACACCCTAGCTTATCATGCCACTCCCACTTTTGTGTGTTAAATTAAAAGGTTTTTATCCTCAGATTCTTCTTTGATAATCTAATGCATGGCTCAAATCTCAACAAAAATGTTTTGATTGCTTTAAACCCCACTTGATTTGAGAAGAACCTTTGGCTCTCTTTTCAATTCAGTCAGTCTTGTGTGAAGATGCGGTGTGTTTAAAGGGAGTAATCGTGGTTTTAAGATCTCCATTACAAAGATCTGTCGAATAATTGTTTAGTAATTGTAATTGTTTATGCAAAGGGTATAAACTGAGGAATAACAAAAACAGGCAATTGTTGTTGTCTACATCAAGTTATGAATATTGGCACACAGAATTATGCGAATAATAAAGAATTTTAATTAAAACAAAACAGACATTTTTTTTATTTTATTTGTAATCTACGAGCTCATAACTTTTAAACGATTTTAAAAAGAAAAAACGTAAGAAATTCCCCACTAGCTTTTCTCTTTGCCCGTTATCGAGAATTCCATCATTACCTGACACCCTGCAGAGGGAAACCTAGTTGATTCTACTTTTCAAGATTTCGATTTAACCTCAAAAGACCCGAGTGTTCGAAAGATGGTCTGAATGTCAGATAGTACTACTGTGCGCTGTATTTTGTATTTCCAATCGAAATTGAATTGAACACTTCTTTCCATAGGAGAGATTTTCCCCATGGAATCAGAACATTTCATTCTGGGATCAAAAACTACCGTTCCTGTCTCAAGATTCCTTCTTGAGGAGTCTGTTTACCACACATACACATAAACGGTCATTACAATTATTTAGTCAGGATTGCAACCTAGTTTCTCACACCAGTGTGCTACACCAGTGAGTGGCGGGATTTTTGAGAAACTTCTTCATGGTAATTTTATTTTCAACCAAAGTTTTTTCCAGAAATCTGCTGAGAGGAAGTTACCGAAGAAATATGTATTTCTTTCATATTTTGGAGACAAACGTTGCCTCAACTTTCCAAATAGAACACATAATTGGCGGATTTCATCTGAGAACTTCTGATCCGAAAGTTCCCAATGGGACCCTTGAGATTAATTTCATTGGCTTAATGCTATATGACAAGTTAGGCTGTGGTATATTTATCAACAATTTTGATTTTAAGCTTGTATTTTGGCTGTCTGACCACTTTACACAAAGAGATCGTGGCTATTTTGAAAGCAGCGCAATGCTTGCTCGATGCCTTGATTTTTCCTGAAAATATTTTGATTTTCTCGAATAACCAGGCTACGTTTAATTTCCTAACGGACATAACGACATTCGGAGCCAAACTTTTAATTTTATTTGCTTTCGGAGTTTTGCCAGAAGACTACTGACGCTGAAAGAAATATTTTTTTTTATATTTCGTTTTGTTTGAGATGCCTGAACTGGGCTTTTTCTTAGGGGCTCGTGCCTAAAAAGGCAATAGACTTCCTACTAGATAACGGCGACTTCTTCTGCTAATATTGTTTTCTTTAAATCTATTGGTCTGGCAAGCTGTAGGAAGCTTCACGTTATCAACAACTACTATTTCGTGCGAGTCTCAAACCTATTTGCTTTGCGAAAAGTTTTTAGCTCTCTGTATTTTCTCTTTGGCTGTGAATACCTTTTAAAACATCTCTTTCCACTCTACCGAAAGGTTTGGTCCCAATAGTAGCGTGGAAGCTTTTATTATCGCTGTTCATTTGCCTGTTGATTTATATGTATTCGAACTAGTTCTGACATTTCGCAGATTAGCCATATTTAGATGATTCAACTTCCCTAGACAGTCTAATACTATTTTCAAGTAGAGTTGTCGCATGGCATCCTGTCTGTCAGATAGTATTGCTGTGCTTTCGTTATTTGTATTTTCTGTTGAAGTTGAATTAAGCACATGCTATGGCATAGACATTATAGAGAATAATAAAGACAAAACAACAATAACAAAACTACATAGAAAAGTAATGAACATTAAGGTTCTAGAAGTTGCCAAACCGAATATGGATAAAGTAAAACTAGAGCTGCAAGTCAGTTACTAGTAATAAAAAGAGCGACGTATGTCCACAGTGGCATTATACATTGTGATAATTGTCAAAAAAAGATTTGATGCGATTAAGTGTGGAATAAAACATTCGTGAAATGACCGCCACGGCTCTATTGATGTCCCTTTGCCATTTCTTTGCAACGTCCATTTACCGCAAGTATCATGCGACTTTGCCTCGTTAAGAAGTATATTTTAGATGAAGTCTCTCGTAAAAAACCAACCCAGTCAAGAGTCCAGGTCATTATGCTCGCGATTAGAGGCAGAGGAATGCCAAAATTAGTTTAAGTAAGGTGTCGAACATTCCTTGAAGGAAGAGAACCCTTTAAGTCCAGCAATGTTGCCAATTGTGCTACCGCAATCCAGGGATCAAACATTTCCTAGAGATAACCAACTTTTAAAATAACCATAACCACTGTGTATAAAACAATGGAGTGATCAGGCAGCCATACGAAAGTTTAATATCAGAATCGTTAATAAAATAACACAGCCTACCCTGTTGTCATGTATTCTTGAGCCATCGGCATTAGCCTAATGGGACCCATCGCCAAATTTCGGACCAGAAGTTCCTAGAAAGTTGTAGTGGCCATAGTCTAGTAGGTATTGTGTTGGCATATTAGACGCGAGGCTACGGCCAGATATCTCCAACAAAAGGAAATATGAAAAATTTTCCTTCCTCTCAATAGTTTCTGGCAAAAACTCTGAGAGTAAATAAAATTACCATGAAAAAGTTACTCAAAAATTTGCGGTTCGAAGTTGACTTTAAACAGTAGGTCCTACCACTCACAAATTGGGTGGTGTGAGAAGCTAGATTGTAATCCTGACTGAAGGATTGTAATGACCAATTATATAGCTATGTAAGGAATTACAACATCAACCCCGATGTGTCTATGTCTTCCAGATTATCTGCATCGCCCTGGTTAATTTTGGGCCAGGACAGCTTACTGCCACCACCTCAGACATGGTAGACATTCTTTTATGACCACACATATAACTATTTTGTTAATTTTCCAAATTTTCTCTGTTTTTTCACTTTTAAAATCCAAACAGTTAAAAAAAAATCACCCATTAAATACGTGTGACTCATTTGCAATTGCCTGCCTCACATACCATACCACGGACACCGAAAAACAACGTTCAACTTATCATTTATTTGCTGACATTTCAACACAATACTAGTCATTGTGATATGAAATCAATAAGAAATTAATTAAAGAAAAATCATTTTCAATGTCTAAATGCAAAAAAAAAAAATTAAGAAAGAAAAGAAAAAATGAATAGAAAAGCAACAAAAACAACAACGAAAACAAAAATAAAAAGCATTTCTTAATGGCATTTTAAAACGAATATTTTGCCAGACTGTCTATATGAACTGACAATTGTAAGAAGTTTTTTCTGTTTTGTTTTTTTTTTTTGTTTTTCTTTTTATTGTTATTATTCTTCCTTTGTTTACTGGCTGCCAGTCTGTCTATCTGTCTGATTTTGTTGTCAAAATAATAAAAAAAATTAAAAAATCTTTAAGTCTTTAGTCTTCAGGGTAAAGCTTTGGCTGTAGACAAGCCTTTATTAAATATAGCAACACACATACACATGTCTTTGGTTATATAATTGTATGTGATATATGAATACCATATACATACATACATATGTACATATATATGTATGTGTATGCATATACTAACATAGTATGTATAGATTATATACCATCTGTACATACATACATATTTTTGTACGTTTAGTAAGCCATACAATGAAATGAAATGATTTTTGTTTCTGTTTTTTTATTGTTCTTCTCATTGTTGTTGTTGTTATTGTTATTTGTATTTAACAAATTATTGTTAAACATGCAAAGCAATTTTCTGATTTAGAAAATGCAATAAAATATTCGAAATGTTTTCCTGTATTTTCTGTTAAAAGGTACGGCTGCATGGCATTTACTTTCTATTTAACTCCATACACACGCTCTCTTTCACTTTCTCTCTTTCACTCTCTCTCTCTTTCTCTCTCTCTCTGTATGTGTATGTATGTGTATGTATGTGTGTGTTAAGCTGTAATTATCCTTTATGTTATATTGTTATCCTTATGATAATGTGAATTCCCCCCGTGCTATTGAAACGCAATTTCTTAATGTGGATTGTTGAATGGCAGATGGAAATTAAAAATTACAGTCGAACTGTTATTAGAGCGTTATAGGCATGTGGTCCAGCCTAAGATCCATTAGGAGGATGTCACTGGCACATGATAAGTATACCTGGGTTCCCTTCCTTGATATGGTAGGAAATTTCAACATTGGTTACGACAAGGCGACATAGCGGCTGCAAAAATGAGATTGGTGGCACAAGACAGCTATTAGGAAAGGATAGGAAAGCGAGAGAAAGACAGAAACTGGTAACTAGTTTAGATGCCATCTGACAACAGTCTTCAATTCCAATTTGTGCAATTTGTCTAAGAAACTACAGTGTAGTGGTTACCGAAATTACTTCGTGAAAGAATAATCTATCCAGCGTTAGGAAGGTTGCTAATAATGACAATGATAGGCAGAGGAAATGTACAAGATGAGGCGCTTTAACCCTTCCTACGGAATCTTGCGATGAACGGCGTTGTTAATGTGAACGACGTCGTTAAAACAAATTCGGGTAGATTTGTGGATCCTGTTAGGAACATGATGCAACTTGTTTAGACGAAAGTTAATGAGTATTCATCTGGCCGTAGCTTGGATATAAATCCAAGGAAAATAGTACTTTTTAACAAAATGTATAAACAGTCCATTGAAATTATTTGAGCAAAACCTTCTACTCACTGGTTAGGTACACTTTTTGAAACTTATTTCGCATGAGAAGTTGTTCTGGAAGTCGTATATGCAAAACAATATAAAAAAGAAGGCTTCTTATACCTAAAACAGAGTTTTGGGAATAAAATTGTATCTCTGAACTAGCGCCACTTGGATCTTTACAGCAGAGATCAGAACTATCTTGACCTGCAGGTTTGTCCAATCGGGTGAACTGGAAACAGCGAAAACATTCGAGAACGACAGATCCACAGAAGTACATGGTGTATTAGAAGTGGTTTTTTCCTGAAGACCAATAGTTGAAAATCTGATTAACGAGATGTGCGACAAACTATTTTTTGAGCAAACTCTGCACAATCGAGAGGAAACATAGAACGCTGTAGAGATACCTGACGACTGGTCAGACGGACGTTGCAGTAACACGATAAATATACAGTGGCAACAGAACTATAAAGTTCGTGACGTTTTGAGATTTTTCTGGAGGATTATTGATTCTGCGAAGATTTGGCCGTCGAAAGCTGGGGTAATTTAAAATGAGTGGAAGTCCCACACTAACCGAGGTTTTCAAGAACTTTAAACCGCGTTAAAAAAGACTTGATATTCATGTTCTGCATGTCTGAGGAGGAGGAAGAGAACAGGTTAGGTTAGGTTAATGGGTAGCTTGCCGTTCAGAGGCAAGTTTGCCCATTGCGTTACACAGTGTGGGGTGGGGCACCTTCACGTAATCCGTTTGTGGTGGTTTTGTACCAACCAGATCTGCCGACGAAACTGGCCAGTTAACTAAGTGAAACGTTCGCCAGCATGGCCAGACCTTCAAACGTTCAAACGTATGTTTACAAGCGTAGGGCACTCACATAATAGGTGTGGTAAGAACGAAGAGACCAATATTTCCAACATGTGTGAGGCTGTGCTCATTTTCTTTGACTGTAACACCTTTGACTGTATTAAATGGCATCTGGCTTTATTTTGTCTTTCAAGCCACCATACGTCAACCTCTAAAACTTAAAAGTTGACGTTAGTGCAACAAAAGTGTTCATTAGAACTGCTTTATTATTCTTGATTGATAGAGGCCACGATGTACTTCGTAGTATTTGCATAGAACTCTTAGCTTGCTCTTCCATTCTTCGGTCTTTTATTGCAACCGAAAGGCAGAAATTGTAGTTATAACTCCTCTTCTAACCATCGTATCTAACCCTAACTAACCTTCCAAATCTTATTGATTTGCTTACCTTTCAAGTGGTGTATGATTCCTTCAACATTGAATTTATTATTCGGCATTAAGTGTGGCATTTTTTTTTTCTTTTTTGAAACTATAAAACATGCTCATCTTAAAAGAATCAAGGAAAAATAAAACGAAGAATGAAATTCGCATAAAAAAATAAATTCATTCAATCAACAGCATATTGGCAGGAAACGAAACGAAAAAAAAAAATAAAAGAATTGCTGTGAAGCGTTTTTTTTTTCTTTCAAGTGAAGCATAAAATTTGCCGAAAACCAACATAAGAAAACATTCATCAATTGAATAAGTGCCACAATCGCATGAATTCTTAAACAGTGCAACAAACGAAAATCAACACACACACAATATTATCTGGAGCATTCACAGACAGCCAGCAAAGCTTGAATGCAACAGCATATGGTGCTGCTGCAAGTACATAATGCTCACGTGTATGAATGATATAAATTGAAGTGCCTGTTAGGTTTTCTTTTTTGTTTTTGGCACTTTTCTCTCTCATATTCAATATGACTTTCAAAAATAAAGAATATACTGAAAACCCTGTCACTCAAACTGATTTGGTTGGGAAGATTTTCTCAAATAAATGAAGACGCAACTGAAATGGCAAATTCCGCTGACTGAAAACAAAATGAATAACAAAAGGAAAAACGTTTCCTTTTTAGAATTTTAAGAAAATTTTAATTTAATTTTCAAAATCAGGTTGCCTTTAATCTCCAGTCAGTTTATTATTTCGCCTTAAGGGTGACCTTTTATTTGTGTTTCCTGTTACAGTTATTTGTTAAGGATTTCAAAGCCAAGCAGTCATTAAAGCATTTCAAATGGCCTCACGATTTCGGACTTTTTTTTTTTTGGTTACGTTTCAGTTTTGTTACCAGTTTTGTTTAGCCCACCTTTGGCGCCAATTTAAAACGCCTTCGCTTATACAATACAACACGACACATTCAGAAAAATCGTGTACGCGAACAAATGCACACACGAATGCCTACTTTTTACAATGAAATGTAAATTCCAATGTACTAGAGAGGGAAAGGAACAGGGGGGGATAGCAGAAAATGGTAACTTGTTTAGCTGCCACCTTCTTCGTTTCCAATGTAATATTACAACTTAACTCGATCAAAAGAAAATAGGATCTTGTCATCACTACAGTCGTATGTAGACAGCGTATTGCTGCGACTCTACGATCTAATCTATTGGCATCAGTCTACACACGGTATATAAAGGCTCCTCCAAACCTAATGCCTGACACACTTCAGGATGCTTAGCTCAGAACTCAAAATATTCTCAGGATTTTTCATCTGGAATGCATTCATGCCTCACCGAGAACAAGTTTGTGGTCTGATGTTTTATTCTCAACATCACAGAGTCTACAAAATCTTCCAAACTTTGACAGTTCATAACTGCAATCTTTTTGTAGCTACATCTGTCAAATTAGTTGTCATTTATACAGTCAATTTTGAAATTCAAGTCAACACATTCAAAGAATGAAATTGTCTTATCAAAATGGGTGTTCTGTTCGGGCAATGTACGGCTCACTTTTTCCATTGTACGATCAAAATAATCATACCAACGACAGTACTACTCCCAATGTGTTGGATAATTTCAAGTCAACTAGTTTATTAAGCGATAGACCAACATTCCTATGTGGACAAAATGCGAGATTTGTTTTGACAGTGTGCAGGAGAATCAGAGGCAGTCGATTTCACGTCACTCAAAACGACTAGGCCTTTCACAGACCACAGTTTGTGCGAATTTTGCACAGTGACTTGTTTAGGGAGGGCCATTCCAAAGTTTAAATTTAAAAATGCAATGAAAGCAAAAACAGTTTGAAATTTTTCCAAATTAATTTTTTTGTTGTGAAGTACAATTTTTCCGTTTAGAAATGGAATATTATTTCATTCATATGGCTGTCAAAGCTGGCCTCACAGTACCTTATTCGATTGGACCAATTTTCGTGCACTTTTTCGAGTGTATGGGGTCGGATCTCGGCAATGGCATTACGAATGTTTTCTTTAGCCGCGTCCTACAGAAAAAAGTCCAACGGTGTCAAATCGCATCTTCTTGACGGCCAATTGACAATTAAACGGCCATCAAATGTTTGATGCAATAAATTGATTGTGGCATGAGATGTGTGGCAAGTTGCACCATACACTTGAAGCCAAACATCGTTCACGGCAGTATCATGAAGAACGGGTACAAAAAATCGGCTATCATGGTGCGCTAGATGTCTCTATTGAGCCTAATAGTTGCTCCGTCCTAATTTTCAAAGAAATATGGGCAAATGATGACTCTGCTTCACAAGCCGCACCAAACAGTCACTCGTAATGGGTGCATTGGCTTCTGTAAGACGATGTGCGGGTTTTCTGAGCCTCAAATACGGAAATTTTGTTTATTAACATACCCACTAAGATGGAAATGAATTTCATACGAAAAAATTATTTTTTTGGGCTAAATCGACATCATCGTGCAGTTTCCCGTTGGCCCAATAAATCCCAACGTTGCTTCAGCGTAAATCGATTCATTACGTTCAGTGGAGATAATCTACCGAATTTTGTGACAGAATAGAATGATATAAGTATTGCCAGATTCGAAATAACTGATGGTTTAAATTTAAACCGATAGATGGCTCACCCAAAACAAAATTCAACTGCTTTAGGAAGTGAAGGCAAACGATCATGTGTTCTCAGAATGAGCTCTCGTGCAGTTGCAACTGACCATAAATGTCTTTGAATAGTCATCTTTAGCTATGAGGCTCACTTCTCGTGAAATAAATACAAACAAATAGTGGTATATGGGACGTTAACAATCCACCTGAGATCCAAAAGTGTTCTGAAAAAGTCCCCGTTTGGTGTGGTTATCACTGTCAACGGCGAACAATATAGATCAATGATTAACTACTTCATTTCGCCTTAACGCAATGATCTGGTCACCTACGACATGTGGTTTCAACAGGACGGTGCTAATTAAAAGGCCATCAAAAGTTTGAAGCAATAAATTGATTGTTTCATGAGGTGTATGGCAAGTTGCACCATTCTGTTGAAACCAAACATCGTTCACGTCAATACCATGAAGAATGGGTACAAAAAAGCGGTTATCATGGTGAGATATGTGTTTCCATTGATAGTAATGGTTGCACCGTCCTCATTTTCAAAGGAATATGGGCCAAAGATGCCTCTGCTCAACAGGCTGTACCAAACAGTCACTCGTAATGGGTGCATTGGGTTCTGTAAGAGCACATGTGGGTTTTCTGAGCCCCAAGTACGACAATACGATACTAAAAGGACAATTCTGAAGTGTATGGATGGAACGAAGACAAAAAGAGTGACGGGATAAAGGGTTTCCATATCCCGAGTGCAATATTCGGAACCCATGCAGAAACTGGCTGATATGTTTCAAGCGAAAGTATACTCTAACGAAAAATGGGGTTAAACTCAATTCGGCAAGACTTACTGGAATTACTATTCACTTCTACTCGCCGTATCTAATCTAACACGTATCTAACTTAACCTGCCTTCCATCTCAAGAGAGTTTTTCCATTTCTTTTACAAAATTTTTCAAATTCTTTAAATTTTTAATTGAAATTGGTTAACCGTAGAAATTTTATTTGTTTGTTGTTGTTAGTTTCACTGTTATTTTATTAGATTTTTTTTTTTTTTTTATTATTATTTGTTATTGTTTCTATTGTTGTTGCTATAGTTCAGAGAGAGAAAGAATGAGAAAAAATGCCAAGGACTGATTTATCAATATTGATGTCCTTAGCTCAAGGCAAACACTTGTGTTATGGTTTTTAACCATAACGATTTCATATTTACGAGTGTATGCGTGTATGTATGTACATATGTATAGATATTCACTCTTTTGTCGACAATTCATTTATTTTACTCGTTTGTTTATTTCTCTCTTTTTTTTACAAAATTCATACACAGGTTTTTTGCTTGTTAGCAAGTTGTGCCTTTTAACCGGCACTGTTGTTGTTTTTTTGCTACAATGTTTTTGATTTGCTATTATTGTTGTTGGTGTTGTTGTTTTTTGTTATTTAGGCAAAAACAAAAAAAAGCACTCAAGTTGAAAACTCATGTTAGAAGGATTCATCATCCATTCGTTTACGTTTCGTATTTTTTTGTTTTTTCTTTTATTAGTGCAGCCATATTTTGTCAATAAATAGTGACAAATACATGCACACGTTTTTTCACACACCCATACACACAAACAGGGGAAGAGAGATAGAAACATACAATCATGAATTGTATGGTGAGGGAAATTAGAATAAAAGCAGGTATAATACAAAATTCGTACAGAGACTGCAATTATTTTCGTTTTTTTTCAACTCAGTTGACATATGAGGACTTTCGTTTGTTTAAACATTTGCCTTGGAACTCAATCTCGGACCTTATATTAAGCGTTTTCTAGTTTTAAATAAAACAAAGGGTGTGTGAGTCGCCGCAGTCTAGTAGGTAGTATGTTGGCTTATTAGACATGAGGCCTCGGTTCGAACCTCAGATCTAACATATTCTACAGAACCAAATACGAAAGAAACTTTTTTTTCGACGACTTCCTCTCAGCAGATTTCCTGCAAACACTCTGAGAGTTTCTCAAAAAATCCATCGTTCGGGATCGACTTTAAACTCTAAGCTCCCACCACTCATGTATAAAATGAACACACACAACATAAGTGGATTGAGCCATATAAATGAAATAATATTTTATTTCTAATCGGAACAATTGTACTTCACAACAAAATATAAATTTGGCGTTTTTGTTTTATTGCACTTTAGATATCTCGGACGAAATAATGTCCCACTTATGCTAGAATTTAGACTTTGATGCTACAAGTCAATATCCAAGACGTGGCATTAAAAGAGGGTCCAGATTGATATTATATGTGAGACAAATGTCATCGGTTTATGGGTGACAGAACGTTTGAAGATCTGGGCATGGTGACGAACGTTTAGAGTTTGATGCTACAAGACAATATCCAATCCTTGGTTTTTGATTTCCACTTTCTAAAATAAATCTCACCATTACGGTTCACGTAGCTAGAAATAGAAGTTAGACTTGAAAGATGTCTGATGTGTGCAGCAATGTCAATGTCATTTCCATATGGAACTGCAGTATATCACGTTGTACCAACAGTTTTCTTCCACAGATGGAACTATTCCAAATGGTTATTTTATTTGGCATTCTTGACATATCTGTCGACGACATGGCTTTAAAACAATCCAAAAATGCTCAGAATGTAACGTTGTTATGGAGTCGCTCAATGGTATTATGTACATACTCCCTACGAAGGGAGTGAGCACGAAAACATTTTTACATACACGTACAAATGTAAGATTGAAAACAACATAAGATGTTGGTATTGCAATCCACATCCAAAATTGGTCTTCACAAAGTGATGCTAGCAGGTTGGATTTGGTTTTCTATATACTATTAGAAAGGCGGACTTTAAAAGTAACAAATGGGCCTCTCCGGCCGCTGACCTTACGAAAGAAGAAATATAGACAGACTACTGCAACTGAGCTGCATAAGTCGAATCGAAATAAGAAAATCGTACATTTTGGACTATTGAAGGCAGTAAAGGATTCGATCGTAAGCAACTGTCATGATTAAGGATTAAACTTAGGTTTTTAAATCTAATAGAGAACGGAGTATGAAAAAAACTATTTGTTACGCAGCAGTCTTCTGACAATAACTCTAAGAGTAAATAAGATTGCCTGAAATGTTCCTAAAGTTGTCGTTCGAAGTCCACTCAACTCATGGATAAATTAACACACACAAAATTGGTGGCTTGAGAAGCTTGGTTGTAATCCTTACTAAAGGGTGTAATGACCAATCAGGTAAGTGAGTAGGAATAGAAACAATTTTAATGCGATTCGTTTTTGTACGCTTTGGAGGATATATTGTCGCCACCTGGTACTTCGTTGTTCATGGCTTGCATAATGTCAGACGTCAATAGATATTTCTGGAGTGGCAATATCCATATTTAACTTAGTGCTAAGACTTTTTTTTGTTTCAACGAAAAAGTTTTTGACTTTTTTTAATTTCTTTTTCTAATTTCTGCTCCCTTAAAACTCTTCATAAAACACAAAACCTCTCTCTCTTTTGTAAAGTTTAATGAAATTAAAATCCAACAAAAAGGAGAAAATTTTTTTATAATTTTATTAGAAAAGTTTTTTTGTGCTGTCTTTAACAAGTTTAACAGCAGCATTAATAACAGAGACAGCAGCAAAAAATTTTATTTCGGCAACTCAAAACAAAACAAAACCCTTTTCTTTACTCAATTGAATTTAAACAAAATAAAAGGCAGTCAGGTAGGCATGCATGCAGACAGGCAAGCAGCAGTTAGGCTGGCATTCAGGCGTTCCAGCATTTCATATTGGGTGGCAGACAGATACATCAGTCAGTCATAAACTCAATTTAAGTGGGAAAAGTGTGTTGGAGGTAGTGTGTGTGGGCTTTTTCAATGTGATCTGGGTATCACCACCATAGCACCATGTGCTAGAGCTCTTGCAGCAAATGCTGCTGTTGCTGTTTCATAATCTCAAGGGCAACATTTCGTTAATGCCACGTAATCCAACGGCAACCAACTGAAAATATTTTAACTTTTATTATTAAGAAAAAAAAAGAACGAATTGACTCCCTTAAAATGTTATTTGAGACACACACATATATCGGGTGGGCCATTTATCGGTTTAAATTTAAACTATCGGTTATTTCGAATCTGGCAATACTTACGTCATTCTATTCTGTCACAAAATTCACTATATTATCTCCACTGAACATAATGAATCGATTTACGCTTGAGCAGCCTTGGGATTTATTGGAAATTTAATTCCAAGACAACAATGACAATTGATCAGAAATTGTAGGAAAATGTCGTACAAAATTTGGTCACAGAGAAAAACCAACAGGGCCCGGTATACGTAAGTTTATTGCTAAAGTTTGTGAAACTGGTATCATTGTTGATGCGCCACGACGTGAGCCTGCTCGTACAGTGCGTACATCCGAAAATATCGAATCTGTGGCTCAGAGTGTGCATGAGGAAAATCCATCAACATCAACTCGTCATTGTTCTCAATAATTGAACATTTCACGCGCCAGTTTATGCCGAATTTTGCGAAAAGTTCTCGGTATGACAAGTTCAATTGGTTCAAGAGTTGAAGCCGCATGACCATCGCATCGCTAGGTGGGCCAACGAGGAACTGATGATGATGTGGATTTTGCCAAGAAAATCATCTTTCGGATGAAGCTCATTTTCATATTGGTGGGTGTGTTAGTAAACAAAATAGCCGTTTTTGAGGCTCAGAAAACCCACACGTGATTTTACATTACAGAAGCCAATGCAGCCATTACGAGTGACTGTTTGTTCGTCCATATTTCATTGGTTAATGGAGACTCTTATCGCACTATGATTACTAGTGACTGTTCGGTGCGGCTTGTGGAACGGAGGCATCATTGACCTGTATTTATTTAAAAATGAGGACGTCGAAACCATTTCGGTCAGTGGAGACACCTATCGCACCATGATAATCAATTTTTTTGTGCCCGCCCTTCGTGGTATTGATATGAACGATGATTGGTTTCAACAGAATGGTGCAACTTGCCACACATACCATGCCGCAATCGATTTATTTCGTGAAACGTTTGATGGCCGTTTAATTAGCAGAAATGGTGATGTCAATTGGCCGCCAAGAAGCTGTGATTTGATACCGTTGTACTATTTTCTGTGCCCAAAATTTGTGATGTCATTGCAGAGATACGACCACATACATTCGAAAAAGTGTCAGAAAATTGGTCCGATCGAATGCGGTGCTGTGAGGGCAGCCTCGACACCTATGTGAATGAAATAATATTTCATTTCTAAACGGATCAATTGTTCTTCTGAACAAAAGAATAAATTTGACGAAATTTCAAACCGTTTTTGTTTCATTGCATTTTTAAATTTAAACTTTTAAATGGACCACCCTTTAGTTTAGAGATGCTGGTATGACTCTAAAATTTAAACTATGATGCCATGCACTTAAGCCGTTGCTTTTTTTAATGAATTTTTAGTGAAATTATAATTTCCTATTCAAAATACCTTCACACACCTAAAGACCATGATTTCCTATGAATGGAGGTTTTCCGTAATTGAGCAGCTGTTTGCAGCATAAAATTGCTTTAATAAATGTCTCCAGAAGTTGCCTTAAGGTATGGTATGTGTTAATTTTGTTTTAAAAGTGATTCTAGATGGCTAAAATAAATTGGAAAACTTTTCCTTACTTTCGCCAAGTTGTTGATGACTTCAATGATCAACTCTCCAAAGGAATTCAAGTTGAAGTTTTTCTCTCACTTTTTCAATAAAAACCATTTTCTGCTTTTTCTTTTTTCTCTTTTATTTTCAACTTGTAAGCCACAGACATTACAAATGAAAACACAAAAACTGTTGTTGTTGTCGTTGTAGTTAGTTGGCTAAAAATCATTTGATTTTTAATTTATTTTCTCTTAATCCTGTAGAGGCTTTAACACCGCAACAGTGTCTTATTACAACTCCTTGCACTTCTGGTGGTAAAAGCCAATGGCATGAGCCCTCAATTTTTTGCCCTTAAATGCGCATTAAGGAGTTGTTTTCGTATCTTCAATCTTCTTCATGGCATTAAAAGAGGATCCGAGATATTTTATGTGCAAAAATGGTTTTGGGTGACAGAGTGTGTAAAGATCTGAGCATGGTGGCGAACGTGCCACTAAGGGAAGTGGCCAGTTTCATTTGAATATCGTGATGGTTCTGACCATCCACTAACGGATCATGACAAAGGGTCTTACCTTACACTGGGTAACACAATGGGCCATATGGCAACCGGGTGAACTTGACTGTGAACGGCAAGCTACCCGGTAATCTAATCTAACCTAACCCTCAATACCTAGATAATTGATCATTATAATCCTTCAGTCAGTATTACGACCTAGCTTCTCACATCACTTATGTTGTGTGTGTTAATTTTATACATGAGTGGCGGGACCTGCAGTTTAAAGTCGACTCCGAACGACAGGTTTTTGAGAAACTTTTCATAGCAATTTTATTATCTCTAAAAATTTTTGGCAGAAATCTACTGAGAGGAAGTCGACGAAGAAATATTTCTTTTATATTTCGTTTAGTTGGAGGTGTCTGACTTGTGATTTGAATCGCCTAATAAGCCAACACACTACCTACTATACTACAGCGACTACAGAATATATCGAGAATTAATCTAGATACGGTTGTCGATGTCTTATCTTATTCAGTAGATGTAAACCACTCGACCATTGAAGCATTTTTTTAGGCTAAATTATATGCCATACGATCTTTCGTAATGACTGATTGGCAGTGCACTTGGTTTCTCATATACGAGTAATGACCCGTAGGATGGATTTTGGTTGCGTGAGCCTCTCAACAAGATGACAAATACAAAATTCAATGTAGATAACGGAACACTTTGGTATTCGAGGAAACTGCAGAACGCATGTGACACAATCAATGAAATTTCGGTTGAGTTCTCTACACTGGGTATCCCAATGAGAACCTGCAAGCTTAGCAGTATCAACGTGGCAGTAGATTCCATCAACGCAGCATGGGCATCGTTAGATCAAGAATTTAAGTTAGATTGAGGGCGTACAGAAAATCTGTTCTGACATTAAAAGATCTTGTTATTAAACTCTGGGTATACGTATGAGAAATATTAATCTTTGCCATATGGACTTATGGGCTTATGCAAAAGTTGAAGATATGAGGAAAGGGAAGGAAGATATTATTTACTTATTGGTATATGTCCAGCATTAAGTTATAGGAGTAGGAATTATAGAGTCGCCGTTGTCTAGTAGGTATTGTGTTGTCTTATTAGACGCGAGGCCAGGGTTTAAACCTCAGGTCAGACAAAATCAAGTATGGAGGAAATATTTCTTAGGAGACTTCCTCTCAGCAAATTTCTGTCAAAAACTCAGTGAGTAAATAAAACTGCTATGAAAATTCTCTAAAAAATCTGCCGTTCGGAGCCCACTTTAAACTGTAAGTGCCGCCACTCATGTATAAGATTAACACTGAATTTTTTTTGAGAAGCTAGATCGTAATCCTGACTGAAGGGCTGTAATGACCAACTGTGTATGTATGGGGGCTCCTGCCAAGCTAAACTGTCAATGATGCACATTGGATGTTAAGCGGCTTCATTATTAGCTTCAAAGTTAAGATCTACCTCGTGACAGCCTTATGTGCCTTAAAGAAAGGAGGGTACACTCCACATAGAAGACATTATCATTTATTTATCGCAATAATTTCATCAAATAAGTTACAAACCAGCAGCTCCAGTCAAAATACCACCGAAATTCAATGTTGTTTTAAAATAAAATTGTTGTATCTCCTTGTATTGAAATTTAAATTTTATTTGCATTTCTCCTTAATTTCATTCACGTTAAATAAATAATTTCGTAAAAACCTTCATTAAATATTCAAATTCTAATCCTTGTGCTGGAATTAAGGACATGAATTCAACAGTCAGTACAATAATAAGAAAATTTTTTATAGAAAACCATTTCGAAGGATAACAAGAATTGAAAATAAACACAAAAAAAACTGAAAAAAGAACAACGTTTTGTTAAGACGCACTCACGCACGTTCCCCCTGTAATAACAAACAAACAATAGGGCCACCGAACGAATAATACAATACAGAATACTGCAAAATACATATCCTTTCTACCCCTTTATTCTTAAAGAAAATTTTTCCATTTATTTGCTAAAGAGATACCAAAATATGAAAATTTCTTTAGCTGAGGGTTTGAAACTAAAATTTCTTTTCAAATATTTGCCAAATAACCGAAAAACGAAAAGTTATTTTTAAAATCCACCCTCGCTTAATAAATGAAAGGAATCAGAACAAGGGTAGGGACAGACATTTGTTTAAATAGAGTTTCTTGATGACATAAAGGTCATTACAGTGCTGATGAATTGCTCCATGAGACTGTCATTATTTTGCATGTTCTTCGCCAGCAACAGGCTCTAGAAACATAATAGTGCTGTAGGGACGGCAGGAAAAAGGACGTAACAGATGACAATGCTGAAGCGCACTCCAGATACCAACTGCTATAAACGTAGAAGTCCAATGGTAAGGAAATGTGAATGGAAAATATGTTAGAAGTCGCCGTAGTCTAGTAGGGAGTGTGTTGGCTTATTAGACGTGAGGCCACGGTTCAAACACCAGGTCAGACATCTCCAGTAAAACGAAAAAGGAAAAAACATTTCTGTTGCCGACTTCCCCTCAGCAGATTTCTGGCAAAAACTCTGAGAGAAAATAGAATTTCCATGAAAAGACTGTGAAAAATTTGTCGTTCGGAAACGACTTTAAAGTGTAGGTTCCGCCACTCATGTATAAAATTAACACACACAACATAAGTGGTTTGAAAAGCTAGTTCGTAATCCTGACTGAAGGGTTGTAATGACCAATTATATGTATGTGTATGTATGTTAGTTAGTTGCTATAGGAAACCAACCCGACTCCAAAATAAATCTTGGAGTTGTGATAAACTTTAATTTGGATTGTTTAGGTAAAGATGATAGGAAATGAGAGGCCAATACCGTCGCCTTGGTGAAATAGGGGCACTAAACATGTGAGATGTAAGGTTGTTACTACCTTCTCTGATTCTCAGATCTAGTCTGGGATCTAGTCTGTCAACAAGCCTTACATTAGGGCTATGAATTGCAGTTATATGATGATGATATTCATGATGAAAAGTTTGAATAATTGCTTCTCAAAAATCTGTCATTCGCAGTCGATTTTAAACTGTAGTTGAATCATTAAATTGGATGTTCTATTAAAAAAATTGTAAAGAATCAGTTGTAAACTGGAATATGCTTTTGGCTTTCAGGTATTGCGGTTACTTTATGGTAAAATTTACTCCATTTATTCTTACTGCCTCGCCTCCAGCTTTTTTAATTGAAGGTTGAAGGAAAGTCAAAGCCAGGTCGCAGTTAGATGTAACTGTATACACACCCTGTCTGTGAATCTACAATGACTATTAGTTGCTCTTCGTTGATCAAACGTGAGCCCCATAAACTATACTAATCCCCTGATATATATGATCCTCATAAGCAACGGAAGATTTGTTGAAAGCGCAGTGGTCTGGTAGGTAGTATGGACATATTTAACGCAAGCAGTGGTTGAAGCCTTAGCTCAGACATCTGAGAGAAAACGAAATACTAAGAGAAAATATGTCTTTGGTGACTTCCTCTCCGTAACTTTGCCATGCAAAGTTTCTCAAAAATCTGTCGTTCGGAATCGACAATAAACAGTAGGTTCCGCCACTCATGGATAAAATTAACACACAAAAAATGGTGGCCCGAGAAGCTAGGTTGTAATAACTAATTAAATTAAAAGACAAGGAGAGCTGAACACTGATACGTGTAAATTAAAGTTATGGTAGATACTTTGCAGTATGATGATAAGCTTGAGTACCATTTTTGATTGATTGAACGCCTAAGCCACTAAACGAACCATTTTGTTATAAATTTTAAGTTCTGATTGCACCTCAAGAAAAGGATGTAAAGATCAAAACGTATATCTGCATTGGCAAGAGAGTCAGCATAATCAAAAACTTTAACGCAAGCTGTCTCATCATTATGATGTTCCACAACTGAGCTAAGGGAACCCAAACTTTCGGCTCCTGTCCATTGGCCTTGCCAGATGAATCATGGGGAAGCTAACCAATCACATCAACAAAATGTTATTTTTCAGTGTTAAGATCCTTTCTTAAATCCTTAAGAAGTATCCACACGGTGTATTGAAGCATTTAATATCAATATCAAAATATCCGCAGATACTTTTTATCTCACCAAATACTCTTGTATTTCTCATATTATTTCTTAAAAAAGAATATCGTTTTGTTTTTTCTTTCAGTCTGGGCAAAACTACAAAGAATGTCGTGACTACATATTGAGCAACGTTCAGCTTGGCATGAGACCTTGTTAAGGAGGATAAACTTCTTTACGTAACTCTGTTATCGCTGTGTGGGAGGGGGTATATTCGCAAAGCAAAATGCCAACGTTATAAAATAGTTTAACAACAACAACAACAAAATTAAATAAAGTAGAAAAGCATGAAAAATCAACTTTAAGTGCATGAAGGTCACAAACAAAATATTTTCTTTTCCGTTTTTCTTTCGCTATTTTTTTTTTTTTTTTTTTCAACTAAAAAACTAAGAAGAGAAAATCGTTGTGTGATATTATTGTTGGTAATTTTATTACTTTTTTCGAACTTTTTTTGTTTTCTTTTTTATTTTCGACTTCATTACCATCTCTATGCCATGTGTCCTTAAAGAAGGACTGACTTGAATGAGAGAATTTTTATATTCAAAAAAATTATCAGAATTTTCTTTATTTTTTTTATTCTTTTTTTCTCGATTCAATGGCAACCAAATAGAATGGTTTTCGTTTGTTTTTCTAACTTTTTTTCTTATTTTTTTAATTTTTTTTCTTTTGCTTCTACGTTACATCTTTAAATGATTATGCAATGCATTCCAATGCAATCCAATGCAATATTTTCCTGTTGTCTGGGATATTTTTTTCTCGAAACAGAATTTTTTTATTTCATTTATTCTGTGGCATTATTACTCAATTCCATTGTCTTTTTCTAAATTCGGAATTCTTGAAATTAATTTCAAAAAATTTTCATGCATTTTGGCAGAAATAATGGAAACAAAAACTTACCGAATCTTAAAGAAATCCAACAAAACAAACTTTTGTTGCTGTAAAGAACAATAAAGAAAAATGTTTAATTAGAACATATTTATGAAAAATTACAGCAAAATTAAAGGCCCTATAAAATGTATTCAAGCTTCTTAGTCACTAGCTACAGTTGATACCAACTTAACAAGGAGACACACAACAAACTTGAGAAACATTTTTTTTTACTTCTGAACATAATCTTTGTATCTCCTTGAGATTGATATTATTTGTCAGACATTCATACATATATCATTACAATCCTTCAGTTAGTATTATAACCTAGCTTCTCCCATAACTTATGTTGTGTGTGTTAATTCTATATTTGAGTGGCGGGACCTACAGTTTAAAGCCGACTCCGAACGACAGATTTTTGAGAAACTTTTCAAGCTACAATTTTATTTACTCTCAGAGTACCTACTAGACTACGGCGACTACAGACATTATTTTTATTCGTATTGTCGTTATGTAGAGGAGCGATCATATGACGTATTTTAATGCCCTCACTCAATCTATATCTATTAGGTGGGCTATCTATCGGTTTAAATTAGAGTCATCGGTTATTTCGAAGCTGGCAATACTTATTTCATTCTATTCTGTCACAAAATTCAATATATTATCCCCACTGAAAGTAATGAATCTATTTACGCTTGAGCAACGTCTGGATTTATTGGGTCAACCAGAAACAGCACAATGATGTCGATTTTGCAAAAAAAAATCATCTTTTCGGATGAAGCTGATTTTCATCTTGATGGATACGTTAACAAGCAAAATTCCCGTATTTGGGGTTCAGAAAACCCAGATGTGGTTTTACAGAAGCCAATGCAACCATTACGAATTTCTGTTTGGTGCAGCTTGTCGAGCGGAGGCATCATTAGCCCAAATTTCTTTGAAGATGAGGACGGCACACCTATTACGCCTAACACGCCGATTTTTTTGTAAGCGTTCTTCAAGGTATTGATGTGAACGATGTTTGTTTACAACAGGATGGTGCAACTTGTCACACATCTCATGCCACAATCAATTTATTGCGTCAAACGTTTAATGGCCGTTTAATTAGTCGAAATGGTGATGTAAATTGGCCGCCAAGAAGCTGCGATTTGACACCGTTGGATTATTTTAAAGAAAAGTGTTATACCAACAAACCAGAGACAATTGAACTTTTGAATGCTATTGCCCCGATACGACCCCATACACCCGAAAAAGTGCACGGAAATTGGTCCGATCGAATGAGATACTGTGAGGCCAGCCACGGCATCCATTTGAATGAAATAATATTCAATTTCTAACCGGAACAATTTTACTTCACAAGAAACGAATAAATTTTGCACAATTTCAAACCGTTTTTGTTTTATTGGATTTTTAAATTTAGACTTTTAAGTGGCCTACCCTATATAATGAACATATAATGACTAATATGTAGTCGCCGTGGTTTAGTAGGTAGTGTGTTGGCTTATTAGGCTTGAGGCTTTAATTAACACACACAGCATCAGTGGTGTGAGAAGCTAGGTCGTAATCCTGACTAAAGGGATGCAATGACCAATTATGTATGTATAATGATGTCGCCAAGTATATTGCCCCAAAAAACTTCAGTATATTTCCGTAGTATAGCAGGCAGTGTATTGGCTTATTAGATGCAAGACGGCGGTTCAAATCCCTGATATCAACTAAATGAAATAAGAAAAAATATTTCTTTCGGTGACTTCCTCTCACCAGATATCTGGTAAAAACTCTGAAAGCAAAATATAATATATGTATATATATATATATAAATATCACGACGACTTTAAATTGTAAGTCCCACCACTGACGAATAAAATGAACACTCATAACATGGGTGGTATGAGCACCCAGGTTGTAATCGTGACCAAAGGATTGTAAAAACGAATTAAGTGAGTAAGTAAGTAATTGACACTGTCACTTTGTGTGAATAAGATTTAGTCTAACAACCTGTCGTAGTTCCTATCACTTTTAGCAGAGTGTAGAGATTAAGGTTCCAAAGAATACATATCCTTGCAGTGTTCTTTGAACCGCCATTTAGGAAATACTTGAGGCACTCAAATTATCTTCGATACGCCTAAATCTTTCCAATTTTTCAGCAAATACAATGACTCCTGAATGAATATTCAGTTGTCTCATGGCGTTAATAACCGACTTCATACATAATTGATTATTACAACCTTTTAGTCAGAATTACGATCTAGCTTCTCACACCACTTATGTTGTTTGGGTTAATTTTATACATGAGTGGAGAGTCCTACAGTTTAAACTCGACTTCAAACGACAGACTTTTGAGAAATTTTTCATGGTAATTTATAGTCGCTGAAGATATATTTTTTCATATTCTGTTTTGATGTCTGACCTGGGGTTTGAACCTTGGCCTTACGTCTAATAAGCCAGCACACTATCTACTAGACTATGACCGACTACACTCTATCAAGGATAGCAAAAAATATGCTCTTCTTTCTAGTATTGCATGTCCCCATGTATTATTCCCATGTGTATGTAGATCTTGCTTGAATGCAGCTGTGAACAAATTTTTGAAATTAAAATTTAAATTTAAAGTTAAACTTTAAGGCCTTTTGAAGACACATGAATAATTATAAGATTATAAATGAATTTCTATTGAAATTGTATAAGTATTGGTATTATCTATACACACCTATACATGTATACATACGCATACATAAACAGAAAATGAAATAATAATTATTTTTTGGTCATTTCGAACAGAAAAACCATTTCAAAATCATAAACAAACAAACAAATCCTATGAAATCAAGAATGAATGCAAGCAAGGCAATGCCATGAAATACAATGAAATGCAATGTACATACTAACTCAGTATGTACATACATACAGTGAGCGTCAAAAGAAAATGTACTTTAAAAAAAATATACATTAATAAATTACCGTTATTTTTATTTTAAAATTGTTTCATGGCCAATTTTTAAAATTGAAACAAAAAATATTACAAAAAATTTCGAAATATTGTAAAATTTTTTCGGGGACTCTTCTAAAGTGCTCACTGTATATACACTGTTACATGAGCTTTTAAAATAGTTATTCAATGTGTTAAAATTTTAGTTTCGCAGTCAGTCATTTAGTCATTGAGCCATGGAGTCAGTCAGTCAGTGTAAAACTAATGCAATCATAAATAAATCCATTATTTTCAGTTTTCAAGCATTTTTGTTGTTCAGTTGAATTTAGGAATTTATTTGTTTTTTAAGTTGGTTTATTGTTGTTGTTGTTATTTCTTCATGAAGAATCATAAACAATTAATCCTGATTTAATTTGTTTTTTGTTCAGAAACGAATTTTGAGCCAAAAGATTGAGCCAACAATGCCAGTCATTAAGAGAAAAATTATAGAAACACAGAATGTGAGTTGTTTAAGAGATGTTTGCTTAAGCATATGATAGGGTTCGGCATAGTTTAACACTTACAGCCTAAAGGGTTATCCGTTTTACATTCCTTCATATGGCTTGAACCTTGCCATTATGTACGAAATACAATATCATTAACGTGCAATCAATCCTTTTTTGCAGCAATCAATCCTTTTTTATATTGCTGTATTCTAGAACCAAGTCAGACAATTTCAACAAAACGAAAAGTAAAAAATATTTCTCCGGTGACTTCCTCTCAGCATATATCTGGCAAAAACTCTAAGAGTAAATAAAAAATTGCCATGAAAAGTTTCTCAAAAAATCTGTGTATGAGAAACTAGCTTGTAATCTTGACAAAAGGTTTGTAATGACCAATTATGTTACATATGTGTCTTTTCATACCCGGTGGTAACGTCACGAAACAGTAGTATATGGTCCTCAGAGAACCCAGAAGTTGTTGCAGAAAAGCCACTGTATCCGCAAAATGAGTAGTCGCTGTAGTCTAGTAGGTAGTGTGTTGGCTGATTAGACGTAAGGCCACGGTTCAATAAAGAAAATATTTCTTTGACGACTGCATCTCAACAGATTTTTGGTAAAGAACTCTGAGAGTAAATAAAATTGCAATGGCTTTAACGTGATAAATTTTTTCTTTCTTAAATCGTAGGTGTATGCGAATAAGGCACAAACCGCAGCGGTATTCCAAGCTAACAAAACCCATGATATCGGTAAAATTCAAACTGATGTATGGGCGAAAGTCATAGAAAATTGCCGTGGCGGATAATTAAAGGATACATTCCACGCATTATGACATCAATATGTGGTTCAAACTAATAAAAACTTTCGATGTCTCACAAACATTTTCTTTTATTTAAATTCAACGGTAGGAAGCGCTTAATGAAAGACCCTATGCCTTATCCGACTTCACGTAACCTAATTTCAATTAGTTTTGTCTGCCCCATAGCCCGCAATTGCCTTGGACCATCTTAGTATAGATGCAATGCATCATTTTTGTACCCCTAACAAATTGATGCGATTCCTCTGCACAACATTTTCGGTCCTCATGCGATTTTCGTATTAATTTGCTAATCTGTACTATTCCATGATATTTTATCTCAATGTGGAATCAAACATTCCTCCGTTTGAGAAGTTTACTCTATTTTTGCGCAACGCACAGAAAATAGTCCAATGGTGTCGAATCACAACTTCTTGGCGGCCAATCGGCATCACCATTTCGGCTAATTAAATGGCCAACAAACGTTTGACGCAATAAATCGATTGTGGCATGAGATGTCTGGCAAGTTGCACCATACAGTTGAAACCAAACATCGTTCAAATCAATGCCTTGAAGAGCGGGTACAAAAAATCGATTATCATGGTATGATAGGTGTCTCTATTGACCGTAATGGTTGGGCCGTCCTCATTTTCAAAGAAATATGAGCCACGTGTCGGTTTTCTAAGCACCAAATACGGCAATTTTGTTTATTAACGTACCCATCAAGATGGAAATGATCTTCATTCGAAAGAATGATTTTTTTTTTGGCAAAATCGATATCTTCGTGTTGTTTCTCGTTGGCCCAACAAATTCCAACGTTGCTCAAGCGTAGATCGATTCATTACGTTCAGTGGAGATAATCTACCGAATTTTGCGACACAATAGTATGACATAAGCATTGCAAGATTCATTAGTTCGAATTTAAACCAATACATGGTTCACCCGATATTCAAAGATTCATATACAACCACTCAAGTCTAGCTATCTTCTTTGATATTTCCATGAAAACCTTTACTGTTCTCCTACTTGCCTTGAATTCAAATTTCTTCGTTTTTCGAGAGTACCATTCTACACTGCTATTGGGAATTGAAACAAATTGCTATGAAGTTTCTCGAAAGTGTTTTCTATTTTTAAACAACTTTTAAATGCAATTACGTATATTTTTAGCAACAACAACAACATCATGTTTTTTTTATATAAAAAACCTAATAAACAACAAAAACAACAAAAGTCATCAAAAAGAAGAATAAAATCATGAAATGAAATAAAATTAATTCCAATGTGATGACACTTTTGGTTGAAATAAGCAACAAAAGGAAAATTAAATAAAAGACAATAAAGAACCAAAACTAAAAAAAGAAAACAATTAAAAGGTAATTAAGAAAAATGGGCTAAGAGCCAAAACTTTCAAAATGATGAAGCGATTACTACAGACACTTTAAAAAATCGCTGGCAAAGCCATGCTTGACAATTGTAGGGGCTGTTTTTGTTAACTGCACGAGTACTATCAATATCGATAACTATGGTTTAATAGCTAAGACTGTCAAATAGTTTTAACAATACTGCTGAATAAGATTTAACAAGTCGCCGTAGTCTAGTAGGTAGTCTGTTGGCTTATTAGATGTGAGGCTACGGTTCGAACCCCAGGTCAGACATCCCCAGCAAAACGAAATATAAAAAAAAATATTTCTCCGGCGGCTTCCTCTCAGCAGATTTCTGGTAAAAACTCTGAGAGTAAATAAATTTGCCATGAGAAGTTTCTCACAAATCTGTCGTTCATAGCCGACTTTAAACTGCCCGCTGCTCATGTATAAAATTAACACACACGACATAAGTGGTGTGAGAAAATTGGTCGTAACCCTTGAATCGTTTAACTTCAGAACAGCGTTTCCAAATGGTGAAAACTTACTTTACTTTTGTTCATTTTACGGTCATCTAGGAAGCAAGCAATTTTTGCTTTCCAGGCTTCTTAATTTAAAATAATCGCAGCTAGATGAAGAAATGTTTTTATCGAAGAAAATACTCTGGATGTTGGCCTAAGTCTTTCAGAAGATACTGAAATGACGTTTCGTAATCGTTCTCAACTTGTTGCCATTTTTCCTTCGATTATGTGGCAAAATTTTACGTAAGGACTCTAGCTTACTTGCTTATAAAACATAACTCGTATAAGAATTGAAGCCAAACAATCATCGTTTTCGCAGCATTTTCACCGATTGCTCTCTTTTGTAGCCGGGCAAGGATAATCATTTTTTTTTTTTTCAAAGAATTGTGTTTACAATTAAAGCTCATATCTGGTTAAATAGCTACGTTCAGAGACAAAAGTGTCATATTTAATGCAAAGACAATCCTCAATCTTGATCAATTGATGTGACCTACATATTGGCAATATCATCAGTCTTCAATTTTTTTCGAAACCTGCAATGGTGAATAGCAGGTGCTATCGAGCCATACTGATCGAATTTTTATTTCCAAAAATTAGTCAGCTAAGCAGCAACGACATTTGGTTCCAACAAGATGGAGCAACTTACTTGACAGTGTGCTTAACAATCGATTTAGGTGGTAGGTGCTAGGTAGAATTTGCTTCCTGGGTAGATAAATATATAGAATTGGCTGTCGAAACAAAAAGATTGTGATACCATTTTTCCTAGGCTTGGAACTAATTTTTCTTGGATTGTTCTTTATAATTTAAACAAACAATAGGTTAGGTTAGCGGGTAGCTTGCCGTTCTATCTGTGGCCATTTTTCCCATTGTGTTACCCAGTAACACGTAATCCGATTGTTAGGATCTGTTAGTGGTGGGTTTGAACCGCCCAGAACTTTAAAACCGGATAGTTCTCTTAGTCGCACGTTCGCCACCATGCCCATATCTTCAAACTATGATGTCTGTTCTGAATTGTAGGCCACTATCATAAAAGGTGCTGCACCGATTCCGTTTTCTCTACATCATGGCAGCTTCAGTAAGCCTGGTGGGGGCAGACTGAGTTTGTCAGCGAAAACACCAAAAGCGCAGAGTTCCTTTAAATTTTTTTTGAATGCGAACCGTTCTGTTGTCGAACTCAAGTTGTTCCTTGGGTTTTAAAATGCAGCAGCTAGGTGTGTTGGACCAATTTTTTTCTCATTTGGAAAAGTATTTCTGTAGAGGCACATATATCCCCTCTCCTCCTCAGACATCTTCGTTCCCTTCCAGTTCATCCGCCTTTTCGTTGCCCTCTATACCGCAGTGGCCCGGAACCAAGTAGAGGAATCAAACATAACAAAAAAGTTACAGGTATAAGAGATTAAATTGCAAAACCGCGAAAGGTAAAAGAAAACAACAACAACAAATCAACGGTAAGATTCTCGAAGTTGCCAGACCAACAATAAATCAAGAATAAATAGAACGAAAGGTAATGTCCATATGAAATGCTTGTTTTTTAAAAGCAAAAAGCGTACCAATATGGTATTAACATTCACTGCAAAGTTTGTTTTGGTCAAATTATTTAAAAGAATTTATAAATCTCCGATAAGTCCCATCGTTATAGCGCAACTGAAAATTAATTTATGTTTTATTGGATAAAGGATGCTTCTGTGTATATATTATTTTTTGAATTCCTAAATTAAATTGTTGAATGGAAATTCTTGCATTAAAATATTGCTTACAGCAGAGGGCTGTCTAAGCTAATCAAGGATTCTGTTATTTATTAACATGAGAAGCCGTACTATGCGGCAATATGATATTTATTCCTTGATACAGAAACAAGCCAAATTATAAATGATTTCAATCCATCAGTTCATATAATATAACAAAAAAGTTTTTTTTGTTCTAACTTTTCGTTTTTCAATTGACCATCAAAATCTAATACTTTTGCCACTTGAGCCGTTTTACACTTGCACCCACTTAAAATACTATTAGTCATACGGTAGTAGACCTCTTAAGCATTTGCGTTTACTTTTAATGATGATGATGACAATGATTATGACTACGAGTCTATGCCTGACTATGACTGACTATGACTATGACTGTAACTGTATTACAGTAATGATGACGTTGCCAATGATTATAAAATCTATGAAAGGAAATGACGTAAATATCAAAATGTAATGACCTTAAATGCTTTTTATTCATTTTGTTTTTCTTAATTCTTATACTTTAACAATTTTGCCTCGTATTTTTTTTTCTTTTTGAAGGTTTATGGCAGCATTAAGGCTGATTACGTAATTGTTTAATTTGAAGTATAATTGATTTATTTAATTATTAAGTAATTCATTCATTTAATTCATTCTTATTTTATTGATACTTAACACACATCCATTTATATTACAACTATAATACCTGCATACAAAATGAATCGTATGGATTACTAATGAAATTGGAACAAACGCTTTCGCTTTAGTGATACAATCTTATGTCCTTAATGGTGTTGAGATAACGCCAGTGTATAAGCCTATAGTGAAGTGTCTGATAAGGAGTTTCAATATACGAAATTAATTAGTATTTAATGAATAGTTTGAAATTGATTAAAATTTTGTAGATTGCCCTGGAAAGTTAGGTTTGCTGTGAAACACAATTCTTCGTTTTATTATTCATCCTTGAACTCATAATGGGTATGAAAATGAAATAGAAATAAACTGATGTTGTCGATAATTAAAAATAATATTACTCGCCTGATCACAGCCCACACTTTTTAACGATTGAGGTGATGCGATCTTTATATTACAATCTCGAAAGTAATTCTTATTCTTATCCTAAGCCTAACTGAACTGAAATTGTTTTTTTACATAAAGAGAAGGGTTTTTCTCTGTATTGACCAGTTATTTATTGCTAGTATTAGTCGTACCATTCCTCTTTAAGTGATAAGTTAAGTTGGTTGACGTCTGCACACATAATCACATAAAGTTCCCACTTAGGCCTGTTATACTGTTTATACAGGAAAAAAGCCGCTGATATACTGGACATTTTTAGTTAATCTAGCCTCTTTTAATCTAAATTGCCAGTCTAATGTTGGCCAAGGGACTTTACTTCCACTTACCCGTTCTATTTCATTCTCTACACAGTTTCTTAGTATATGCTCTACGCCCAGAGACCATTTACTTGTTCGATAACACTACTTTTCTGTAAAAACCTTTTCGATAAAAATATTTTTTTACAGAAATTTCTTTAATAGCAATAATTTGGAACACAAAAATTGTCAAATAATTTGTTTTCTATAGAAAACTCTTCGATAAAACTAATCATTATAAATAGAAGAATATTTAGATAATAAAAATTTTTAACAGACAAACAGAATAATTTTCTGTAGGATTTTTTTTTTTTCGAAATAAATAGTTATTTGTAGAAAATCTCTCTGTCTTAACAATTTTCTATGGAACATATTTCGATAACAACTTTCTATCACCGCAATTTTCTATAAAACACATTTCGATATATAATAATATAATAATATTGATTTCAATTTTCTATTGAGAATTTTCGATAACAACTATCTGTAGAAAAGATCTCGATAACAATTTTCTGTACAAAATTATTCGATAACAACTATCTGTAGAAATATTTTCGATAATAACTGTCTGTATGAAACTTCTAGATAACAATTTCCTGTACTAAATTTTTCGATAACAACAATTTTCTATAGAACATATTTCGATAACTACACTTCCCTACTGAACATATTTCGATAACCATAATTTTTTACAGAACTTATTACGATAAACACAATTTTCTATTGAATATATTTTGATAACTACAATTTTCTATAGAACAATTTTGAATAACCACAATTTTCTATAGAAATTTTTTCGATAACAACAATTTTCTATAGAAATATTTTCGATAAACACAATTCCCTATAGAAATTTTTTCGATAACAAAAATTTTCTATAGAAATATTTTCGATAACAATTTTCTATAGAAATATTTTCGATAACAATTTTCTATAGAAATATTTTCGATAACAATTTTCTAGAGAAATATTTGCGATTACAATTTTCTAGAGAAATATTTGCGATAACAATTTTCTATAGAATAGAATAGAAATATTTTCGATAACAACAATTTCCTATAGAACTATTTTCGATAACAACAATATTCTATCGAAAGTTTTACGATAACAACAATTTTCTATAGAAATACTTTCGATAACAACAATTTTAAATAGAAAATTTTTCGATAACCATGATATTCTATGGCAAATTTTTCGATAATCATGATTTCTTTATAAAATTTTTCGATATCAATTCTCTATAAAAAGATTTTCTGATAATTAAGTTTCCGTAGCAAATTATTTGTTAAGAATACTACAAAGTATCGTATTTTCTTTACAAAATATTTCTTTAACAACAAAAACTTTATTTTTATTTTTCTAATAAAAATTATTTTACTTTTATAATCTTTCTATATTTATTGATTTATTTTCATCATCGAAAATGTGATCTGTGATCTGGTTTCTGCTGAACAAACACTGTTTTAACTGGCATGGAGAAATCATCCCTGTCTTGTCATTAATATTCGTATGAGTTTTCATATTTAAAATTTTTTTATTAAAATTCATAAAGTCGGTTTTAGAAACATAAAAACAATATTCTATCATTTATTATTATTTTTTTTTTTCTTTCTATAATTTATGAACTTTTAATATTTTTACATGTCGCTTTTAATAATACTATTGGATTACACATGTTTTGTTAGAGAAAACATTTTTTTTTTGCAAAACACGATAATAAAATCAGGTAATCCATGTTGACAATATTCCAATGAACAACAATAATCGAACAAAAAGTTAATAACAGAAAAACTGTTTGGAAAAAAAAATTTGAAAACGTGTTATAAAAACTAAGTTAATTAAAACGATAGAAAAATAAAATATTTTAAGTCTTTACATGTAGCAAATTTAGTTTCATGATATCGTGTTTAAACCGCCAATAATGTGAAAGAAATTTTTATCAACAAAACTACATAAGCAAGTAAAAAATTGCTTTAAAACTTGCTTCATGTAAATACTTTTTACAGTTGAATGCCTAATAAAAATATAAACCGTGTGTAATGCTTTGTTTATAACTTAACACACGTTAATACACCGTAATAAACATACGTTCAGATACATATACTCTCATACAGAGTCACACATTTGTGTGTATTTTGTTTGTTTTGTATTTATAACGGAAATTAAAGTTTCAATTACACGAAATAATTCAATTATTTCATATTTCATTCTCTCTTTCTTTTTCTCTTTCATTTCAACAAAACAAAACGATACAATTTAATCACACACACACACACACTCACACATACACAACTAATCTTACTGACCATATTTATGAACTAAAATGGCTGGAAAATGTTGTATAAATCACTATCAAATATCGTTGAGGGAGAGAGAGAGAGAGCGAGGGAGAATGGCAATAAAACTATAAATGTCTGTTAAGTGAGTGTAATATTGTGGTGTGTGTGTGTCTGTATGTGTTTTGAGGAAATTTCTATGGATATGGCATAATTTTATTTCATAAGGAACCACAATATTACATTGAATGAATTAGAACAAGGATATTTAATACGGAATATCCTATAATTTGTAAAGTTAGTGAATATTGTAATTTTAACAAAATTTCTAATCTGATTCTATTGGTGGCTGAGTGTTCGATATTAAACCAGCAATCGATATTATGACATAAGTAGATACTTATAAAACATGATTTTTATTAGCATTTTATTTTATAGCTTTAAGATTACTTGTTCAGCTCTGGGTGAAAACCTTTAAGTCGTTGATGACCTTAATTTAAGCATATCTGCGCACAATCGAAAATACAAAAATTTCTTTCCATAGTATTGGTTTAATTCGTAAAGGTTTCTGCAGTTATTTAATTTTTTTTAGAAAATTGTTTGATGAATATAATTTTCGATACAAAACATTTCGTTAATAATTTTCTATATAACAGTATTCTTTCGATAACAATTTTCTATAGAACATTTTACGTTTGATAACAATTTTCTATAGAAGAGTTTTCTTTTGATAATAATTTTCTGTAGAACAGTTTTCTTTCGATAACAATTTTCTCTCGAAAATTTACGATAACAATTTTCTATAGCAAATCTTTCAATAAAAACAATTTTCTATAGCAAATCTTTCGATACCAACAATTTTCTAAATAAAATATTTCGATAATAATTTTCTATAGAACAGTTTTTTTTTCGATAACAACTTTTCTATAGAACTATTTTCTTACGATAACAAGTTTTTTACGATAACAATTTTTTATAGAAAATTTTTCGATAACAATAATTTTCTATAGAAAATTTCTTTACAAAAATTCTATAGAAAGTTTTTATCGAAATATTTTCTAAATATAGAAAATTTTTCGATAACTATAATTTATTTTAGAAAATCATTCGATAACAATAATTTTCTATAGAAAATCTTTCGATAACAATACTTTTCTATAGAAAATCTTTCGATAACAATAATTTTCTATAGAAAATCTTTCGATAACAACAATTTTCTAAAGGAAATCTTTCGATAGCAATAATTTTCTATAGAAAATCTATCAGTAACAACAATTTTCTATCGAGAACAATTTTCTATAGAAAGTTTTTCGATAACAATTTTCTATAGAAAGATTTTCGATAACAACAATTTTCTATAGAAAGATTTTCGATAACAACAATTTTCTATAGAACATTTTCCGTATGAAAAAACAAGTTCTCTCCGCTTGCAACCGAAGATTTTTTAACATCCAATTTATGCTCTTCATGTTTACATCACGCTGATAGGATTCCTACTTGACGCATAGTTCAGTTGGAATCTATTGGACTACTAAACCGCCTGAATTCATTTTCGGTTTTTGTCTCCCTATTTCGCATATTTAGATTTCTCCTGACAATAGAAAAGTTTAATTTAATTGGGAACAAAACTAAAACCATTGATAGGTATTAATTCCGTTGGTGATTTTTTTTCTTTGTTTGCTTTGTAAAATGAAAATTTCATGGAATACTGTGACCTTTGGCAATAAATAACTACGAATCATTGACATTTAACTGCACAGCTGATACTGAAGATTGATGATAAATTTCTTTCTTATTTTTTTATTTTTTTTTCTTTATAAAAAATTGATTTAATTAAATAATAAATTACGAACACATACTGTTTTTAAAATTAAAAATAAAAAAAAAAAAAATTATTTTTTCTTTGCAATTTTGCTCTCGATTTTATAAAAATTCGATGTTTCTTTTTGTGTGTGTTTTTTTTCGTATATTTTTATGCAATATCAACAGCTCTTTTAATATACTTCCTGCTTCAAGGACATATTTAACCCCAAAAAATCTACGTTTAAGAGTACTACACACAATAACAATGTAGGTGTAGTAAAGTGGAGGAAGAGTAAAAAAACGAAAAAGAAGAAAAAGAAGAATATTTCCATACAATATCTGTGCATGTATGAACCCATTGAATTGGTTATTGTTTTGCCTTTTGTCTTCTTGTGTAATTGTAATCGTAAACGTAAGTGTGTGTGTAAGCGAGAGGGAAAAGTTTATGTTCATTTAATAATTGTTGTTTTTGTTTTCCATACAATAAAAAACATTATATTTCTCGTATATCATTTATACAGACACACTCACCAATACTCGTACTCGTACGTAGTGTTTAACAGAATCTCAATGAGTGAGAGAGAGTCATTCTATAAGCATTTGATTTAAACGTAACGTAACTGTGCGCTCGACATTGTAACTGAATTTGCTGCTGTTGTGAACTCATGTATTGATAGTGAGTGTGGGTATATGTGTGTGAGTATAATTGTAAATTATTTTTTTGCGTAACGTAAAAGTATCCTTGAACTCTTGCATATATTCCATACAATACTAAAAAACAACAAAAATATATTGTATGGCAATAACAACATTGAAAACGTATACACACACAATTATAACAACAAACAGCGAAATGATGACGTCTGAGATGATACGAAGAAAAAAACAGCAAGAACAACTACACGCTCTACTTTACTCTGTTTTGAGCATAGCAATGACAAAAGCAAGTCAGTAACAACAACAGACATTTCCCTCAAAGCAACCATGGAATAACAGAAAAAAATCGTGTGAGAAAGAGAGACAGAGAGCATGGAAAATTGCATTTGAATTTGAAGAAATACTACCTACACTGCGTATGATTAGTGCCAGTGTGAAGCATTTACATAACAAGCATACGTCTTGGGGGTACCATTTTTTTAGCATTTAAACTGTATTGTTGCCTCAATTTAGCAGATTAAAGACTAAATCCGTTGAAGAAAATAAAAAAGGGGGACCGCCTTGCGGACATGGCTTAGAGTATTTAATGTAAACAGTAGAATACCAGCAGCCGTGGCTACAGTTCTAGAAGTAAATTTTGATCGTCCTAGTATTCGAAGTACGACTCGAGATGTTCTTTTTTAGCAGGCCATGATGTCCCGAGCCTTGAGAATTCCTACGCAATTATCTTTATATCGGGTGGGCCATCTATCGGTTTAAATTTGAACCGTCGGTTATTTTGAATCTTCAAAATCAAAATTCAGTATATTATCTCCATTGAACGTAATGAATCGATTTAAGCTTGAGGAACGTTGGGATTTATTGGGCCAATGAGAAACTGCACAATGATGTCAATTTTGCCGAGAACAAAATTATCTCTTCCAATGAACCTCATTTTCATCTTAGTAGGTACATTAATAAGCAAAAATGCCGTATTTGGGGCTCAGAAAACCCATACGTGGTCTTCAAGAAGCCAATGCACCCATTACGAGTGACTGTTTGGTCCGGCTTGTGGAGCGAAGGCATCATTGAGCCATATTTTTTTGAAAATCAGAACGGCGCAACCATTACGGTCAATGGGGACACCTATCGGATCATGATAATCGATCTTTTCGTACCCGCTCTTCATGGTATTGATGTGAACGATGCTTGGTTTCAACAGGTTTGTGCAACTTGCCACACATCTCATGCCACAATCGATTTATTGTGTCAAATGTTTGATGGCCGTTTAATTAGCCGAAATGGTGAGGTTAATTGGCCGCCAAGAAAAAAAATTGTTATGCTGACAAACCAGAAACAATTGAGCATTTGAAGGCCAACATTTGTGATGCCATTGCCGCGATACAACCTCATTCAGTCGAAAAAGCAGACGTAAACTGGTCCGATCAAATGATGTAATGTGAGGTCAGCCGCGGCAACCGGAACAATTGTACTTCATAACAAAATAATAAATTTGGCAAAATTTCAAATCGTTTTTGTTTCATAGCATTTTTACATTTAAACTTTTAAATGGCCCAAACAGGTGGTCAATCCATCTCAATTTTAAGTGCGTTATTATCGATAACTCGCTGGCAAAGTTTTATAAATCTGTGTTCGTGATGTTATTAGGAGGCCAGAATACTCAGCATATGATTACAAAGCACTTACAGAGGAATATCTGCAGTTTTCACATGATGGTGTTCGAAATTAACCTTGTTTCACTTCCATACAACAGAACCGACTATACAAACGTTGAATATTCTAAGCCTGATTTATCTGGATATTTGTAAATTTCTCTATGCTTCGCTCTCACTTTCTTGAGTCTGTTATTTACTTATGTTTGTGCACCGCCATTCGTTGTCACTGTACTGCCTAGATAATGGGCGCTGTCTACGTACTGGAGAAGTTGGCCTTCTAGGATGATGTTATCGATGCCACTAACATTGTTACTTACTTAATTGGCCACTAACAATCCGTTTATCGGATCTCGGCCTGTCTTAACATATAATTCCAGGCGCCTCTGTTTCTTTTGCAAGTTTGTCACACCATTCGATGACAGGGTTTACTAGATTTGATGCTTCCAACGCAGACAAGATCGCCTTCTACATCGAAGTCCGGTAACCCTTTATGTAATATCCATTTCGCAGGAGCATCCTCTTCCAACCGAACGACATGACCGAGACAGAGCAGTCGCTTTATCTTAATGCGCTGCAAAACGTCCATGTCGTTATGTGTGTAAAATAATGTCATTCAAAATGTCTAACACGGCTTATCTGGGTGAAGTGCATATTCGAAATATCCAATTTTCCATGATTTTGGCGCATAAATCAGTATCAATTGGGCCGATGCTATGGGTTATGTTGGCTTCAAGGACCGCTGTGGACCATTTAACTGCGACTTATCGAAATATCGCAAGAAAAAGTTTAACGGGGTAAAATCGCACGATTTCCAAAAAGAGAATGAATAAATGAAAACTGATTTGGTAGATACAGCTTCAAAAAGGTGACCATTATTAGCTGCCACATTTTGGAAGTTCCTGTTGGAAGACCTAATGTATTGGACTTATACACTTTCTAAATACACTAGGCCTGGTCTTCCTATGATATTCGTTGTTGATATTTGATAATCTTTAGATCCTAAAGTTTAAATACATACATACACACATAATTGGTCAGGATTACAACCCGAGCTTTTCACACCAATTATGTTGTGTGTGTTAATTTTATATATGTGTGGCAGGACCTACAGTTTAAAGTCGATTCCGAACGACAGATTTTTTGACAAAGTTTTCAAGGCAATTTTCATTTACTCTCAGAGTTTATGCCAGAAATCTGCTGAGAGGAAGTCGCTGAAGAAATATTTTTTTCATATTTCCTTTTGTTGGATATGTCTGATCTGGGGTTTGAACCGTGGCCTTAAATCTAATAAGCCAACACGCTACCTACTAAGCTACGGTAGTTAGCATCTTACTTTTTAAAATTCTATTTCGAATCCGAATTTTTAGAGTTTATAGTCAAGCGCCCACGCTATCATTTCCGCTTCATATTATTCACGATAAGTTAAGAATTATAACGAACAATATGCATATTTTCCCCCGTATTTAATTTAGTTTCTTAGAATCCTTTAATTAAGCGAACTGTTTTGACTATAAATGAGCTGCTCAGTAGAGTACAGTGTAGCACAGTGTTATTATAACCCACTTCAGTTAATTAAAGATTTTTCTTTTTGCGCTGTGCTTAAACTATTTGCTACATTCCGAATATAAAATTCATTAAAACAGAATATTTTAATTTACATTTTAGATATGAACTACAAAATAACTACAACAAGAACAACAAATATTGGTTAAAAACTAAATTTGTTTTATATTTTAAAAGCTTTTCCAAAAATAAAAATTGAAAAAAAATTTTTTTTTATTAAATGAGGAGTATTTATTTAACAACATGATAAACAAATAAGAGCAAGTAATTGGGAGGGGGAAGTTTAAAAGGAAGAGAGTTAAAAAAACTTAACGAAGTTCATTGGAAATTCTTTTAGAGAAAACGCTTGAACGTCGTTAAATAATGAAAATGGCTTAAAGCTTATTTTTCTCATGGAAATATTTTGTATCAGGACAATTTCAAAAAAAAAAAAAAAAGATGGCTTTTAGGCTGTTATTCGTTTGTTAGGGGGAGCGTAATAAATAAAACGAAACTCGTCTAATATTTAAAAATATTTATTTGATGAAAAGCATTAGAAATAGAAACAGAAAATATTTCAAATTCAATTTCTTAAATAAACATTAGACAAATACAGAGAACGAGAGGACGAGAGAGAGCGAAATAGTTCATATACAAAGCATAAAATACACAACACATGTGCTTATATAGCAACTACACACACAAACACACCAAAAACTTAGCCTTATTTAGCAAGAAAAGTAGAGAGAGACAGAGAGAGAGAGCAAGAAAACAAGTGAACAAGTCTAATACGGTTTTAACATTTCGAAATCCTGTCAAAACTGTCTGGGTATATGAAAACAAACTACACACATACACAATCACACACATACTTATGCACTCCCTCTCCAAAAGGCTACTAACCATACCCACTAGCACACACACAGAACTGTGTAAGCATGACGTTAAAGCATGAATTGAATACAGAAATAAACTAAAGACAGAGAGAAAGAGAGAGCGAGAGATGAGACACCACATGGCCGTTGTTTAATGAATACAAAAACAAAATACGAAATGAAACATAAAAAAATACAGTTTGAAGAGAGTAGAGGCCGTATACAGAAAATGAGTAGAATAAGATAGAAATAAAAATGAAAATAAGAAAAAAAATAATGAAAACAAACATCCAAGAAAATAAATGATTTTTTAAACAAATTCTGGGAGTGTGTTCATAAAAGGGAGACCGTTTTTTCTAAAATAATTTTTAACCCAAAAAAAATATTTTTAAGCACCGAAAGGGAGTGTGTTAACCATACCTAAAAAACAAAAAAGAAAAAAACAAAAATTTTGTTTAAAAAGTTAAGCGAAAAGCAAAGAAAAGAAGAAGTGAGTGCAAAAGAAAAACAAAAGAAAAAAGAAAAATAAAAAAACAAAAAACCGTGAAGGAAATAGAAGAAAACAGACATGAAACGCATATTATCTAGCCTTGAAAGTTGCCAAAAAAAAAAAAAAATAAAGGAAAAAGGAAAAAATTTGTGTGTTTTTTTTTTTTTTTTGTAGCGCGTTTTTATAAAAAAGAAAGAAATTCTAGCAGAGGAATAGAGAAATAAGATGTGTTTTTAATTTTTTTTTAATATTTAAGCCTTTCAATACTCTTGGAGTATACTTCGAACTTAATTTCATTTTTTCTTTAAAAGTTTGACTGTGGCTAAGCCCATAACGGACAACAACTCGACGAATGTCCTCATCCACTGAAGAAAATTTCTCAGTTTCAAGTACGAGAAGGGTTAAAATCAAAATTTCAACTGTAACGTAAAATTTCAACTGTAACGTAAGTATGTGATTGTAAGGATGGAATTTGAAAAGTAATAATAATTTAAAGACCAAAAACCAACAGTTTGTTACTGTTTGTTACCCATGGCCTAGATGATGGAAAAGTAACAAACAAAAAAAAAAAACAACTCTGAGAATTGGATGAAAAAATTCAACCAGAGTCTTTTCATTCTGTTTTTAACTCTTCCACGTACGCACAAGCAATTTAATGTCTTAGAAAAATATGAAATATGAAAGAAATGGGAGCACCCAGCAGCCAGACATGGAAGAACACAAACACAATAATTTGCTCTAAATTCTCACAGTTTACTGAGTATTAATCAGGTTTGTTGGGGTTTTCTCGTTGCGTGCGTGTGTTTCAAATTTCTGAGCTGAAATGTTTCTTACTTCTTCTCTTAACAGTTGGACTGTGGCTAAGTCCATAACGGACGACAACTCGACGAATGTCCTCATGCACTGAAGAAAATTTCTGTGAAATTTAAGATCATTCAAAGGTAAATATTTTATGGGTTCCGGGACATAGGAATATGAATGTAAATTTAATTGCAGATGAACTCTCGAAGGTCAATTGGAAGCGCATAATCTCCGACATGTTATGGGAGATTGGTATTCCGATTGCCTCAGTAATTCATTTTTCACGTGCTGATGAACTTTCAAACGCTAATTGGGATCGTACAATCTCCGACGCGTTATAGAAGATTGATATTCCGATTGCCTCTGTCCGTTTTACAGGGAGGGACAAATTTGTAGGCGGCAAGAGGGTATTGCTATACTCTGATAGACTTGTATGGACAAGTATGAAACTGATCAGCTTCCATCCTTAAATTATAAGGTCATCCGTTGCGACAATTGCGATTCTTACAGACGACTATACTAAAGGAAGGAATGCTGATAGACTAGGCATTCCTTTAAATGACTTGTATGGAAGCTGTGTATTTGTGCTCTGCAGTTGTCATGAAGAGGCAGTGGCCGTTATTAACTGTCAAGTTTTGAAAGTCCCTGTTGGAAGACCTGAAGTATCGGATGTATACACTTTCTACATAAAGAGGTGGAGCCGCCTGACCTTCCTATGATATTCGTTGTTGAGGTTCTTAATTTCTTATTTTCGGTTATCCTTGACTGAATTCTTCAATCTAAAGATTGCTGGAATAACAGAACTTATTCTGAAGTTGCCGTAGTCTAGTATGTAGTGTGTTGCGTTAGTAGACATGAGGCCACTGTTCAAATCTTAGGACGGACATCTCCAACAAAACGAAAATATGAAAATATATATTTTATTTCTGCGGTGACTTCCTCTCAGTAGATTTCTGGCAAAAACTCTGTAAGTAAATAAAAAATTGACATGAAAAGCTAATCAAAAATCTGTACTTCGGGGTCGATTTCAAACTGTAGATCCCGCCACTCAACGATAAAATTAACACACACAAATAAGTGGTGTAAGAAGCCAGGTAGTAATCCTGACTGAAGGATTGTAATGACCAATCATGTATGTATTTATGTATGTATCGGATACCCACAGAACATGGTATCCATCAAGGGGATTCTGTGACCAAAAACCGCTGCTACTGCTCTTGCTCTACGATCGATCTGTATGCCTCAAAATAGTTCCTCTTTTAAAAGAGTACTAAGATTTCAGGTTACTCCACTTGTTAACAAGTCTCGTGGTAAAATATTTTTCAAAATCATGGTGTCTACTGGCTCCGTAAAGGCGACAGTTAGGAAGAGAGTTGTCAGCTATTCAATTTCTTAGGTCACGAATTTCTATAATAAATTTCATGTTAGACTTGTCTTCTATAAATTTAGCCATAGACACGAAAGCTTTGGTATTCACTATCATGAGCAGTGGACTTAAATTCAGCAGAGCTTTCATTGCACTTGTAAAATAGGTTCTCATTGTCCCTCTTATGCCAACATATGCTAGTCTCTGTGCTTAACCATCAAGGTATACATTCAGTGCATAATTCCTGAGTGGATTTCCCAGGAATTTCCCTGCAAACCTTCTGCATACCATAATGACTTGTTTGGGCTTTCCTGAGATTCTCTCTGTATGGGCTTATTATGGCAATTGGCTATCCATTGATATTCCTAGAGATTTGACATTCATTTTCTGTGATACTTTCTCATCCAGGAGGAATTTTTGATGTTGGCTTCCGATGGACTTAGACTGACAGAAATCCTGAATTTATTTCAATACTACTACAGTTATTACAATTTGTCGAAATGTCCAACCTTGCTCAGTTTATAATACTGTTTCGTTTTTACCTTTTAAAAACGATTAAAATATGAGCTCATATATTGAAAATAAAATAAAAATAAATTTGTGTTTAGTTTTAATTAAAATTCTGTGTGTCACTGTTCACAACTTTATGTAAACAACAACAATTGCCTTTTTTGTTATTCCTCTGTTTATACCCTTTGCATAAACAATAACAATTACTTGGTAATTGTTCGACAGATCTTTTTAAAGAAGATATTCAAACCATACAAAACTGACTGAACTTCACTAACTGACTCGCCTGCTTTGCCTTGCCTTTTATATAGCAGGGTAAACAGTCTGATAAATGCTCTTGAAGGTGAACGACTTCGCCTTCTCGAAATCTCCATAAATGTAAACATGTCGTTTACATTTATTAAACATTTATTCTTGTAGCGTTTGTTGTCGTATTATTGTTTACTTGTTTACCATTTTTTATGCTAATGTTTGTTGTTGTATTAAACAGTATGATAATTTGTAAACAGTACACCAGAGCTTATAATAATCGCAGCAGTGTGGTAAAATAAAAACAATTTTTTTTTTTTGCTTTTTCGTTTTCGCAATGGATCACAGGCTATACAGTCACAGAAACCCTTAAGTTATTATTATTAATGGAAACTATAAGAAATGAAAAAGACAAAAATGTTAACAATAAAAGCCAAAAGCTAAAACCCCGAAAAGGGCTAGATTTCGGCCTCTTTTTTTCAGTACCGAAAACCAAATAAAACTGTCTTTATGCCTTAACAACAATAATAATAACAATACAGCTAAAAAGTAAAAATCTTTTTACAACAAAGACGTTAGAGAATAACAGAGAGAAGAGAAAAGGTGTCAATGAGTTTGTTTAGGCGCCAAAAAGTATGCTATTGTTTTGTAACATTACGAAACCCTCACGCATATACAACACATCACACACACCACTTGTATGTTGTATGTTCGTGTATGTCATAACAAACATCAAGAGAAACATGAAATAACCCTTAAAGGCAACTCAAAAGGAAACAAAAAAATATTTCTTCCCTCTCTTTCTCTCTCCTTCACTAAAGAAATTTTGTTTTACTTTGGGGGAGAAGAGTAAAGAACGCTGGAAAAAGGATACATTTTTGGTTTTGTGCTCTTCTGTTCTGTTTTGTAGAACGCTGTCATTATTGTTATTTTGTTGAAGGCAAATACTTGAGTATCATTTTTTTGTATGTGTTAGTGGTTTTTTCTTTTCTTCTTGTTGTTACTTTATGAGTAGAAAGAAGGCAAGAAATGTATGAGAAAAACTAAAAAATCTCTTTGTAGGCCTAAGTTTAGGTCATTGCTGGCCTTAATCGCAGAAATAACAAATTAAACATGAAATCCTTAAAGGATTTTCATTCATTATTTTCTTTGCAATAAATTCGTTTGCCTAAGAAAATATTTATTTAAATAACAGCCTATTAAGTGTGTATGTGTGATGGCATTAATGTGTTAGTGTTGGTGTGTTTATCCCTATTTATGTATTAAAAGGACTTAAATTTAATGCTGCCGGCTTTTAAGCACAACAAAATTGTGTAAAAAGTTAAATTGTTGTGTGTTGTAAGCATAAGGATTATACAATACATCGGAGGATCTTTCATTAAGCGCTTCACTACTGTGAATTCGATATTTCACAAAATTCCAAAGAAAAAACTCGCAAGGTGTTAAATCTCATGATTTTGGTGTCAACTTGATTTCAAAACTTCTTGAAATAATTTTTTGTGGAAATCTTTGTTGCAATAAAACAATTGCTCTGCGCGCGTTGTGGTATTTGGTGCTGTGCTACTAAAACCATATATCGTACAGATCATTGCTGTTCAATTGAAGTCACAAAAACTTCGTGATCATATTGCTGTAACGGATTCCGTTTACAGTGACTGCAATTTAGATTTCATCTTCAAAGTAAGGCCCATTCGCATCTCTTGATTAATACTCGCAACAGATAGTTACTCGTTATGAATGCATTTGTTTCTCATTGATTGTATGAGGATTTTTTGACGCTTGAATTGGACAATTTTGTGTACTACATAGTACTTTACATAGTGATTCATTTTCAAGGAGGAAATGAGCTTCATCGGAGATTGACGACTTCTATCGAAAAATTGTCATTGACTTCATTTTGCCCCATTACACACAGAATGAATTGCACGCGCTCTTTATGGCCAGTTGGTTTAAGCCACTGACTAAGCTGAATTATGTATCCATGAAGGTGGAAATCTTTTACCAAATTAAGCTGCGTTGTGATTCTGAATACTTGAAGGTATTGACAATGATGAAGAATTAATGTTTACGGGTTTTTTCGTTTAAAGCAGTAATGTTTTCAAGAGATCCAGCGGTTTGTTGACGCACAGCAGCCTTATTGTCTATAACAGACCCCAGTTTCCTCAAATTTCTTGAGCACACTTCGAATGGTTGACACATTCGTGGCATTTTCTCGACTGAAATATCTTCGTTTATGAGCGGTCTGAGGATAACTTTTCAAATTCCTTTTCAATCTTCTTGTGTATTAATATATAGAGTGGGCCATTTAAAAGTTTAAATTTAAAAATACAATGAAACAAAAACGGTTTGAAATTTTGCCAAATTTATTTTCTTTTGTTGTAAATACAATTGTTCCGGTTAGAAATGGAATATTATTTCATTCATTTGGCTGCCGCAGCTGGCCTCACAGAAACTCATTCCATTAGATAAATTTTCTTGCACTTTCTCGAGTGTAAAGAGTCGTATCTCGGTAATGGCATCATTAATGTTGGCCTACAAATCCTCAATTGTCTCTCGTTTGTCGCTTTTCTTTAACGCCGCCCCACAGAAAATAGTCCAACGGTGTCAAATCGCATGTTCTTGGCGGCCAATTAACATCATCATTTTGACTAATTAAACGGCCATCAAACGTTTGACGCAATAAATCAATCGTGACAAGAGATGTGTGGCAAGTTGCACCACTTTGTTCAAACCAAACATCGTTCACATCAATATCATGAAGAGCGGGTACAAAAAAATCGGTTATCATGGTGTCTCCATTGACCGAAATGGTTGCGCCGTCCTCATTTTCAAAGAAATATTGGCCAATAATGACTTCGCTACACAAGCCGCACCAAACCGTCAATCGTAATGGGTGCATTGGCTTCTGTAATACCAAGTGTGGATTTCCTGAGCTTTAAATACGGCAATTTTACTTATAAACATTCCCACCAAGATTAATATGAGCTTCACCCGAAAAGATGATTTTTTTTTTTTGGGAAAATCGTCATCATCGTGCAGTTTCTCGTTGGCCCAATAAATCCCAACGTTACTCAAGCGTAAATTGATTCATTATGTTGAGTGGAGATATGGATACTGAATTTTGTGACAGAATAGAATGACATAAGTATTGCCAGATTCAAAATAACCGATCGTTCAAATTTAAACCGATAGATGGCCCACCCGATATAAAGATTATGGCGTAAAAAAGAAACATTTCGAGACGTACTTCGAGGACTAGGATGATCAATATTTACTTTTAGGACTGTAGTCACGGCTGCTGGTGTTCTACTGTTTACATTAAATACTCTAATACATGTCTGCAAGGTGCTATAGTTATAGTCTGCCTCCACCCCCCCCTTTTTTGATATTTTCTTCAATGGCTTTAATCTTAAATTTCCAAGATTTAGGCAACAATACAATTTAAATGCAAAAAATTGTTCCCCCACGACGTATGCTTGTTGTGTAAATGCTTCACACTGGTATCAATTACACGCAGTGTAGTTAGTATTTTTACGATTTCTATGTTTTTCAGTGGGGATAATATCCTGTATTTTGTGACAGAATAGAATGGCATAAGTATTGCCAGATTCAAATTTAAACCGATAGATGGCTCACCCGCATTATGAGATCCTTAAGGACGCATGTATTTATCTGTCTAATTAGCATTTTATTTACAACAAGAGTTTCATACAAGGTGTGCTGTGATTTGTGTGTGAGGAGATCCTTTTTTACATCACGTCCTGCTTGGAAATGTATTTTACTTGTCCATTTGATTTACCTTTCATATAAAGAAACAAAAACTCTTTCCCAATTCATTTTTTTCTACTTCTAATCTCTTTCCAATCTCGAATAAGGCCAACAAAATTCGTAAATTTTTCCTAAAAATCCAATTAATTTCTGTAATCGATTTACGACTTCGGTTTCAAGAACGAGAAGAGTTAAAATCAAAATCTCAACAATAACATAAGCTCTGTTAATGGGTAAATAAAAAGACTCCCTAAAATGGGGGCAATACTCCTACATAGGCTTTACGTATGTGATTGTTAGGATGGAATTTGAAAAGTAACAATGATTTAAAAACTAAAAACAGATTGTACGTTACTGTTTGTTAACCATGGCCTAGTTGATGGAAAAGTAACAATAAGAATGAAAGAAAAAAGCATATGAATTGGAAAAAAAATTCCAAACAGAATTTCTTTCGTTTTTGTTTTTAACTCTCCCACGTACGCACAAGCAATTTAATGTTTTAGAAAAATATGAAAGTCAAGCTGGCAAACGATAGCACCCAGCAGCCAGACATGGAAAAACACAAACACAATAATTTGGCCTGAATTCTCACAGTTAACTGAGTATTAACCAGATTTGTTGGGGTTTTCTGTTTGTGTGTGTGTGTTTTAGATTTCTGAAGCTGGAAATTTTCTTACATCTTCTTTTCACTGTTCTTTAGAATCCAAAGTTTTTTTTTTTTTTTTGTTTTCTTCATCGAAACGCAAATGATTGTTTAGGCCTAAAACTACTTCAATAGAAAAAGGGAAAAGGAAACAGCAACAGAATCCCATTAAAACCAAATACAATGCAAAACACATAAAGGGTTAGACTTTGTCATGATGCCTTAAGAAACTGTAAAGTAAGTCAGTAAGTAGACGATCTTTTAATTACGATTTTCCAGAGTAGAGCTTAATTGCTTTTGAGAGATTTTTTTCGTTTACTTTTCTTTGCATACGTCAGATGAAAACTGAAATGAGATCAATGTTACTCTAGGAAGGTGTAGAACATATAAAATTCGTGGGAATTTCTGGAATTACTAAGTAAATTTGCATGCCTTCTAATAAAGCATTAAGAGTTTAGAATAGAAGGCAATTGGTTCTCATTTTATCCATATCAGTGCAGCAAAGACTAGCAATATTGCACGTAACCTCATGCTCACTATGAAGTAGTGCCTCCATAAAAAACTACTGGAGAATATCATATTCAACTGAGGCAATTAGGATATCTACTACATGTCGGATACTGTGGGCCAGTCCTTCAGCAATCCAATCCAAAAAGCATTGTAGTAGAATTAACTTTAGCTGCGTTTACTTTATCCCTACAGATTTTAAACAAGTCTGAAACTGGTCAGTTATTGGAATGCATGGATTAGATTAAATATTCTGATCGAGGGAAGTATTATGTTAGAATTAGCCAAGAAGAACAAGAGCTAAAGTCAGAAAATCAGTAGGAGGAAAGAAACTTCGCAGTAAGTAAACAGAATGTGTGGTTAAATGGATGGATACTGTGACATTATCTATTGTATAAAATTAACACAAACCACGTAAACTGAGTCGTAATACCGACTGAAGGGTTGTAATGACCAATTATGTATGTGTGTGTAATAAACAACAAAGAGCCATAAATTAAATTTAAAATTAATAATTTTTAATATTTTTCTTTTTACACAATATTTTTGTCTGTATACCTAATTCCATAATCTTTTTTCATGTTTTTGTTCCACAGTGCTGTATATTTAAATATTCTACTGGCAGTAATTTAATTCAAAATCTCAACACACAGAATGTTTATTGAAAACTTTTTAAAATTTATTTAAAATTTAAATTAAAATCCATTTTTTTAAATTATTTTTGAATTAAAAAGAGTTTAAAATAATGAAACTCACCTTAAATTTAGAACACCACTCGCCCTCAATTAAAAAAAAAAAAATAACGACAACAAACAACACACACTTGGTGTTTTATTTTTAATGTAATAGGAAACGAGTGTATAAAAACATCTAACAATAGAGAGTGAAAGAGAAAATGAGCGCAAAAACAAAAACGGGAGCACAACAATAAAATGTTACATATTTGATTACAATGTTGTTGTGTCGTAGTTGTTGTAGTTGATATTTATTTTCGAATTTCCCGTATTTCTTTAATTTTTTTTTTTGCTTTGTTTTTCAACACTTGGCTCTTAATGCTTAGAAACGTTTAACACACGCACATTATGAAGGCCGGCCTCCTCTTATTGACCCACATTTGATAAATCACTGCACAAAATTCACACACTAACATAGTTTAGCGAGTAGACACACATGCACGCACACACCACTCTTAAGGATGTAAACAACTTTGTTTTTAAAAATGAGTACAAAAGCATAACACGACGAGGGAAACACAAATAAAGGAGTATAACAAAATAACACAACGTTACGTTACAATACACTTAAAGGCAGCATAAAAAAACAAAACAAAACAAAAAAATGAAATGTTTTGTTCGTGTATTTTGTTGTTGGTTTGTTTATACGGTTTTTTTTACACTCTTTTCTGAGAATAAAATTTAAGGAGAGCAAAAACAAAGAAATAAAAAAACGAACCTGTTTTGAAGTATTTGCGAGTAAGGTGGAGAGTAGCAAAAAAAAAAAAAACAATAGAATTTATTAAGAGGTGAGTAGGCTAAAAACCAAGTGAGGTGGGTAAAGGGAGCAAGTGTGGTATCACTTTGAAGCAACAACAGTATTCAAGTTGTAAAGTTTTAATTCCTTGATGTTGATGTTGTTTATTGCTGCTGCTTCTGTTTGTAATTGAAAGGAATTGTGCTGTTTGTTGCAGGTTGCTTTCTTTTTTTTCGTCTCAATTTTAAGCCAAACAAGGAGTTGTTTTTTTATTTATTTTTATATCTTACACTTTTTTCATGTGTGTGTGTGTGTGTTTTTATTTTCTTTTCTTTATTATGTTTGTACAGCCGCACGTTGTTTTTATTATAATTTTCTCTATATTTTTATGTGTTTCTAGATGTTCTTTCTTTTCTTTTTGCTTTTTTCCCAGTTTGTTTTTATTAAACAAGTCCTCCAACCTAATATTGTGCCATAAAATTTATGCCCAAAATTTTAGTTTACCGTTATACTCTCCTTTGCTAATTTATTTTGTATTTTTAGTGGATTTTTTCTTCACACACTTTTTTATTTACTTTTTATTACTTGTTATACTTTATTATACACGTTTGCTTTATAATTTATTTTCTTTTATATTCTCTTTTGCCTTGTAATTCGTATTTTTTTTTTTTTTTTTTTTGTTAGAAATTTTTACTACATTTTTCCCACCAACATTCGCTTACCGTAAAACAAAAACAAAAAACAAAAAAACTTTTGCACACATACACTCACACAATTGTAATTTCGTTGTCATTACTTAAATTACCAAAGCAATGGCGTATAGAAGCAGAAGGAAACGAAGGAAAAGCACAAATAAAAAACGCAATCAATCTTTAATTTGTAGTATATTTTTGGGCATTGAAACTTATTTTATTTTTTTAAAAACTTTTCTTTGCGAAATATTTAACTTTTCCAGTTAAACTTTAAAACACTTTCACTATTCTATTCGTTATAATTTTTACTCGCTCTCTTGCATAGATTTTCTTGTATTATATTTTCCTTTAATTGTTTTTTTTTTTTTTTTTTGTTAATTTCCTTCACCTTTAAACTTATTTTTTTATTATCTGTTTTGTTTATTTTTATTCCCCCTATGTGTGTGTATAGGAGTTTACTTAAAATTTTTTCGTATATTATCCGCGCTTTACAACCGTTTAACGAGAAAGTTTGTGCTTAAAAGAGTTTCCAAGTTTACCATCGAAATTTTGTGTCCTCTTCTTTGTCAATGTTTTGTTTGTTTCTTCTCAAAAAATAGTGGGAAATTTCGTGCACCATTAAGCGTATGTATAAGTAAAGGTGAGTAAATGTTTTATGTGAACAGTGTTGCCTACCCAGAGTTAAACAAAAACTTATTTTGTTCGCGACAAAATAAGGGCAACATATTTAATCACATATTATATGCTGTTTCTGTAAGACAAATGATTGCACACGTTCGTCTATTTATGTTGCAAACACAAACAAAAACCCTGAATTTTGTAGGGGGTCAATGAACACCAATATTAGTATTAATTTTTAAGCATTTCAGACTTCTCACCAATGATCGCTTTAATATTGTCTTCCAGAAATGAAACATTGTCTGGTTTATGCTAGTACACGAGATGCTTCCCGTATCCATTCATACCTAATGGTCATGGCAGTCGGCGGCCTACTCCAAAACATAATAATATCGGGTGGGTGATTTCGAATATGGAAATACTTATTCCATTCATTCTGTTCTGCCTCAAAATTCAGTATATTATCTCCACTGAACGTAATGAATCGATTTACGCTTGGTAAACGTGGGGAATTATTGCAAATTTATTTCCAATACTAAGTCAATTTGTCCGAAATTGCACTAAAATTTCGTATCAAAATTTGATCGCAGGGAAGGACAAACGGTGCACGGTAAGCACAAGTTTATTGCTAAAGTTTATAAAACTGATATCATTGTTGAAGCGCCAAGACGTCAGCTCTGCTCGTACAGTGCGTGCACCCGAAAATATCGAAGCTGTGTCTGAGAGTGTGAGTGAGAAGTCATCAACATCAACACGTCATCGTTCTCAAGAATTGAATATTTCACGCACCAGTTTGCGTTACTAAGCAACATTGCAGTATTTGGGGCCCAGAAAACCCACATGTGGTCTTACAGAAGCCAATGTACCCATTACGAGTGGCTGTTTGGTGTGGCTTGACCATTGACCCATATTTCTTTGAAAATGCATATGGCGCAGACATTACGGTCAATGCGGATGCCTCCGCTCTTCATAGTATTGAAAAGAACGATATTTGGTTTCAGCATGATGGAGCAACTTGCCACACGTCTCACGCCACAATCGATTTACAACTTCAAACGTTTGATGTCCGTTTAATTAGACGATATGTTGATGTCAATTGGCCGCCAAGAAACTACGATTTGACATCGTTGAACTATTTTCTGTGGGGCGTCCTTAAAGACAAGTGTTATGCCGACAAATCAGAGAAAATTGAGTATTTGAAGTCCAACATTCGTTAAGCCATTGCTCATACACTCGAAAAAGTGCATGAAAATTGGTCCGATCGAATGGGATATTGGGAATGGGATAGATTCCATTTCAAATGGAACAATTGCAATTCACAAGAAAATTTCAAACCGTTTTTGTTTTATTGAATTTTTAAATTTAAACCTTTAAATGGCCCAACCTGTACATGTTATCGCATGCTGTTATAGCATGTGTCACCATTATCAGATATTAATCACGTATAACTGTCCAACTTAGGTTTAAAAAGTCTGTAATCGCTGCATTATCCCTATGTAGTCCTATTAACTGTAACGTTGCAATTATCATTGTACTTGAAGAGGTATGGTTCAATGATTTTATCTGCCTACAAACCTTACCAAACAATGTTCCTTTTAGAATGCATTAGCACCTCTGTCACTATCTGTGGCTGTTCTTTACTTAAAATTCAGAAATTCTGTTTGTTGCCGTACCCATTGAGTTAAACACAAGCTTTGTTGCTGAAGATAATTTTTCAATAGAAAAATGGATCTTCACCCAGTCTTTCTAAGGTCTATTCACCAAACAAACGACATTGTGGTACTTCAGATCTTTATCTTTAGCTCTCATCATTTGATACTATTATCCTCTGCAAAGTTTCTACGTAGTCGAATAGTACAAGCCCATTTGTTGACAACGGCGCCGACATAACATATCGTAGTCTTCGTAAATGAATTGGCAGACTAGTGGCCAACTAAATCGTATTTTCTTTATTCTTCATTAGCATCCGAAATGTGCCAAATTTTACTGCCATATGTTTGACAACAATGGCAACACTCTAGATGCCGTAACTGATTTCTAAAAAATTTCCCTAAAATTTCTGTTGCTCATGGTCTTTTAATGGCACTTTCACTAAACATTATACACTCTCTCTACACAATATTTTTGTATTTATTTTGATTGTTTTTGTTTTATACACACTTTTCAGTCATTGATGTGAGATACACTGTGTAGCGTTAAAAGGGTATTTTATTTCGGCGCATGTCCGTTTGGGATACTCACTCTCAATTTGTTTGTTCTGCTCTCTGCTTTTGTCTTTATATTGTATTTAAAACACCTGCTAAACATTTGCATTGCAAGTTTAATGCTCATTTTTGTTTCTGCTTTTTAAAACAAAGAAAAAATTTCCCTTTTTTAGAGAGTTTTTGTTTATTTTTGGCTTTTTCACTTGAAAATTTCACTCAAAACAAATTATTATTGAGTGCAAGTAAATGGTACATTTTCAAGGTACTCTATGGGAGGACAGCACAAGAATGTAATTTAGATCTTTGGGACAACACAGATTACTAAGCTCAAAAAATTATGAACATAAGTATGTCGAAAGTCAAATTCATCATACTCAAGAATTGTTTTTAATATTTGAGCGCTTTGATGTCCAATACACTATAATTTGAAATACAGATCATCAGGTGTTTTAGCTACTGCGGTAAGTTCTAGAATAAAATGGTTGCCATCTTCATGGGAAACTTTGTGAGGAATTTATCTGCATTAAGCTCAGTGGTATTGTATACCGAGAATTTGATTTCCTTAAATAAAGCATCATAAGCAAACTTGACAGTGCCAAGTTATCAACTAAATTGTGTTATTATTTAAATAAATAATGCCCTTATTTAATGGATTTATTTAAATAAAGCAACAAATAATTATAGAAACAAATAATTTCTTTCGTTTAATTTACAATCGTTGTTTTCCATTCTGGTCATTTTGAAAGAAACACAATAATTCTTGAAAGATATGGGAATACCTCATAATATCATAATTTACTAGCATGAATGGGCTGCGATTAAGTCCCTAACGGACGTCTCCTTGTTAATTAATACCTGTGTTTTCTCTAAAAAATTCGGGTCATTTAAAAGTAGTTTTTACACGGGTTCAATACATTGCTGATGAACTAGCCTTTGCCGGTACGAAGCCTACAATCTCCGATATGTTAGAGGGGTCATCGGCGTTACGATTACCCCAGTTAAAGGAGATATTCTCTGCACTCGTTTTACAAGGAAAAGTTCGCTCTCATCTTAAATCACATGACCATTCATTGCATGCAGATTATGTAGATATTCCCTAGAAGAATAATTTCTGCAGAAACTGTGGCACTGAGGAGTAGGAAAATACTATCGTTCACCGCATGTGTAAGTACTCTGTACTTGCGATATAAAGGCGGAAGATCTTAACTTCTCCATTTTTGCCATCTTTGATTGAACTTTTCAATATAAATAGTGCAGCAATATTAAGTTATATTCCGGTGTCGGATTGATTTCCTACACGTACTGTTTGATTTCCGGCTAAAATATTAATTGTGGTATCACAATATAGGTCTAAACACTGCCCTAAGTGGGACCTTATCCTTTATGGAAGGTTCGCAACCTAAAAAACCTAACCTAAAATTTAATATATCTTTATATGCAAGTAATCGGTTTTTTATTTGAATTAAATTTCAATCTATCGGATATAAATTTTAAGAGACTGTAAAAATTGCAGCGACTCAGTGAGCCATTTTGACGACTTACTGACCCATCAGGAATGGTTGAGACGATATGGATGGGAAGAGATATAAGCGAACAACTTAAGGCGTCTGATGGCGTTGGATTAAGTACACTGACTATTACTTTTAAGGGCTATTGTTTTATAGGGAATGCAGGGCATGGAATACTTGAGAAATTTTTGCGCAGCTTTTGAAAACTCGTTATCCTAATATTAAAGGGCATGAAACTATACAGGTTATGACTTAGCTCAAAGGAATGGATTGAAAAAAGCTAAGGAACAAGATAGACACTTCCAATAGAAAGTATGGTTTGTACTCATAATATTTAGTAAACACTGAACAAGTCCACTTTTTAGTCGATAGGCATGTGACTATTTCAACCAAACATAACCAAAAAGTCATTCATCCTTCCCGTCTTTCTTTATTTTTAATGCCGAAGAATGAATGATGCTGCGCAACGAAACATATGCTTTGAGTGTGTTCGACAGAAAAGTTTTGCACAAAATTTTGCATCTTCTGGGAGTTAGCAACAAAAAGACCATTCAAAACGATAATGAATTGTATGAGTTTCTCAGCTTTTTAAGAACTAGCGACTAAACTGACTTGTTAGAGCGATCATGTTGGGGATGACCTCTCTTTACTTACTTAACTTAATTCGTAATTTACAACCTCTTAGTTAGGATTGCGACCCAGCTTCTCATATCACTTATGTTGTGCGTGTTAATTTTATGCATGAGTGGTGGGATCTGCAGTTTAACATTGGCCCTGAAGTCGCCGTAGTCTAGTAGGTACTTACTAGACTTACACTCAGAAGATTACTGGCAAAAACTCTAAAAGTAAATAAAATTGCCATGAACAGTTTCTCAAAAAGCAATCTGTAGTTCGGAGTCGACTTTAAACTGTAGGTCCCCCCACTTATCGATTAAATTAATACACACAACATAAGTGGTATGAGAAGCTAGGTCGTAATCCTGACTGAAGGATTATAATGACCAATTATGTATGTACACATGAAGAAAATTTTCATGGCAATTTCATTTTACTTTTGAAGTTTTGCCAAAAGAGAGTTGAGAAGACGTTGTCAAAGGGAATACGTTATCGAATTTCGTTTGTTCGAGTTGTCTGAGCCTGTGCTTCAAATCCCACTTCATAAATCTCGAACAAAACGAAATTTAAAAGAAAAAAAATATTTTTTCCAGCATCTTCCTCTTCTTGCAAGAGTAAATAAAATTTTCATGAAAAGTTTCTTAAAAATCATGCATAAAATTAACATACACAACATGGTTGGTGTGAGAAGATCGGTTGTAGTCCTGACTAAAGGACTGTAATGGCCAATTTGTTATTGTTGAAATTGAATTTTAAACGAATGTAATTAGTTTTCAAAAGTTATAAATTTTTAGTTTTTTTAGTTTTCCTGGAAGTATTTTCATATGACACAATAATTTTTGTATTAAATTGAAAAATTTTTATTTGACGTGGAAGCAGTGTTTGTAACACACTCTCAATTATAGCTATACTAACACATGCAGTTACAGTGTATTTAAATGTTAATTAAATTTGATTTTAAATTATTTATTTAAGTTTAAATTCGTCGAATAAATCATTTAATGTAACGACCAGAGGGATTTAAATAATTTTAATGGCCCTCGATTGTGTATTAAATTCAAACCAAAATATTATTATTATTATTGTTGTTGTTGTTGTTGGTGTTATTGGACTTGTTGTTGTTATTATTGTTATGGTATTTGTTGGCTTTAATAATCACACCAATACTAAAACGGATACACACACACATGGACACTCACTTTTAAATACCACAATAACTCTCTATCGTGTTTAAATACAGTAGGTATGGGTATGCCCAACCTAAAGAAAGCCTATAAATTTACATAAAATGACAGTAACAATGTGTGTATATGTATATGTGTGTGACATATATGTATGTATGTACGTATGTAAAATCAATAAATTTATGTTAATAAATGTGCTTAAATTTGTAAATTATGCATTTGCGTGTGTGTAAAAATTATTTTTACTCGCATCCACTTCTCAATGCACGCTCTCTCTCTTTCTCTGTCGATTAAGTGGCCACGGATTTAATGCCTGTAAATAATGTCTTCCCGTATGGGATTTCGATATAATTCGAGCGCCTGAATGCGTACGCGGTGTATGAGTATCAATGCAGAGAAACAAAACAAAACAAAAAATATTTTGTTTATGAGAATGAAATTTAACGTTTTTAATATATAAATCCCCATTTAAATTAGAAGCACGTTTTATTTTGAAAATGTTTTGTTATTTATGAAAAATTAATACTCGTTTATGATCTTTGATATCAAATTTATTATTGCATAAATTTTATTTAAATTATACGAGGTTAATTTGGAAATTAAATGTACTTTTGAACACAATTACTATCAACTGAACATTTAAAGCATTCACTGTTCGACTTTTGCAGACATGTATAAGTACAAAGAGGATAGAAATCCTGGCTTACGGAATTGGAATGTTTTGTCATTCTGTCACAGGACTGTTAAGTAATCTTCATCTTGTCCAAAGTACGTATAGATACCTAAGAAATATAATAGGTCACCGTAAGACAGAACTAAAACCAAATAAAAACCTTGCGGTTATACCCTGTTGTTAAAGTTCTGGACTACCAAACCGAGTCAATTATTTTAAGAGTTTTCAATGGGGCCTTGATAGCGCTTCCTATCTTTAAATAAAAAAATAAAAAAACCAAGTGTATGTGAGATATTATTATTTGACATCTCCATTCGTAGTGTAGTAGGTAGTGTGTTGGTTTATTAGACGTGAGGCCACTTTTCAAATCCCAGGTCAGACATATCTAACAAAATAGAAAGTGAAAAAATATTTCTTCCGCGATTTGTTCACAACAGATGTCTGGCAAAAACTGTCAAAGTAAATAAATTTGCCATGAAACAGTTTCTCAAAAAATCTGTCGTTAGGAGTCGACTTTAAACTGTATGCCCCTTCACTCATGTATGAAATTAACACTCACAACGTAAGTGGTATGACAAGCTAAGTCGTAATCCTTCCTGAAGGGCTAGACACTTAAAAACCATTACAGATCACCCTAAGGTAGAACTAAAACAGAGTAAGAATCATGATTTCAATCAAATCTGGACGATAAATAAGTTCTAATGAACCTTAATGGTATCCTCAATGAAACTCAAACTAGAAGTCATGCAATGGTTATGGGCTTGTCTATCAAACCGAGCCAATTATTTTAGGATTTTTCGAGGAGGGGTTGATAGCGCTTCCTATCTTTAAATAAATAAAAAAAACAAATTGCGTGTGAGATATCATCGACATTTACATTCCATTGACGTCATTATGTGTGGAATATAACATCGTTTAAATGTCCATCACGCATTATCTAAGTGGAGTCTATTCGAAATGTCCAATTTTCCATGAACAGAAGTTGGCCGATGGCATGGTTTGTGTTGGCTTTGAGAACCACCGTGGTTTGTTGAATAGTCGAATACATCTGTGACTTAAGAAAACCTCACAAGAAAAAGTCTAACGAGGTCAAATTGCATAATGTTGGTGGCCAGTTCACATCACCTCCACTGAGATGACCATGCCCTCAAATCGCTTTTGCAGAATATTCAGAACAAATGAAATAGTCCAGTACAAAACCTCACTAAACTCACAGACTTTTTTGAGATGCATTGACGCTTTTGGATCTCATGAGTATTGTGGACGCCTAAAATTTGTTATTTTGTTTGTTAACATAATAATTCGTAACGTGGATGATGATTTGATAAAAGTTCGAGTCAATTGTCACTTTTCCAGAGACTCTTCAGCGAACACGCGTATTGTTTGTGGTCGTACATGGTGATTTCTGAAAACAAACTGAATAAATAACGGCTAATTTGACAGACGTTGCTTCAATAAGATGATCGTTATCCACTGTTACAGACCTGGATTTTTATTGTTCCCGACGCAGGAATAAGAGAATCTTTAATCCGCACTTAAGGACCTTATTGTCCTGTATGGACTTCACTGGAACTTTCTTGACAGGGAGCAATGGCGAAGTGAGGTAGGTAGGGTCCCGGTCTAAGATATTCGCTATCAACAGGACAACGGAGCTGATCTGGAAACTGATCGCACAGGATGATGTGGCAGCTATATTTTGGGTACCTTGTTGACATTGACTAGGTATTATGTCAGCTCGGAGATGATTTTAGTATGTCATCCACGGAGCTCTTGGATAGGTATTGTGTGGTACTGTGGCATTGTAAGCAATGAAATTCAAGCTGAGCAGGTAAGCGTTCAATTATATTTCAATTATTCATTTGGAATACTTTTTCAAGTTGGTCTATGGAGAGATCGGAAGAATTTCTAGAATGGTGAGTACTGAATCTCGGAAGGAAATCTGTTGTAAGGTTTTCAACTAAGCATTGTATTCTGATGGCCTTGCTCGATATAGTCACCTTTTTTTTCTTCAAAACTTTTGGAAATAAGGGAGAGCCCGAGATTATATGTTTTTACATCTTGGCATGCAGAGGAGAAGCTATAGCATAATTAATCAGACTTTCTTTAATGGCATTGGGTCAGTTTAGATTTCTGACATGATGTGTTTCATCTTGCGCATAAAATGTCTAGTGAGAAGACTCTGTACTCTTTTACTGTTAATACTTATTTCTCCTTTAGTTCTTAATTAAGTCTCATACGCATAAATCTCTATTCTACTGGTTTTATTTCTCGGAATACTCGTTTGCATAATTATTGACCTAAAGGGAGAAATTTCTAACAAAACTAGGGAACAGGAATGCAGTATACCATAACAAAACACAAATTTCGGCTTGTCATTAAAGTCTTACGCTCTGCTACTCTCCAACTCTCTGATAGCATAGGTTGGAGTGGCAATTGCTTTCTAATCAGAGCCCGCCAACTCGATGGCCTAGACCTAACTAACAAGTCCTGCTAACCTGGGGTTGACAATCAGCATCAGAGCCCCACATAAAAACATATCATGTAACGTAAGCTCATTTAGATTATCAAGAAATGGTGAGCCAAATATTGAAAGTCTACGTCGAGTCAGAGACGGTCTCTGGCAATTTAAGTGGCCTTATTTTTCAGCCGGTTTACGTCTTGGGCAAAAGTCATTTACAGATAAGTGAAAACTTTTTCTAATTCCTATTTATTTGTAATGATATGTAAGTCTACCTATTCTTACTGTATCCACATAAACAGACAACAACAAAATACACACGTCATACGGTAAACAGAAATTACACAAACAAATATGTAGGAATATACGAGAAGGGTGCAAAACAAATAATAAAAATCCAATAACGACAATTTTATAGAAAGATAATGAAGGTTTCAGACAATATAAATAAGTATAAATAGAGGTGCCGGTCAGTGATGAGTAGATAATTAGTGAGTTGACGTGAGTATAAGATTACTAGCTAACGGGTATGTTTCTTATACAATTTATGCCAGTTGAGAGTAGCAATGAAGCAAGACTCTTTCACAGACCAAGACTTATCATCAGCCAATAAATGTCTTTACAAAATGGAACATCTAACGAGTGTAAAACGTTTAATTATTTTCATACATGGATTGGTGGATTGGTGGATCGGTGGAAGTGTGCATGCTACACAATTATCTCATGAGATACACAATTACCCTTGTAGCCGTTTTGAACACGTATCCATGTAAGATTTACAAAACGGTTTGCAAGATGGATAACACGAGAGGGACATATTAACTTGCATGTTCAAGTTCTATGTTAATTTCGATTCAAGATTCACTTTTTATTACTTGGTCTTGTCAACCAAATGCAGCTCCATTATATGATTATGCCATCAAATTTAAAACGTTTGAGCATCATGAATAACACCAGGGAAACGAAAATACTGAGTGATCTTCCTTTGTAACTCTTCTAATTTATTTGTAATGACAAAAACAAAAACAATCAAAGAAAAATTGTTGTTTTAAACGCAAAATTATGCACCGTGTTCCAAATGCTTTGTGTGTCTTTTTTGTTGACACGCAGAGAGACACAATTTCACAGAGACCTTCAATAACATCCATTGGTTGTGGTTGTTTGTAAAAGCTACCAAATAAGGGCAACACAGAGCATAATCTAACAAAGAAAGTTAAAAATTGAACCCAACTGAGAGCGAAAACCTAAAAAGACAACAAAATCCTTGAAAGTTGTTTAAACTTTTTCGTAATTTCTTATGGAAACTTTAAAGTGGAAAATAAAAACACTTTTACTTGCAAAAACGACTTTTGTTAAGAACATGGTTTCTATACCAAAAACAAATGCAAACACCAAAGGGTGCTATGGACAGCAGAGGTTAGCTAAATAGCAATAAACGAAAAGAAAGAATTCATCTTTCATTATCAATTCGTATTGCCAGCCCCATCTTCAATAACACCAGCAATTTTTTCGGCAGAAGGCAGATTATCGTGATGCTTAGATCGGACTACATCTGCACCGCTTCTGGTATTTTAATATTTTGTTTAGAATTTTATGAAATCCTAGCACGATCCATATACATAAAGGTTAACTCTTTTTTTCTTTTACTAGAATAATGACACTTCAAATGAAAGATATTTAGCAGCTGAAAGGCCAGTACAAGTCCATCGGTTGAAATACTGAAATTGCAGAGAAACGCAAGGAATTCAAATATTTTATTAGAAAATCAAAGAAGAAATTCTGAATGTAAGTCACCGTAGTGTAGTATGTAGGGTGTTGGCTTATTAAACGTAAGGTCACTCTTCAAACCCCAGGTCAGTCATACCCTGAGAGTAATAAGATTGCCATGAAAAGCTTCTTAAAAATCTGTCGTTCAGAGTCGACTTTCATTTATAAAATTGGTACACACACAACATAAGTGGCGTGAGAAGCTTGGTCGTAATCCAGACTAAGGGGTTGTAATGACCAATTATGTAAGTATGTAATCCTGTAAGATAATCCATCTTTTGAGACAAGCGGCCTTTTTAAAATTTTATTTACAAGTTTCATATTCCGAAATTTGATGCCTTCCGGACAACCAATAGTAAAGACATCCTTGATATAATCTTCCATGACTGTCAAGAACTCACTTTAGCAGGCCGTTGAGGGTTCAAACGTATGATATGTGGAATATAACGATCTTAGGACATCGCCATAAATGTGCAGTTAAAAGCTCTCATCACTTCAAATTTCTGGGTCCTGATGGCATCATACCAGCGGATTTACATATGAACGCAGATTTCCTCTTGCCTCTAGTTATATCATGTTCTTTCGAACTCAATGTTTTATTGTATGTATTGTTTATGTTCCTAAGGGATGTAAAGTATTTCGCAATAAAATCTATAGTTTTGGGCCCATCACATTAATTAGATCATCAATAATACCGGGCACTTAAGGTTAAACCTTCAGAATCTGCATAACACTCGTTAGTTGGTCACGTAGGGGAATTCTACTGCAACGAACATACTCTACAAGTAATATACCACAGGGAATAAACTCTGGCGGCTTTTGTTTATATAGAGGATGCTTTCGATAACGTTAAACCGGAGTCAGTTATTAATGCCATAAGACAACAGGATATTAATTCTGTGGACATCGTTTTCGCAGAAAAACTTCTAACATACAGGCGAATCAAATCTACTTTGGGCGCTTTAAGTGTTTCTAAAGTGTTAGTTCGGGGGGCACCACAAATCTCTACCCTTTGCTATAGAACCTCAACCATAACATTCTTTTAGAAGTCATGGAAATAAAATGATTTTTGCTTAATAGGATAACCTAGCAGCCAATGAGTCAAAATTACTTTCGAAAATTCAGTAAAATCTGTCGTTCGGAGTAGACTTTAAACTGTAGGTCATGTCACTTATGGATAAAATTATCACACACAACATTAGTGGTTTGAGATGCTAGGTTGTAATCCTGACTAAAGGGTTGTAATAACCGATTAAGTAAATAAAATTTCATATTAGGAACCTAATAGCATTTATAACGGTACACTGCACTCTGGACGCACAAGTTCACAGACTGGTAATATCTCACAAAGAATTCTGCTGGAGCTGTAGCTAGGAGGAAGAAGAGGAGACCCCTTAAAAATTTCCTGAACATTGTCCGGGATTTGATAACGCAGAGTGCATCGACAGTAGGGATCTAGCCTAACGTGATTTGGAGTGCACACTTAAAACTCTCTATTTGGCTGAGAGATGCTAACCAAAATGTATTATATGTTAATGGAATGGATCAGGTCGGGACCATATGGGAACGAAGTAATCTAAGTGACTGCCAATTCAACCTAACTTCGCTGCTGAGAACCTCGCCAGTTCTGAGGTTTTAAAACCAGAGGCTATAGTAAATTAGTTTGCTAGATTAACTTCTCCTTTAGCAAACTGTAAACCTTCAAACAAATCGCTTCATCAATCTCGAAGTTATAACCGTTTTACCACCTTCATCAGCAATCGTTTCTAATTTTCTAATCGGCACTGCATCATACAATCTACAATGGCTGGTGGCCTTAAACTCTTACTGTCACATACAAACGCTAGCACAGCAGCCATTTACATTGTTTCCCAAAAAAGCAACTGCAATAGCAACAGCAACAACAATAAAACAAAGAAGAAAAGCAAAAGTACCAGAAGAGCACAAAACAATACAGAATTTTTGTATGCGTTCGTTGAACAATCTGTGCGAATGGTGCTGTCACAACAAAACTGTGCCAAACGTGATCAATGTATGGAATCTTTGTTGGTAAGAGGGCAAGAGTGGTGTATTTACAAACAATATATGAGAGTGTGTGTGTGCGTATTTCCTTTCTCTGTTTGTTTGTTTCTGTGTGTGCAAAAGTAAAATATGTTGTTGTTATTATAAGTGTGTGTAGATAAGTGTGCGTAAGGGTTTTGTTTTTAGTTTGTAGTCTATTTATATACAATATAATCAAGTTATTATTGGTGTTGTTGTTGTTGTTATTGTTGCTTTGTTTTTAAATTGCACGCACACGTACATAAATACACTGTCAAGTGTGTACAAATTTATTTTTATATTTTTTTTTCCCAATTTTTTTTTTTTTTGGGTAGAACTTGAACAATTTTTTAGAAGTCAATCTCTGATGATGCGTACACTAGTTTCCCATTGTTTCATGCATGCATGTGTATGAGTGATTTTCAGTTCAATTAAAATGGGAAAATGAAACGAACTGGCTTAAGTACAGACATGAAAGGCGCTATAATGTCCAAAGTAAGGTTAGGTTCGATGGTGGTCTCTCGTCAAAGGGGAAAGTATTACTTTGGACACATTGTGATCATAATTAATATCCAACCCGGGGAATTAAACATTCTCTAAAACATACTAACCCGAGTCCAGAATAAGTCTTTTCAATCTGTATAAAAGTTGAGCCATTTAATAAACCAAAAACGTTTTGAATTTTTGTCAAATTTTTTTATTTTTTGTGTGAAGTACAATTATTCCGATTAGAAATGGAATATGCTGCCGCGACTGGCCTTACAATACCTCCTGCGAACGGACTAATTTTCGTGCACTTTTTCGAGTGTACGTGGTAGTATTTCAGCAATGGTATCACGAATGTTGGCTTTCAAACACTCAACTGTCTCTGGTTTGTCGGCATAATACTTTTCTTTAACGACCCTCCCCACAGATGATACTCGTATTCCAACGGGGTCAAATCGCAACTTATTGGCGGCCAATTGACATCACAATTTCGGCCAATTAAAGGCGATCAAACTACTGACGCAATAGATCGATTGTGGCATGAAATGTGTCACACGTTGCACAGTCCTAATAAAACCAAACATTGTTCACATCAATACCATGAAGAGCTGGTCCAAAAAAATCGGTTATCATGGTGCGATGGGTGTCTCAACTGACCGCAATGGTTGTGCCGTAATCATTTTCGAAGAAACTTGGGCCAATGTTGCTATCGCTCCCCATGCCATACCAAACAGTATCTTGTAAGGGGTGCACTGGCTTCTGCAAGACCACCTGTGAGTTTTCTGAGCCTAAAACACGACAATTTCGCATACTAATGTACCCACCAAAATGAAAATGAGCCTTATTCGAAATGATGTTTTTGTTTTAGGCAAAATCGTTATTATTTAAGGAGAGAATTTTGTCGGTCCATTTCTTATCCATACATGTCCTGTAGTCTAGTAATATTGCATATACCTACCCATAGACAGTATAATATCCAGTTTGGATTGGGTTAGGTTAGATCTAAGGACGTATACTTGTCATTAGGACAATTGCAATACCCTGTGATCAATATGACTCAATGCGTTCTAGAATGACAGAGAGAGAGGGAGAATAATGAAGCGGATGAGTTAATGGGAAAAAGGAAAAAAGAGTTAGCAAAGTGATGATATATGGAACAAAAGTTTAACTGGACTCATGTACAAAGACGGACGAAAATGTTTGCGTTAGGAACGCAGTCTAAGTGTCCGAGTAAATCAAGAGATCTTCAGAGAAAATTTCGCAACCCAACAAGCATTGCGCCGCTTCCAAATTGTTCATAACCGCCGCCTGAAAAACACTGCAGTGGCGAGAGAGCCACTAATTGGTCATTACAACCCTTCAGTCAGGATTACGACCTAGTTTCTCACGCCTCTTATGTTGTGTGCATTAATTTTATACATGAGTGGCGGGACCTACAGTTTAGAGTCGATTCCAAACGACACCTTTTTGAGAAACTTTTCTTGAAAATTTTTTTTACTCTCAGTAATTGCCAGAAATCTGCTGGGAGGCAGACGCCGAAGAAATATTTTTTTATATTTCGTTTTGTTCGAGATAACTGACCTGTGGTTTGAAACATAGCCTTACATCTAATAAGCCAACACCCTATCTACTAGAATACGGTGACTTCTGCAGAGCCTATAGGAAGGTTTAATATCAGAACCTATGACACATAGTTTACTCTGCCATGCACTCTTGAGGAAATAGTTTCAAAATTTCCATTGGAATCCATCGAATCTTAAGACCAGAAGTGCCCAGTTGGTATTCTGAAATCAGATGTTTTATTCAGAAAATAAGGAACCATATGATCGACCCGGATGTGTTCAAGTCTTCCCACAATATCTGTATATGAATAGTCCAGGTTGAGCCAGGATTTAACTAAATTGAGCCTTATTGCCACCAACTCAGTTCGCTGCTGTAATAGAAGGTTATTGGGAAGCCAATTGGTTGTAGATGTCTGGTAATCAGGACAGTTGTCTGCCCTCGTACTATGTCTAACACTACCAAATACTGCCTTAATGGTACATTTTCCCTAACAATACAAATCTACTCTCCACATACATGGCAGCATGCATTTGAGTATCCTGTTTTGTTGGTTGCCTTTTTAAATCTGTCGGTACGGCGTGTGGCAACAACAATATTTGACTACAATATTTCAAATTCTATTCATGCGCTCTATAAAATATATTTTTAGATTTTATCCACAACAACAAAAAAAGCAATAACAAGAAGGACAACAAGAGAAAAATAATTTTTATTTATTTGCGTACAAAGTAACCAAAAAAGGGGCAACAACTACAACAGCAGTAACAATAGCATTTATTGCTTTAAAGGGACACACACACACACTCATTTCTATACGCAATGTAAACCTATATCGTTCCATGTGTAATACAATGTGTTCACAATATGTTCCGTTTGTATGCATTGTCGTATACATGTTGTGGCAACAATATGTTACAAGGGTGGTAAGTGTAAGCATTAGGGAAAATTTACATTTTTTTATTGTATTCAAATTAAAAAGTTTTCCACTTCGACTTTCTTTTTTTTTTAATATGAAAACTTTCTATTGCAAATCGAAGGTTTCCTTAAAACATATACAAAAGCAATGTATTTCGAGTTTACTTTGTTACTCTTATTGTATTACAACTAACAACTCAAGGGATTGATATTTATCAGTACGACAAACGTGTCATTGAAATGAAAAACAATTTGTTGGTGAAGAAATTTTTAAAAATTTCATTTGGAGAACAAGAAAGTGGAAAGGAAGTTAAAAAAAAGACATTTCTTAAGACGTATATGTAACAGGTTACCTTTTATAAGCACTCTCTTTTTCGTTTCTTTAAGCCATCTTTCAGTCCAATTTATTAAGTTTGTTTCAGTTGAACAAATGATTGGCCTACTTTAGCAAATCCGATGATGACGTATGTAAAGTCGCCATAGTCTAGTAGGAAGTGTGTTCAAACGCTAGGTCAGACGAAATCTGAAAAAAAAAATATTTCTTCGGCATCTTCCTCACAGCAGTCTTTCAGCAAAACCTCTGCGAGTAAATAAGAGTGCCATGAGAAGTTTCCCAAAAATTCGTCGTTCGGCCACTCGCCACTCATGTACGAAATTTGTGGTCGTAATCCTGACAGAAGGGTTGTAATGTGTAAATTATATGCAACAAAAAATGTATTGGGGTTGTTGTATTGGCTGAAGTGGTATTTATCCAGAGGTAGTAGATCTTAATGCTGTCCTGTGGAGGTCAAAGGACTTTCTGCAAGATTTCTTTCAAGGAAATCAAAGCCGCTTTATTTTTGAAATTTTAAAACCATAGTTAGAGCCCAGATATGATTTCTGATTTTACAAAAGTTTTATATCTGTAGACGACATGCAGTTAAAAATTATTTGATTGGCAGAATCTTCGAAAAGCATTTCATGAACTGCAGAATAATTTTACAGGGCAGCATGGGTATATATTTGGACTTCGATATCAAATTTTTTCAGAGGAATACGGCACAAAAATACCTGCAGGATCAAACACGCAAGCTTCAATCATTTCAATCACGGTTTTATTTGAATGCTGGATAAAACGATTATAATTTTGTATCTTCATGTGCTGTACACTAGAATGTTTTTGGATATGACAGTTAAGTGAGTAATACTAACTTCTCACATTGGTTAAAATAGGAATTCAATAATGATACTCGTCTAGGACAAAGGAACAATCAATCTTTTTGTATAATTTAATTACTTCACTGGTCAATAGAACCCTACAGTCGGGATTACAATAAAGCCGCTCACGTCACTTATGTTCTGTGTGTAAATTTTATCCGTGAGTGGTTGGGCTTACAGTTTAAAGTCGACTCCGAAAGACAGATTTTAAACAAACAGCAATTTTATTTATACTCTCCTTTTTCTTGCCAGAAGACGACGAAAGAAATATTTTTTTCTGTGTCGTTTTGTTTGTAACGTATTAACCGGGGTTTCAACCACGAGCACTCGAGAAGTCAACACACTTTCTATTTTGTATTGGAGCTGAATACTTTCTATAGTTTCGAATCCTTTCTGGGTAAGTCTTACCGACTAAATTCACTTCCGTCTTCATCACTACTTCACCGTACAGTTGCCTTTTGAACCGTGGACTAACGTCTAATAAGGTAACACACTATCTACTAGACTACGGCGACTTGTTACTTCGTGGACTGCCTTTATTAAAATCTTTATGGTATCCTACTTCTTGTACATTTGATTAAGAGCTGGAGCATCCTGACATTTCTAAGATATATGCTGTTGAACATATGCGTTCTGTGGAGTCTAGAATCAGAGGCCTCTTGGATGGGGAATAAGTGGAAAAGGACGACAGGCTTTCTGTTAGATTCGAATTTGAATTTGACATTTTTGATCATCAGCCGTCATCATCTGTTTCCTTTTTTTTTTGGCATTCCAGCGAAAGATTTCATACAGTGTTGTGGTTTTACCCTCAATTTCTAGGAGCTGGATAGCATACAAGAAAAGCTACTCAACAAGGTTGCTGAAGAGCATTAAAGTTTTTATTTGACCTTTTCCTATGTGTGAAATAGGTGCTAAATTTGTAAAATTTTCCTTGTAGTACTTGAAAAAATCACCTTGAAATAAAACATGAATTAATAGGATTTTTGGCTCGACAGGAGCAACTTCCATTTTGGGTTGCCCCAAAATTTTTTTATGGAATTGGAGTGTGCTCGTTTTTTTGAAAAATCCGATTATTTAATAGATCTTCCTCAGGTTTTTTTTAGACAAAGAGAGCCATATAATTCCATTAAAATCGGTTGTGGATGGTTGTGGTTGTGACAGTTTTTAATGCTATTTTTTATGCGGCATTAACGAAAAAAATTTTTGTGCGATCTTTGAAATATCTTCCACATTAAATAAAGTTTTATTCATTTTAATTCGAAGACTTAAAAGACAATTTGCAAAACACGATTTCCCTTGTAAGTATGCAACATTATTATGTTAATGATAAATTGACATTACGTATACGTAAAGAAAGTTCGATTATGTACGTGAATATCATAAGTGCACCTCAGTGCGTATACTTAATATGCGATGACTATATACAAATGAATTATTACGTATACGACCAGTATGCTAGGAACAATAGACTGGACTGCGGTGTGTTCAGTGGATACCAACGGAATGTTTTCTTAATTTGTTTATTGTTTTTTCTTAAGTTTTGTTGGTATTCTGGTCTCGTTAATACCAACACTATCTGCTGTTGTGGTCTGCATTGATCTAAAGGTTCCAACTTAACAAAAACTGAAAACCATGAAGAGAAACTCGACGAAATTTTGGTTGTCTCGTGCCATAATATTTTCACTTGTCGCTGAAAACTTATGGCAGAGACATTTGTTTCACAACTGTTTATTCTATCAAGGATCAACAATTCATAGGTAATGCAGTGAAAGTGTTTCCTTAATTTTTTCCTTCTCTGACACTCTTGGATATGTAAACATATATATTTATCTGTAGAATAATGGAAGGATATTTTTAATAACAACGTATACATTGGGTCCATTGGCCAGGAAGTTTTGGTCTTTGACAGCTGACAACAGAAGTCTTGTTGATGCTACAAAATAGTTGAGATTTTTTCAGTCTGTTTTGCCACATCACCGTGAACATGTATAGCATTCAACAACACTTACAATTAATAAAAATATTCTCTCCAAATAGGTATTCTGTTTGGACACCTAACCGAGCGTGTCAAAAATTTTACGATTATCGTAATCGTAACACATAGAACATTATTCGCAATTCGTAGAAGATAAATTCGAATCCACTGCTTCAATAAACGATCGACCAACAACTGTACATCGATGAAACTCAATATCTGACAAATATATCGTCGCTGTCCGTATAAATTCACAGGAGAATTATAGGCAGTCGATTTAGCAACGCTCACAACAAGAACTTGGTAAAGTTCCCCTTATGGCTTGTGCTAGCACACGTACAAAATTCAACTGATCCAGGAACTAAAAGTAAACGACCATAGATAACGAAGTGTGCTTAATAGATCGACTTCGGAACAGTTGGCAACTGATGCCAATTTTAATCGAGCAATCATCTTCAGCGATAGGGCCTGTTACGTGAACAAACAAAATTCTCGAATTTGGGATGATACCAATGCACAAAAAATCCAAAAGCATCCAATACATCCCGAAATAATCATTGTTTGCTGTGGATTTTAGGCTGGTAGCGACATCAGTTCATATTCTTTTTGACCATCACTATCCACGAAGAGTAGTGTAGGTCAATGATTACCATCGCCTTTTGACCTAAATCGAGTGATCTGAACACAAACGACATGTGGTTTCAATAGGATGACGTTGCGTGCCACACAGCTCATTCCAGAGTGGATATGCTGCACAAGAAATCTGAGGGAATGGTCATCTCACGTGGAGCTGATATGAACTTTCCGCCAAGACGGTATGTTTGGTTCTTGTTAAACTGCTTGTTTTCGTAAGTTGCAGGTGTATGTGAATAAGCCACAAACCACAGCGGTCCTCAGAACCAACGTAATCTATGCCATCGATCATATTTATGTGAAAAATTGGGCCGTAGTGAACATTATATTCCACACATAATAGCATCAATAGGTCTTCCAAAAGAATAAGAAATTTCAGTGATGTCTCTCATATACTTTTAAAGAAAAAAGTGCATATTAAAGACACGACACGATTGGATAGTTTTCGAACATTATGTTTATTTGCCATGGTAAACTAGTTGCAGTAGTTGATGACAAAATCCAAGCAAATTTAAAATGAAATAAAGTTAAAGTCGTATCAATCTACTACAAATAATAAATCATCTTGGATGCTTTCGTTCTTATTTTTCACGGAACTAATTCATTATGAATGATGAATAGAGTCCACTTGTTCTTCAAATAACCCTCGCATTTCTTTGAAGTAAGTACGAATATATGGTAGCCTAAATAGTATTTGGGTCATAAAGTAACACGGAAAAGTAATTTTTATTTCATTTTATTTTTTATTTTTTAAATTTCTCTACGAAAGTGTAAGTTGTACTGCAGCAGTATGTGGAATTTGAAATGACGTTGCTTATACGTAACGTACAGCTGGTCATTTTAAAAAGAGCTCAGGCACAGTAATAGGCTTAGAAAGTGTAAAATTCATGCATACACACTCGCAATAGAAATAAAAAGAGTAGAAAGATGTTTTTAAAGTTTAAAGTTTTTGCACAAAATTTATGAATTGTAACTGAAGGCCTATTTACGGTAATAGTTTGAATTACGATTTAAAATATATACAAAATTTTAAAGACGATAAACACTCACCGCGTAATTATTTGACAAAGTCGTAATTATTACAATTTCTGTCGTGTAGGAGTATTAAAGTACTGCTTAGCAGACGATCCAGAAAACCCAATGACTGCAGAAGAGAATATCAGTACGACTCTCATCCTGCCATCAATCTAAATCGGGTATTTTATTGTGAAATGCAGCACAGATTTTCGGTATGTTGATTTGATTTTCACAACACAGATTCTACACCTACTGCGCTTGAAACGATTTTATTTGTACTGTGATGTTTCTATGTTCTGCCGTCGCCGTAGTCGAGTAGGTAGTATGTTGGCTTATTAGACGTGAGGCCACCAAGTTAGACATCTGCAGCAAAATGAAATCTGAAAAAATACTTCTTCGATTACATAGGAAGGTTGATATCAACATAATCGGTCATTACAACTCTTCAGTCAGGATTATGACCTAGTTTGTTACACCACTTAAAGTTGTGTGTGTTAATTTCATACATGAGTGGCAAGGCCTTCAGTTTAAAATCGATTTCGAACGACAGATTATTGAGCAACATTTCATGGCTAATTTATTTACTCTCCGAGTTTTTTTTTTGCCAGAAGACAGCTGAGAGGAAATCGCCGAAGAAATGTCACGCCTAATAACCCAACACATTATAGCGTACGGCAACTTCAGGAAGGTTTTGATGCCTTATAGGATGTGACAGTTTTCTTCGTAACAAACTAATCCAATTGATCATTACAACACTTTAGTCAGGATTACAACCTAGCTTCTCACAACACCTATATCGAAAATGTTAATTTTATTCATAAATGGCGTGACCAGTTAAAATCGATTTCAAATGACAGATGAGGGATACATTTCACGGCAATTTAATTTACTCTCAGGGCTTTTGACAGAAATCTGCTGAGAGGAAGCCAACACACCTATACCTACTAGACTGCGACGACTTCAGTAAGGTTTCGATGCCTTAAATGATGTGAAAGCTTCCTTCGTAACAAACTCATAAAATTGATCATTATAACCCTTTAGTCAGGTTTACAACCGAGTTTCTCAGGCCCACGGGTGTTATGTGTGTTAATTTTATTCATGAGTGGCAGTACCTGGAGTTAAAAATCGACTCTGAACGACAGATGTGAGGAACGTTTCATGTAAAATTTTATTTTACTCTGAGAGTTTTTGCCAGAAGACTGCTAGGAGGAAGCCATCCAATGAAATATTTTGTTTTCATATTCCGTTTTGTCCTAAATGTCTGAGCTGGGATTTAATCCATAGGCTCTATTTTATCAAGCCGCCACACTGTCTACTAGACTACGAACCTAATATGCCAATCTCTGTAACTTATTCAACTGAATTTAAATTGTTTCTAGTACTTCAGGGTACTGTTGCTTACTAAAATATGCAGGCGCCGCACATATTCGAAATATTCTGGAGATGCGTTTTCCTCTTCAGTAGATCTATACATTGTGCTAGATGAGATTACTATTCCAAAAAAATTGTTCTTTATGTCTAGATCTAGTAGCTGTAATGGCTATCAAGGTCTAAGTTTAATGCATCATCATCATGTCGTACCGCCAAGATTTTACTGCAAATCATGCATTTAAAAACAGCAAAATCAGTATGAAGTACGCGTAGAATTTATTTTAACATTTATTGACCCACACATTGTATCACAAGCATTTCAATAAATTTTTGTGCAACACTTTAATTTTATTTTTAATTTCTAAAATTTTAATTATAAAATCCTGTATTCATTAACTTAAACTTGGTGTTCCGAACTTGGCGTTTCAATATCTTTGTCATCCCCCAGACCACAAACTGTAAATGAATTTATCCGCTGCCCTGCCCTGTATGCCTGTCTAATCATTCTCAAGCAGCAGTGTTCATTCATATCTTGTGCATGTGTACACTGTGTTCAGAGATAATGCTTTACATACTTGCAACACTTCTTCTGTACTTCTTTGTTTCCTTTTTGCTTGTCGTGTTTCCTCCTGTAATGGTTGGAAAATGTATTTCGCTTCTGTTCAACTGCTTGTTTCGAAGTCAGTTGTTGTGCACATGTGAGTGAGTGAGTTTGCTCATAAACAAAACGTCTTTTGAAACTTTTTTGCTTCCACTTGTTGTTGTCAATGTATTAAGATTTACATTATGATATATACATATAGAGCAGAACATTCCTAAAAAAGGACACTCACTTTCATACAGGCATGCAGCTGCAGCAATTGACAATACAAACCAAGTTAACATTGAAATCAGAAATTTCCTATGAAAACTTTTGAAGAAAGTGTTGATTTTTTTGACCTAATTTCGCTACCAATTAAGGGCACAATGATGATTTTCAAAAAACTTTGGATTTGAAAAACGAATTAACAAACAGTTCTACAATATAAATAACACAGAAAAATCGTCTTTGCTTGTTTCCCAGGAAAGATAGAGTAATGGGATCGACATGGTGTAGATTTCTGTTTGGAAGATGGAGCAATTACTGGGATGCTTAGTAACCATAATTCTTTCCATCTTTGGTTCGTTCGAACGTTCGGGAACGACAGATTTTTGAGAAAACTTTTCATGGCAATTTTATTTACTCTGCCAGAGCTTTTGTCAGAAATATGCTAAGAAAACCTTAATCATTGTACAGGTATTGGAAACTGTTGGGCAAAAAAATCGATTATCTTTACGTCGGCGAAAGATGTACTCAATTCAACTTGGGTGGAAAGTACACAGTCAGGTTAGGAAACAAACTGAAGAGTTAGGCCGGGTAGAGAGAGCAGGCAATGAATAGTCAGATAAGCTTACAGGGAGAAGAGCCTATACACTGCTAATTGTACCCGAAACAATTTTAAGGGCTACGGAGAGAGTTTTTGGAAGAGTTTTCTTGCAAAAAACGAAAAGGTTTTAAGACAATCTAAACATTCACTGGAATTTAACTCTTGCAACACAGACTGTTGCTTTAGAATAGTAATCGGCCTTAAGGCCGATTGTGTAGATATACAGGGAAAAACGTATCACCAGAATATTTGGAATATGTGAGGCGTCACCATATTTCAGTAGGGAATAGTTCTCATAAGCTCTTCAGGATAAAGTATGGACCGATGACATCTGCCAGCCCAAAATCTACAGCAGACAGTGGTTTTTCGAGATGTATTGGATGCTCTTTTCGTAGACGCAAAGAATATTTTTTTGCAATAGGAATCGTTTAAGCACAATGTGTAGATATACTGAAGAGGAAAACGCATTACAGAATATTTCGAAAATGTGGGGAACGGTGTCAGCATATTTTAGTGGGAAGCAGCAACCAACAGCCAGTCAGTCTTAAAGAAATGTGTAGCAATACCGCCAAACAAACTCTTACGGGAAGCAGGCTAGGGTTTAAACCTTAGGTCAGACATCTGGAACATAACAAAATATGAAAATATATTCCTTTCGATCCGATTCTCTCAGCAGAAAAAGATTCTCAAAAAAAATCTGTCGTTTGCAGTCGATTTTAAACTGTAAGTATCGCCACGCATGTATAAAATTAACACACACAACATAAGTGGTATGGGAACCTAGGTTGTAATCTTGACTAAAGGGTTTTAATGATCAATTATGTATGAGAGATGAAGCTTCAACAAAAACCAATAGTTTCCTAAGTCATTAATATACAATATAAAGCGGCTTATAGTTGAACACACGTTTTATTTTTTAATTGTTTGTTGGGTTATTTTTAAGGGTTTTAATGTGTGTATACCAATGTGTTGTAAATAATAAAGGTCTGCACAAATGTATTTGACTTCAAAAAGTACATAAGATCTTGCAAACATGTACACTTATCCGAAGTATCCGAAGAAGAAAAGTACTCTTTTTTGAGAACAACAAAATTATCGAATAACTTCTTGTTGCTATTTGACTGCGTTCTCTTCATACAAATACATGTTCAACTCTCTTTCTTACTCGAAAATACCGACACAAAACATGTCGAGTACAATGAGTACCACCAAACTTCACGAAGTACTACAAATACCAATGAGTACTGCAAATACCACAAAGAAGTTTGGCAAAGAAAAGATCTACACCAAAGACTATAAATATGTAAACGTATTGTTCTCTTTAAGCAATTTATTCTCATATGCGTGTATACGTGTGTGCATGTATGTATACATGCATTGCCAAATAAAATAATAAGCAAACTGAAAGATGTCTTGTTTTCGCAAAATGTATGTGCAAATAGCCTGTGGAAAACAATTATTACCGTTTGTTTTATTGTAGGGTAAGAATATGTGTTTTATTGTTGTAGAAATGAAATTATATCAATTCGCACCGAATTATAATGTTATTTTTTAGACTATTCAATTATGTATGTATGCATTTATCTATGTATGTATTTTTCGAAGGCAAGAAATCTTATTTCTGAGAAGAGGTCTGCTCTTGGAACTAACGGAGCTACAATAAACAAAATAATGTTTTTACACTCTAATATGAATAAAACAAAAATATACGAAGAAATAGAAAGAATAGAAAGTGATCTCTAGTTTTGAGTTTTATGGACATGCATTTTTAGTTTTTTTTTTATTTAAGGATTAATGTTTTTAAAGTTCCTTCTCTTCTATATACATATACTTAACTTTATTTGTTACACTTATTACTTTTATCATTTTAAATGATGTCTGAAAATATGAAATATAAACTATGTTTTTTTACGTTTTAGTAATTTTAAGTGATTTTTTTGTTATTTTAATTGTTTTTAGTTCATTGAAAATAAAGAATTTTTTAAATCAAAAAGCGAAAAAAAAATATTTTTCAAAAAAATTTACTATTTTCGATTTCTATTTTTTTATTTCAATGATTAATAAATATACGCCTAACGTGTCGTTTGTTCATACACATAAGCATTTATATGTAAAAAAAACATCAGTTATGTGGTGTTTTATGCTGCGAGTATTTGAAGTACCACATGAAGTGAACATAATTTTAGGAGTACTTGTTTTTGCGGATATATTTTTCAATGAGTACTCTTTTTACGGAACATAAGCAGCTTCGGATAAATACTTACTCGTATTTGTCTTGCACACATTCTCTTCTCTTCACTGCTTGAGCTGTTAGAGAGAGAGTAAGTACTCTATTTATCCGACAACGAGTTGCACACATGAAGCAAAAAAGTTATTCGTTGCAGACCTCTAGTAAATAAGACATGACAGTCTTTCTAAAGCCCTTGCACAAAAATTTTTGACAAATTTTATAGAGAGACACACAAAATATTTTTTCAGTGATTCTTATCTACAATAAGTCTACATTATGCTTTAAACAAATTAATTTCAGTTACAACGAACTGCATCCTATAAGGCCATTTAAGATCTTGATATCATTTTTAAACATTGTGTAGAAAAGGTACGTACGTATATGTATGTTGGGTTGCGTAAAAGCTATGTTTTTTGGTTTTGCTTCCTACTTTCTCTGCTAATTTTTTACAACCCTCGTATATTTAGCGTAGCAACCTTAAAAGCAACAGTTGTTAAGTTGTTGTTGTTGTAGTTTCAAGAACTGCTCTTAGTTGTGCTACAAATAACTCTTGTCTCTCTCTCTCTCTCACTTTTAAGGAAAATGGAATATTAAATCCTTTAAAAAGTTTTAATAACTCGAAAAGGAAATACTTTTAATCTGTTTTTCTAAGAAATATGAAAGAAGAAGAAGACTTTAAATTATAGAATTTTCCAAAATACATTTCATTTCTTTAGTAAAAAATTTCCAACATATGCGGGTGAAACATAAATTGATTATGAGTGGTGGTTAGTAGGGTTTAAAAATCTTTTAGGAAATTTTTTTAGAAACCTTTTAAAATCTAAAAAAGGCCGCTAAAGGCCATAAAGAATCCTTAGCTTGATTTTAAGCTTTATTTTTATCGTAGATAAGGCGACTATGTATATATATCCTGAGTTATGTGGTTCGCAATGCCTCGTATTTAATACGAAAAAATCCTGTCGTTCCCTGATGGAACACGCAAATGCCACAAAACATCTACGCTATCTTTTAAACAAATCCTTATATAATCCTTTATATTAAATTAAAGACTATAAAATTACCTTTCCAAAAATTTAATTCTCAAGGCGTTGTCAATATTATTGTCCAAAATATTGAACTTTAAAAATTGGTATATCAAACAAAAATACCTGGTGTACGAATTAATAGTGGTTAGTGTTGAATTATGGAATTCTATGAAACCAATATAGCCAGAGAATGGCTGAGGTTATACTGGAACTCGGACTCAAGACAAAAAAAAACATTGGATATTATGTATGAGCGATTTAAGGGCATAGTCATCTTACGTGGAGGTGATGTGAACTGGTCACCGAGATTGTGCGAGATGACCTCGTTAGAATTTTTCTTTTGGGATTTTCCTTAGACGCAGATGTAGGCGAATAAGCCATAAATAACTGTGATCCTTAAAGTCAGTGATATTCATGCCATCGGTATAATTAAGCCTGATTTATAGGTCAGAGTCATGGAAAGTTGATCATTTCGTAAGCGCTTTACCCAAAGAAGCCATTGTGGACATTAAGACGATGTTATATTCTACACTCACACACTTTACATACATACTCACATAGTTGGTCATTACAAGCCTTCAGTCAGGATCACGAACTAGCTTTTCACACCAATTATTTTGTGTGTGTTAATTTTATACATGAGTGGCGGGACCTACAGTTTAAAGTCGACTCCGAAGGATAAATTATTGAAAAACTTTTCATGGCAAATGTTTGGTTACTCTCGAGAGATTTTGCCAGAAATCTGCTGAGAGGAAGTCACGGAAGAAATATTTTTTCATATTTAGTTGTGTTCGAGATATCTGACCTGGGGTTGAACTGTGGCCTCACGTCTAAAAAGCCAACACATACTAGACTACGGCGACTACTTCTATAATTTCGTACGATTGGAAACAGAATTGGCTCTTCTCTCTGCCAATGTTTGCTATTTTCCTGGATAAAACATTTACCGAAATAACCTTCCAAATACAAGGAGATATTTTAAAGGCATGAATGGCACGCTCCTCGAAAACTAAAATGATATGCAAATGATATGCAAACTAAAGCAAACCAACTAGGCAGTAGGCCTGCAGGTAAAAAATATACAAAAAAAATTACGCAATAGGATTAAATAGTATGGCTTCGCTCGGATCGAATGGCCTGCAAACAATCAAATCAACCACACGTTTTGCTATCACGTTACATTTTATCCGAAATATTTTAGTTTGGTTTTTCACCCCGCTCAATTAGTTATGACCCTAATGAATATAATTTTTAAGAACTTTGCAATGGAATTTTTAAATACACAAAATATTCTGAAAGAAGAAAATATTCTGAAGAAATTCTGAAAAAGTTTCCCAGGGAAGTAGATGAACACCTTTCTAACCGTAATCCCATGTACAATTTGTATTTATTTTATGGCTTATTATTGGATTTGTTTAACCAGGAAGAAAAACTTTATTTTTTTTACTACTTAAAAAGGTTGAAACTTTTAGCCCAAGAGGTTTACATAGAAATGAACTATTAAGGATTTTATATTTGGAATTTTTGATATTCAAATTTCTTTTAAGAAAATTCGTTACACAGGTGGTGGTTATGCAAAATGCTTGATTACAAATCAGAGCAATAAAATTGGATTCTGAGAAAAAACAGAAGAAATGTTCACCATGATATTTAAATGTTTAAATATTCAAGAGGCTTCAATTCCTCTATAAATTAAACATTCTGGATATCACTGACTCATCTAAAACAAAACGAACCTAATTGGCAGTTCAGGTTGATCAATACTATGCCCAGTCCAATTCATTGCCTAGGCAATTACAAACGTGTGGTACAAAACATAACACATAGATCATGCCACATTGGATATTATGGGCCACAAAATACTTCGAAGTTATTATCGACTACAGGTTGAACCCAGGGAGCACTGACGAGGATGATGCCAAATATTGGAGGACCAAATCCATTTAAGGGTAGAATAATATTGAGGTTTAGTACTCTCCAAGGGAACGACGAGCAGGAAACTGTTCACTGTGTATCGCCTAAGACAGATATGTAAATGGTTTCAGGACAGTATCTGATGAAGTGGTATGGGCGAAAACAATACCGACGAAAGCAGTACCGATGAACAAATTGGCGCCGTCTCCAGTGCCCAGGACAAACAGCAGCTACAAAAGCACAAATGGCAGTCACGATGGGAGAACAGTTTAAAGGTAAAATGGCCATTTCACCATGTCCCTAATATAACCTCTTGGATGGAGAATGAACATTGCAAGCTGAACTTCTACGTGACCTAGTTCTAAACTGTTCATGAATGCTTCCGGAAATTCCTGCACAGATTTGGACATGACATCTCCCCTATATGCCTAGACTGTGTAGATGAGGAAGAAAATGGCCCGGGGAAACTAGTTTTAAGCCAAAATCTGGTGTTGAATTCTGGAATTCTATGGAATCAATACAGCCACAGTATGAGCTGTGAAGGCTGCGAAGGCGAAATTTGATTTAATGTGAGAAAGCTTTACTAGCTCACCAGCCCTCCGCGAAGTAATACTTTACAGCAATCCTGCAGGGTGATTCATGCATACAGAGGGTGGATTTAGTAAGTAGGCACTGCGCGATGCTGAATCGTGCACATTTTTTTTGTTGAAACACAAGTTTCTTTCGAAGATCCAAACCTCCGGCACAAACCAAATAAAAACATTGGCTATTATGCATGAGCGATTTGAAGGCATATTCAACTCACTTGAAGGTGATGTGAACTGGTCACTAAAACGCTGCCATTTGACCCCATTACGCCTATTCTTGTGGGATTAAGCCTGATTTATAGGTCAGAGTCATGGAAAGATGATCATTTCGTAAGCGCTTTACTCAGAGAAGCCATTGTGGACATTAAGACAATGTTATATTCCACACTCACACACTTTACATACATACTCACATGATTGGTCATTACAACCCTTCAGTCAGAATTACAAACTAGCTTCTCACACCAATTATTTTGTGTGTGTTAATTTTATACATGAATGGCGGGATTTAAGTCATTTCAGAACGACAGATTTTTGGGCAATTTTTCTCGGCAATTTCATATACTCTCAGAGTTTTTGTTAGAAATCTGCTGAGAGGAAGTTGCCGAACAAATATTTTTTTACATTTCGTTTTGTTGGAGATGTCTGACCTAGGGATTAAACCATGGCCTCACGTCTAATAGGCCAACACATTACCTACTAGGGTACGGCGACACACTTTACTTTATATTAAATAGAAAACTAGCCTGCGCTTAGTGAAGGATACGATATTTATTTATTAAATAATTTGTTTAGTATCCTTAGAGGATAAGACTGCAAATAAATTGATTTAAAAAAGTAAATCCTCGAAATATTTTCTGTTGCTTGAAAATTTAAATGTTTCATTCTCAATTGATTTCTGCCTCCAAAGTCATGACATTAATAAACCAAAAGCTTTCACATCAATAATAGCTGACGCTACTAACTTAACTGCGATGATGGAAAAAAGTTTCAAGCAATTCCAGAGAAATAATTGACAAATTATGCCATTTTACTGGAAGCAAAAAATATGGTGGAACATATTTTATAGCATACCTTCCATGTTGCCTGCAGAAATGTATGAACCAAATCCATATTTAAGTAAACTGCCACAGAACCTGTAAAATAACTTCGTGTAGCATGCAACACAAAATATAACAAGAGAAGAGAAGTATGTGTATACAAAGAAAAAAAAAGGAAGACAAAACATATTAAATTTTTGACTTCAATAGGAAAAAAAAAATTGAAAATTATTTCAATTATTGATTCTCTCTTTAATTTCTACATTCACTGGCTCTTTATTTCCGGTACAGAAACACAAACAAACATTTATAATAATACAGTTAATATGAGTATATTAAAACAATACAGTTACTTAACATTCATAAGTATTCATATATCATTGCATATGCTTAGATACATAGGCAGATGAGTACAATCCTCGATTTACGTCGTAGTTGGTTCCAAAAAAAGGCGACGTAAATCGAAACGACGTTTATCGAATTTCATATTGCTCATACTACAAAGTAGTATATTTTTAACAAGGAACTTAAAAAAGTTATATGAATTTACAGTAATTCCTTGATTTAAGTCGCAGTTGGTTCAAAAAAAGGCGCGTAAGTCGAATGACAACGCAAATTGAAGTTAGAGGGAACAAAAAATTTGACGACGCAAATCGAAACAACGTTAATCGAGGCGACGTAAATCGAAGGATTATGTAGAAATGTGTACATAGATTAACACGTTTTATGTAAGGAAAGCCAAGAATCTTTCAGCTGAGAGAGAGTCAGGCAGGCAGACATTAATAAAACATTAGATTTCCAATATGTTGCAACACAGTCATATGATGTCTACAACTGCAGTGCAGGAAAAATTCTAACTGCATTAGCAATTTACAAATCGTAAGAAAGAGTGCGAGAGAGAGAGAGATAGAGAGAGAAAACGAAAAAAATATACAAATGTTTAGTAAAGAGAAAAACACAAATGCCGTAATAAAAATCAAGAAGCAAGATATTGCAACAGTAAGATAAAAAAAATTATAGACGGTTAAGTGTGGCTTTGAAATACTTTACACTTTACACAAGGATCGGATGGATGTCAGATGCCATTCTATTCCTTCACAAAATTCAGTATATTATCTCCACTGAACGTATTGAATCGATTTACGCATGAGCAACGCTGGCATTTATTAGGAATTTATTTCCAAAACAAAATCAATTGCTCGGAAATTGAACGAAAATTTCGCAAGAATGCCCGGTATACGCAAGTTTATTGCTAAAGTTCGTGAAATTGGTTTCATTGTTGATGCGCCAAGACGTAGGCATGCTCGTACAGTGAGTGCACCCGAAAATATCAAAGTTGTGACTGAGCGAGTGCGTGAGAATCCATCAACATCAACTTGTCATCTTTCTTAAGAATTGAACATTTCAGCCAACAGCTGAGGTCGAATTTTGCTAAAAGATGTCGATATGATGCCTAACAAAGTTTAATTGGTTCAAGATTTGGAACCGCATGACTTTCCGCTTTGTTTTCGCTTCGCTAGATGGGCTAACGAGAAACTGCACGATGACGTTGATTTTGCCAAAAAAAAAATAAACTTTGCAGATGTAACTCACTTTCATCTTGGTGGGTACGTTAATCAGAAAAATTGCCGAATTTGAATCTCAGAAAACCCACACGTGGTATTACAGAAGCCAATGCATCCATTACTTGTGACTGTTTGGTGCGGCTTATGGAGCGTAGGCATCATTATCCCATATTTCTTTGAAAATGATGAGGCGTCAACCATTACGGTCAATGGAGACGCCTATTGCACCATGATAACCGATTTTTTTGGACCCGCTCTTCATGGTATTGATGTGAACGATATTTGGTTTCAATAGGATGATGTAACTTGCCACACATCTCATGCCACAATCAATTTATTATTTATTAGGCTCACGCCTAATATCCAATGTGGCATGAGCTATGTGCTACATATTGTACCGCATATTGCCTAGAAAATTACCAATGAAGTTCGTTTGTATTGTATGCGTCAGTGCTTTCTCGAATATTTAATTTATAGGGGAATTGAAGCCTCTTGAGTTTTGAAACATTTAATGTCATGTTTTGAAAACACGAAAAGGTTTAAATCTCACGGTTTTGATGGCGCAGTTCACATCACCACTACGCTCGCACAGGATATCACATCTGACATGAATTGTGTGGTGCGTAGCGCTATTTTGGTTACCGTTTGTGACCAAGGTATACAATGCAGGCCAAAAGAAGACTGTCCCAGCCAACATGATTTTCAAAGAATGATATTGATAATGACTTGAGTCTTATATAATTTGGGGTCATCCAAGTGTGACAATTTTGTTTGTCTACGTATCCATTCATCCAGAAATCGTCTGCAGAACTAAAGATAATTTTTCGATATAAATTAGAGACAATTTTCATCTGCTCCATAGCCCATCCAGCGAACACATATCGTTGTCTTTGGTCATTTAGCATCAGTTCCTGAGTCTGTTAAATTTTGTATGACTGCAGGTTCAAGTTATGTATTGAGGTCTGCGAAAAGCGAAGTGCTGGTAAACGACTTGAAATCAGCAACCTCGAGTCATACTGTACCACTCAGCCAGGATTACAACCTAGCTTCTCACAGCACTTATGTTATCTGTGTGTTAATTTTATCGATGAGTGGCGAGACCTACAGTTTAAAATCCATTCCGAACAACAGATTTTTGAGAAGCTTTTCATAGCAATTTTATTTACTCTGAGAGTTTTTGCCAGAAATCTGTTGAGAGGAAGTCGCCGTTGAAATATTTTTTTCATATTTAGTTGAAAAAAATGATCTGTATGATCTGGAGTTTGAAACGTGGCCTCACGTCTAATAAGCCAACACACAACCGGTGACTTCATATTTCCTTCTCTCCGATTTTGCTACAAATGATAATAATTAAAGCATGGATTGTAGGGCTTTTTCAATATCCTGAAGATTCTTTTCAAATGCACATCATTGTCGATAACAAAGCCAACTTAGTTGTTTTAACCATAAAGTGTCTTGCGGTTGTATGATTGCATCTGAATATTTACTAACACATACACACAGTCACACTGTCATACGTATAGTATACACACATAGATATGGAACCAATATTATTACTGTAATGAAAGTACCATTTACCCTATAATTGACACCCTGTTACTATATTCTTCACTAGTTCCAATTTGTCTAGTATGTCCCTACTGATTTTATGAGTTTTCTCAGCAAAAGCAAAGCTTGCAATGTAGTTTTTCGATTAACCTTTGACCTGAGCAATCTATAGAACAATCTCTCAAATGTTTGTATTCAACTTTTCGGCTTAGCTGTACTGTAGCATTTGTTCGCCATCAGTCTCCCATAAATTCATTGTAGAAATGCATTCACATCCTCTCAAGATTAAAATGAACAAATTTATCTGTCACGTGGTTTATTTGTATTGCTTAGTAATGTATGTACAACTGTGTGCTTGTGTATGAATTCATGTTAGTGTTTGTGTGTACAAAGTATCAAATCGTTTTCGAATAGCTCTTCTCTTCTTATATTTTCACATCACACGAACAAATGCAAACCGACTCAATATCAACAATTTTTTCTTTGATTTCTTTATTTCATATTGACATGTAGATGCCGTTATAATCTATTCAATACAAAGACATTATTGGCTTATGTATGTGTATGTGCGTGTCTTCTCATTCATAAGCCATTTGAAAGCGCAAGAAACTGTCTTTCTAGGAAATGCAAGGAATATGACAGCATTTCTAGTGTTTGAATATTTTATGAAATTGCAAGTAAATCATGGCAATGGAATATCGATTGCCTATATGATTGCCACATAGTGGGCCCAATATAAACTTTTTTGCACTTACACTTTAGCCTCTTGTAACTACTGGAATACCATCCAGGGGTATCATCAGTACAGGATGTTTTCGTAGTACAGTAGTAGATTTTTCGCTTTCCTAGTCAAAGAGAAATCATAATGGTGATATGCCTTCTTTGCAATAGAATTCTGTAAGAAATCCCTTACGCAATGTGCATTGGTATCGGAAATTTTATTTGTTCTAGCAACTGTACTTGATTTTCTTTTTTTTTAATTTTTTTTAACATTTATTTGAAAAAGATTTTTTAAAGAAAATATTAAAAACCCTTTTCAATTCTCTTAAATATATGTATGTATGTAAACACATGACGCTCAACCCATATGTTCGTACATATGTATGCTACTTATGTAGCATTTAGAACATGCCACTTAAGCCCCATTTGCATCATAAATATTGTCACTTCAAATGTTTAGAAGAAACATTTTCCCAACAATTAAATGTCAATGAAGATTATCGTCAATTTCAAGGTAAATTTGGTTAAAATGCGAATGTGTGTGTGCTTGGGTATATGTATTCCTATGTTTGTATGTACATATATTCGTATAAGCTTGTGTGTGATAAAGATTTGTGCCCACATTATTAACGATTAATGTCAATAACGTTTTGTGTCTAAAGTGTTATACGGTGGTGTTTGTGAGACAACAAAATAGCCAAAGACGACAATATGTTTGCCAAGGGGAAGAGAGTGAGAGAGAGAAAGAGAGAGAGAGACATTCATTTATACCAACATATATTTGAAGGGGTAAAGCAATTAGAGATTCTAATGTGATGATAAAGAAAGTCTTTAACTTTTAAACCAAAAACAAAAATACAAGAAAATGAGGGTTTGGTTCGCTACAGCGTTGGTTCGAACAACAAACTCAAAAAGGGTTTAAATACCCCTTCAAATAATCCATATAGTGCGTATCTATAATGCAAATTCCCGTCACGACTCCTTCAACTACACTGAGCGTGCTTCTTTGGAGTTTAAGCAGCCTTGCAGTGCAATTGAACATTGTCTCCTTCCTCCACCCTTGCAGTATGACTTCCATTCAGAGTTGGGCAGATTTTCGGCACCGTTCTGCCCATATCCGAAGTAGCCCACCTGCGGATGACGAAGCCTGTGAACGCATTGTTAATCATGAATTAACAATTTGTCAGACAGTTCGATGGTTGTACCGTGCCTGGTAAGTTCATCCGCACTACATTGTGTCCCGGATTCCAAATGATGTGGATATCGCCTTCTTCCGCCACACTTGCAGTACGTTTTCCATCCAGACTTTGCCACATTTTCTACGCTGTTCCGCCCGTTTCCGAAGTAGCCCAACTGCGGTTGACGTAGAGCTCAGAGCGACTCAAATAGTCAAAGATTTGTCCGAATCTGTATTATTTGAAGGTATAGAGATGGATTGTAGAAGTTCTAGAACGTGCTAAGTAAAGCAGTATCACTTAGCATTTTACTTTAATTTTTAAACAAACCTCGTATATACTTTGAAAATAATTTGAAATGAATTGAAAATTTCCTTTTTTTTACTTCACTTTATATTCCTATAAGACAGCCATACAATGGCCATTCCTTGCTCGAGAACTTCTTTTAATTACAAGTTTTCGATTAAATGAAGTGAAGTGAACTTTTTTTATACTTTAGAAACGAATAAATTTTTTCAAAAACGAAAACGTTATTAAACTCGAGTTGAGATCTCTATCTTACTACCTAACTCGGTCCGATATGAATTATCCGTATTAGAAAATGAACAAAGAACTGCACAAACTAAACCACACAATAGCAAGCAGACAAATAGGCAAACAATAGAAAAAATTCTTCCTTTAAAAAATCAAAACCAAAATGAAATGGAAAAAAGGATTCCATTTGGTTTCGATCAAGGACCGACAAATAGAAAATGGTAGCAAAGAAGCACATCTTCCAGCCAACATTGTTTGTGCTTGGCTTTCATAGTAATTTAGCCAAGAAGAAGATGGTTATTGTGTGATAAGGATTTCTGTATTTGCAAGTTAGCCACAGGATATGAAAGGTAAAGGCAATCCTTTAGAATGTATACGGAAAAAAGAAAGAAGAATAAAGTTTTGTAGACAGGAATACGGCTAAGACTCTACAAATTTGCTAGCTCTGGCCGGTAACGTAGAAATATTTTATGAGATTTGATGCCAACGATATTGCAAAAGAACTTCTTTGTTTTTATTATTTTCTTTCGGATTTGTTTTGAAGAATTTTTAATTTCAAGCATTATTCCCTTAATTCACGTAAACGAATTCGAAAAAGTTTCTTGGTTCACTGTCTGATTAATTGATTGTTCAACAACTTGTTGCTATTTGGCAGGAAATTTCAATGGAAGTCCTGTTTCTGAATAAGCAATCGATTTTAAGAAACAACAATACTATTCAAACGGATTTCTGAGATATTTTTTTCGTGAGAAATATATTTACTCTCAGACCTTTTGCCAGAAAACTGCTGAGAGGAAGTCGCCGAAGAAATATTTGTTCATATTTTCGTTTTGATGTCTGACTTTGGGTTTGAAATGAGGTCTTATGTCTAATAAGCCAACATACTACCTACTAGACTAAGGCGGCTTCAATGGGTACGTTAATAAGCAAAATTGCCATATTTGGGGCTCAGAAAACCCACACAGAAGCCAATGCACCCATTACGAGTGACTGTATGGTGTGGCTTGTGGAGCGGAAGCATAATTGGCCCATATTTCTTTGAAAATGAAGACGGCGCAACCATTACGGTCAATGGAGACATCTATCGCACCATGATAACCAATAGTTTTGATAGTATTGATGTGAACGATGTTTGGTTTGAACAGGACGGTGTAACTTGCCACACATCTCATGCCACAATCGATTTATTGCGTCAAACGTTTGATGGCAGTTTAATTAGCCGAAATGGTGGGACAATTGGCCGCCAAAAACCTTTAATTTGACACTGTTGAACTATTTTCTTTGGGGCGACGTTAAAGAAAATTGTTATGTCGACAAACCAGAGATAACTGAGCATTTGAAAGCCAACATTCGTGATGCCTTTGCCGAGGTATGACCACATACACTCAATACAGTGCTCGAGAATTGGTCCAAATGAATGAGGTACTACGGGGCCAGCTGCAGCAGCCATATTAATGAAATAATATTCCATTTCTAACCGAAACAATTGTACTTCAAAAGAAACAAATAAATTTGGAAAAATTTCAAACAATTTTTGTTTGATTGCATTTTTAAATATAAAATTTTGAAAAGGCCTACCCTTTAATAATTTTCGATTGTAGATGGGCATTGTCTTCATGGCTGATGAACATATTTTATAAGGAATTTAATTGTGTTTTAATTTCAGAAATTCTTTTAAATTATTAACAAAAAATTACAATCATTTATAATATAATAATAGCATCATTGCATTATAAATTTGCCTTCTACCGTAATATATTTAATTTTTTTTAATTTTCCTTCTTTTTTTTGTTGATAAATTCGAAATGCCATACACATGTTTAGCATATTTCATGCAGGGGATTCTAAATGTAAATTACAAACCATAATCTTAACAAATACAAACACACACACATACACACCTACATTCCCACACACATTACTAATATATTGGCTGAAACAAATACTCCATCGTATCGGAATGTATACTTATGCCCATAAGCGTTTTTAACCCAATGTTCCCACACCCGCATGTTGGAACAATAAATAAAGGCTACCACCACTCCAAATGCGTCCGTCCTTCACTACTCCACCTTTCCACATCCCTATTAATAATAAACATTTATGCGCATTTAAATCCATGGAATTAATATCCTCGTATATCCTGCTCCTGCTTATTGTTTTTGTTTTTCTTAACAGGATTACAGGATAACAAATACCGTATACTTCAAGAGGCCTTTACAAACGAGAAGCAGCAGCAGTAGTTGAGGCACTGCTGGTTATAAAAATGAAAATGAATAGAAAGCCATAAAAACGGAATACAACAACAACAACAACAACACCCTGAACAAAAGAAATTACAATTGGCCTGATCTATGAATTCTAAATAAAATTAAAAAATTTTATTTTCCTGGCATTTGTTTCCAGTAGCTGTGGTAATAAAATATTCGTTTATTTCTGGTTGTTTTCTGCTACAAACCAGAGAACGCATAAGGAAAATCGTTAAAAATAGAAATAAAACATGAAAACAAAAGAACAAACGAAACGAATGTGTGAAATGAAATTAAAATATTCAAATTTTATCAAATAACGAGGGTAGGAGTTTTAATGTTACACTGCCAAAAAAAAATTTTTTGTCTTCAAGCATTCAATGTTTTAAGAGCATCGAAAATATAATTTCAATAAATCGAGGTTGACCCCATGAATGTAAACATAAATCACCTCCCCCATCAGGATCAAACTCTGCGAATTTACGCGAATAACAATCTGAAGTAGTCTTTACTCTGAAACACTGGGCTTACATGGATCATGACAATTCCTACTAAAAGTTACCTTAACACAGTTCTCGATGCATTGCTAATGCTCACCACTTGCTTGCTTAATTGGCCATTAACAGCCCGATTAACAGATTTCGGCCTGCCTACGCCAGTTGCTCACACCAATCGATGACAGGGCTTCTTCGATTTGGTCCTTTCAACGCAAACAAGGTCGTCTTCTCGCCGACTTTCGCAGATCCATCCTCTTCCATTCGAACGACATGGCCGAGCCAACCCAGCCGCTGGATGTTAATTCGCTGCACAACGTCTCATACAGTTCACTGTTGGATCAGATGCGTAAATTATCGTCAACTCGAACTGCACCGAAGATCTTACGTAGGATTTTTCTTTCGAATACTCACTCTCAAGGCTGCTGCATCAGTGCTTAATATGGTCCATGTCTTATGCTCACCACACTGATGTTAATATTAGGAAATATTCAGGCAACCTTAAAGGTAACGAATGAACTTTGCATAAATTATTCTGAGTGAGTGGGTGAACATGAGGGCATGATAGGTACTTAAGTCGCAGATGAGCTAACATGCATACATAATAGGTCGTTACAACCCTTCAGTCAAGATTACAACCTAACTTCTCACACCACTTATGTTGCGTGTGTTAATTTTATACACGAGTGGAGGGACCTACAGTTTTTTAAAGTCGATTTTTAGAGAAACTTTTTATGGCGATTTTAGTTTCTGCCAGAATTTTTGCCAGAAATCTGCTGTCAGCTCACTGACCTGCGGTTTGAACAGCGGTCTCACACTACCTAGTAGACTACGACGACTTCAATGGACTAGCATAGGCCGATATTAGATTGCTTCGACTATTGGATCTTTGCTCCGGAGCGTCTCGGATCTAACTCGACCAAACCTTACTAGCTCAGCTGGATCTGTTCAAAACGGAAATTTATCAACAAAAAGGAACTGCCAACAGCACCAGAGCTGTTATAACAATAAGCACTAGATGGCATCCGATCTTGTGAACTGATTGTACAATATCAGGACCAGATTATTCCGTATTATTATGATAACACATCTTTTGGACGAATCAAAATAAATACACGCCACATTTACATGAGAATTATTGCGATTGCAGCCAGACTTTTTGATTATCCCCACAAATTGTTATTCCTGAGACTTTACAATATCTTGACCTAGATTCCATAGACCCATCAAAGGGTTCATCCCAACCTATCTAGAGTTCCTAATCAGATTTTATTACACCCGGTGCATCACAGAAGTAAACTTATATAATCCATATAAAGTGTTATTCTGGTAGTCGAAATGACTTAATCACGCTCGTTTAGTTCCCTCACATATTCAAACTGAAGTTAAAGATGAAATCCGAGATCATCTGAGATGTGTTTCTACTGGCAATTGTGATGCCAACAGAAGAATATCTGTGTTCTTAGACAGAATGCTCCTATAGTTCCTTGATTCCAATGAAGTCCAACATACCATGTATCCAGAGTGAAAAAGCGGCATGACTACTGTGGTGTCAAACCAGTTTACCATACTTGGCCTCAGATACCAGAATATACTTACTGACTTGCTGCATATGTGGTACGCATTAGAATTCATTCTTAATCTCTTTGTTGTTTTATTTTCGATAACAATTTAGAGTCAAGTGTACTCCGCAAGTATTTGAAAGTCTTATTCCAACACCAGAAGCAGAAGAAGTGAATTAGGAAACCCTACCGCCTTATACCTTCTACTGAATTGGGGGGTGATATATCCGGCTTAAGCCACCAAATCCTTACTTTGAGTTTATGAGGGTAGGTCTTCTAGCGCCGACTCCATGACTCCACTAATCGCGCCTTAGGGCTACTAAATTGTCAGCATAAGCCACAATTTTCCTTTCCTTGCTTTTGAATGGTTTCATTATGGCATTAAACGCAAATACAATGGGAGTACGGCACAAATCGTTGTAATGTTCCCCGGTTAACAAGTTTCCTAGCTTTTCATTCTCCCCATGCCGATTAGATTTACTGTGGAGCATTCCATTTGACAAAGGAAAGTTAAACATCTGGACATTTTGGTTCATCCCTTATAGACGACATCTTATTTAAATAGTCTTTTCTACATTTTAGTCAGGTCTAAAACCTAGCTTCTCACACCACCTATTACGTGTGTATTAATTTTATTCATGAGTTGCGGGACTTACCATTTAACGACAGATTTGAGTAACTTTTCATGGTAATTTTATTTATTCTCTGAGTTATTGGTAGAGAGGAAAGTCGTCGAAAGAAATATTTTTTCAAGTTTAGTTTGAACCACAGTCTCTCATCTAATAAGATAACACACTACTTAATAAACTACATACATACGTACATACTTGGTCATTACAATTCTTTAGTCAGGATTACAAACTAGCTTCTCACACCACCCAAGTTCGGTATGTAAATTTTATCTATAAGTGGCGAGTCAGACAGTTTAAAGTCGACTCCCACCGAAAGATTTTTTTGAGAACCTTTTCATGACTCTCCGAGTTTTTGCAAGAAATTTGCTGAGAGAAAATCTCCGAAGAAACATTTTTCGTTTTGTTCGAGATCCCTGAACTGGGGTTTGAACCATGAGCTTTTGTCATATTTTGTTTGGTTGGAGATGGTAAGCCAGGGTTCGAACTACGGTCTCTCATCTAATATGCCAACATGCCTACTAGACTACGACGATTTCACACACTAGACTATGGCAACATCAATATTCTCAAAAGCGCATTTGATATCCAAGAAAGATCTCGATAAGCATGTTGTAAGTCGTGTATCTATTGTGTCCGTAAAAGAAAATAAACTGATTGGCTGAAATCCTTTGAATTAAAATTATCATCATCTCTCTCCTTACCATTGGGGCCATTAGTAATCTTTTCTAATATCTGTTAGAAGCTTCACAGTTGGAAATGGTGAAACTCACCTTCGTAGCAATAGTTGCTTGAGAATGTTGGCCTCCATCTCAATACATCCATACTTACCTGTTCTGCTTTCAATTCTTTATACACTGTGAGTTTTTTTTCCATTTAAGCATAGAGTGTTCATCACAAAAAAAAACCCAAGAACACCACAGACAATCAGTCCAAATAATTTTTAACGGGTGCTTATTTGAAAACCCTTTTAAATATTCATCCTATTTTCGTGGCTTTATCTCCACGTGTATTTCTACATATTTTTTCCTTTTGAAACCTTCTTTTATTGTTAACACGTGACATTTTAATGGTTGCAAAAATACAACCGGATTTTTATGTTTTCGAAACCCAGAATTGTGCGTAAAAATATGTCATCTCTTGCCTTTCGTTTCTTCCGTTCCCTCCCCTTTAATGAAAATGTTTATATCGTATGCGTATGTGTGTATTGTACTCACCCCTCCCTTGAACAAATTGTCACTATGGCTGACACTTAATAAATGATGTGTGGTGGTGAAATGTAACCCGCTTTAATGTTGTAGGCCAGAATAATTTATGTGTGCCAACCATAGCAATCGTGGAATGGTTGGTTGGTTGTAACCTCTCAATTGGCATAAGATTACAAAGGCATTTGCTTTTACCTCCCCTTCCCACCACATAACAGAAAAAAATTCTTTAAAGGATTTCTTTTTCTTTCGTTGTTTAGTGTCAATTGGCTTTTTGGAAAAGTTAAATATTTTTGACAACAAAAAACAGACAGACAGACAGGTAGATGTGACAAATTGTTGTTGTCTGTCAGGTTTCATTAAATTACAGGTTGTTTGTGCTTATCAAAGGAAAATATTAGAAATGTGGAGAGGTTTTGCTTGCGTAAAGAAGGAAACATTTTTTAAGTTTTTAAGTCTCGAAATATGGCACAAAAAGCAAAACAAATCAAAGACGTTTAAGCGTCACGATAAGCGAACTTGGGTTATCTTTTTAGAAACAAAGTTAGAAACTACTGCTGCTTGTAGAAACTCAAAATTGCTCATTGAATGTAACAAACGCCAATAGGCTTAACAGTTGGTCGGCAATGTTTACATATGTATATACAGTTTCTAACGTATTGTCGAGCTGTTCCAGCTTCCCTATGAAACATTCATCAAACAGGGTAAATTTGAGCCGTATTTAACAATTGCTACAGTAACGCATATCAGCCCTCAGTGTCATCGAAGCATTGAAATCGCAGAACTTGGAATGCATAACATTAGTGTGCAACTTTTCAAAACTATTTTCAAACCACCAGCACAAATTTTGCCTGAGCTGTAATCAAGTAGGTAATGTCAATCGGTCGGAAATTGTACAAAAATGTCGTACAAAAGTTGATCGCACAGAAGGACCAACAGCGCCCGGAATACGCAAGTCTTTTGCTAAAGTTTAGGAAACTGGATTCATTGTTCGGGTGCGTACACCCGAAAATATCGAAGCTGTGGCTGAGTGTGTGCGTGATATCCATCAACATCAAGAATTGAAGATTTCACGCACCAGTTTACGTCGAATTTTCCTAAAAGACCTCAGTATGACGTCTTACAATGTTTAATTGGCTCATGAGTTAAAGCCGCCATGACCATCCCCTCCGTTTTCGCTTCGCTAGATGGGCCAACGAAAAACTGCACTATGATATCGATTTTGTCAAAAAAATATCATCTTTTCGGTTGATGCTCATTTTCATCTTAGTGGGTACGTTAATAAGTAAAATTGCCCTATTTGGGGCTCAGCAAACCAAAACCCAATGCACCCATTACGAGTGATTGTTTGGTGCGGCTTGTAGAGCGGAGGCCTCATTGGCTCATATTTCTTTGAAAAATATGACGGCGATTTTTTTGTTCCCTCTCTTCGTGGTATTGATGTGAACGATGTTTGGTTTCAACAGGATGATGCGACCGTAGTCTAGTAGGCCGTGAAGTCGACGTAGTATAGTAGGTAGTGTGTTGGCTTATTAGACGTAAAGCCAGGGTTCGAGTCCCAGGCCAGACATCAAAACAAAATACAAAAAGTATTTCTTCGGCGATTTCCTCTCAACAGATTTCTGGCAAAAACTCTGAGAGTAAGTAAACTTGCCATGAAAAGTTTCTCAAAAAATCTGTCGTTCGGAGTCGAATTTAAACTGTAGGTCCCGCCACTCATGTATAAAATTAACACACACAACATGAGTGGTGTGAGAAACAAGGTCAATAATCCTGACTATAGGGTTGTAATTACTAATTATGTATGTATGTATGTAGGATGATGCGACTTGCCACACATCATGTCACAAGCGATTTATTGCGTCAAACGTTTGATGACCGTTTAATTAGCCGAAATCGTAATGTCAATCGGCTGCCAAGAATTTGACATTTTTGACAATTTGAGTATGGACTGTCAGGAGCCGTTAAAGAAAAGTGTTATGCCGCCAAACCAGAGATAATTGAGCATTTGAAGGCCAACATTTGTGATGCCATTGCCGAAATAGGACCCAATGCACTCGAAAAAGTTCACTAAAATTAGTCCGATCGCAGGAGGAACTGTGAAGCCAGCCGCGGTAGCCATATGCATGAAATAATATTCCATTTCGAAGCGGAACTATTGTACTTTACAAGAAAATTAAAATTTTTGCAAAATTTCAAACCGTTTTTATTTCATTTTTAAATTAAAAACTTTTAAATGGTCCACCTTATATATACAAGACAACGGTTTGATTTAACCTGTCTATAGGATAGTAATGGCTAACAATGTGTGCTCAAATGCTTCACTTTAATGTATAAACTTTAAACCTCCTCCGATTGAATTATTTTCACTTTTAATGTTTGTACGTGTGTATCGAAACTAATTTGGTCTTCAAGTAAATAATTCCCAATAAAAAATCCTTTCTATGGAGATGATTTTAATTTTTCATTCAATATCCTGTTTGCTTATTTTCATTTGATTATTTCAGATGTAAAACGGACTCTCTCCTTGACACAATAGTGGTATGTATGTATGAGTACATATATAAAAATCATCCATTACAGAATATTTAAATCATTTACGAGTAATAAATCACATACAATTTGTTTAATTATAAGGGAACTATAATTACTGCCATGCCAATGAACACTGTAATGTCATGCCATGCAGTTGATGAATGCATTTGTATGTGTAAGTAAGTAAATTTGATATCATCTTTATATTTAACTGTATATCAGTATCCTGGTGTGTTATATACTCACACATACTCGTACATATGTACATACACGCACATACTTGCAGAGAGATGATCAAATGGTCACCGATAGTCTGAATGAATCCGCACACAGAAGCACAGGCAGAGAGAAATGTTTTCATACGTTTTATATCCTTCATACCCTTGGGCTGCAGTAAATTATAAGAAGAAATATTTTGTGATTGTGCGATTGTAAATCAGATGATTTATTGAAATAACAACAACAGCAACAACAATTTTATTTAAAACAAAAATTTTTGTTTGTTTTTGTTTTCTGTCAAAAGTGAATGTATTGGTTAACAGGAAGAATAAAAGTTTCAATCCACTTGTGGAGTATTCAATTCAAATTGAAACGTTTGTCAGGCCTCCTAATTGTTTAAGGAACAAGCCACTGTACTTCACACACGTGAGTCCCATACAGATAATCCCTGCAAGAATCCTGATCTAACCGAGAAACTCAAAAAAGTAGGTTCTAGTCGTCGCAACGGGCCGCTATGTTTGCTCAAGTGAGCTTTGTGATATCAGAACTACCACTCCGACCTAAAGGTTCTAGTCGAACTTTACATTGTCTTTCTTTAGCCGCATATGAACTATAGTTTAACAGTGAAGCAGATCGAGGTGTGTTGATATTTCTGTTAAGCCAATGCTTGGCAGATTATCATGAATCATTTTCTACCAAAACAATGCTGGGAAGACAATTGTGGAACTAAATTCAAATTTAACAAAAAACAAAGGCAAAGGAATCACGGAACCCAATTTAGTACAGCTCTGTACATGTTCAATAACCATATGCATGACTTCTTGCAGACTGAAATCTGTCTCGACCGAATTTAATGCCCACTTAATACTTTCTTGGTAGACACACGAAATTTACTCTCAACTGGTGTAATGCGTTATTAGATCAGTTCCACTGCCCTGGTTATAGCGAACATCTTAGTGTGGAAGAGACTGCAATCATCAGTGATCCTACAGCACAGCTTCGCATCATCCTCAAATTAAACTCCCGTCTCCCTTAATTTTAATGCCGACAGCTCAGTACCAATTAGTATGCGTTATGAGGATCATTCGGTAGATTGAAATAAGTCTCTAGCTTACTTAAGAGTAAAGAGGTTAGCATGCTTGGCCATCGCGAGGTCATCTTGTTTCCACCAGATGCAAGAAGTGCACTGAGGCCTAAGTTCTCATATGCCTTTAGGCCAAGGCGGGCCACGCTCCAATACTGCATGAAGCGATTCACCCAGATTTTAGATGCGACTACATGGCACAGGATGGGTTGCTAAAGCTTTTATCGGTAATGGTAACATAAAGACCTTCACCGATGGCTCAAAAATGGAATGTGGCACTGTTTATTGGAATAGACCCCAGGAATTCTAACGGTACACTGCGTTATTGGAAGTTTCACTGACAAGCTCAGTCTGCACCACCAGCATTTCCACAAAAACTGACATGATGTGAAGGAAACGGAATCGATGCAACACCTTCTATGCGAGTTCGCTGCACATCAGGACAGACTTTATAGGCTTTTGGGTGTCAGAACGTTTGAGAATTTGAACATGGTGGGGAATGTGGCACTAAGGGAACTGGCTGGTTTCATCCGGATCTCGGGGTGGTGAATATCTACCACTAACGGATCATGGCAAGGGGTCTTACCTCACACTGGGTCACACAGTGGAACATATGGCCACCGAGTGAACTTGCCTGTGAACGATAAGCTACCCACTCACCTAATCTAATTTCTACAGATTGTCGAGGAGACTTCAGTAAAGACTCTGGTGAACAGCTTAATCTTTTTGCGTTCCTAACTTTCAACACAATTTAACCAACTTTAAGCCGCAGTAACATCATTTTTTTTTTTTTTTTTTTTTGGTTTGTAACAATTCCTCTCATGTTTTGACTCTTAAGTTTTGTAATCTCTTTACAATAACAAAGAGGACAATAATTTCTTGAAGTTTATTGCCACAGCAAAAGCTAAAATCATCCACAACGACAACAACAACAACAAATTCAATACAAAAACAAGAAAAAAAGAAAACAAACTTTAACAAAGTGAAACGATGTACAACAGCACGAGGAACACAAGCGTACGAAAATTCAAGAAAAAACTTTTTTCTCAATATCTTGTTGATATGTGTGCCCAAAAACAACACAGCAACAATACAAAGAAGAATAAGAAAATAACAACAACAATAAATACAATCTTTTTGACCAACTTTTACCTGTGTATCATACATACACACAAACATACATACATACATGTATACATTGATGACATCGTTATGCTGGTTTTAGTTTCTCCCATTTTTTTCCTCTTCTTTGATTTTCTTTATTAGTTTTAGCTTATATTGCTGTTGTTGTTGTTGTCGTTCCAATATATTTTTAAAGTACCTGTGCTGTGGTGTATTATGCGAACAAAAGATTTTTCCGTTTTACCTTGTGCTGGCCAATACTTCTTTCTTTGGTTTTTTGGGTGGGCTATGCTTTGGTTTCGCATGACACAAATTTCTTAACAATAGAGGGTCACGTTGGCCAAGAAACAAGAAAAGTTTGAAACCAATACATAGAAAGAGAGAGAGTGAGAGAAGAGTGATAAAAAGTTTTAACATAATCATGGCAAGGTTATTAGTGTGTGTGACAGAGAGAGAGAGAGAGAGTAAGATGAAGGAAATGAAAATAAGAGTAAATATTAAAGAGGCTTTGTTGGTCAAGCATCCAATAACAAGGGAATCAAGAAACCGCACGTACGACAATACAACGCAAACTAATATTAAATTGCATTATGGGTTGTAATGTAGAAAATGTAACCAAAAAAATGTAAAAAAAAACTTCCTTAAGCAGTCATGTCATGGCTTTCTGAAAGGATTTATACGCGAAATCAAGCAGACAAAGGGAAGCAAATTATGTAGGAAAACAATTATTGACAGCTGTCAGGGGCAGTGCTCTTTCAATCACGGGCATCGATCTATGCTTAATAGCTTTAAGTCAATGGACCCATTAGTCAGTCGCATTGTGGTCTATATATGCAGGTACGTTAAATACATTAATCCGTTTGTTTGAACACATTCTCACAGGAAATAGTTTCTGGGCGTTAAAATTCGTAGTTCGTTAAGGATCCATATTAACCATCGTTTCTATTGACAAAAAAAGAAAACGAAATTTAAGGTTTCCAAAGCTTCAGTAAAAGCGGAACAGTCTACTAACAAAACAATTCGCTACTGTTGGTACTCATTCGATGCTGGGTTCCCCGAGTAACGGCTGTAGAACTGCAGACGTTTGTGGTTTTTCAAAAATGTCGCATGAAGTTGGTCGTATCTTCATATCTAAATTTTGCCTGCCTTCTTATTATTTAAAAGTCGTTAAGGCACGCTTCAAACTAATCCGTCAAACTAGTTCAGAGTCACTGAATATGCTCAAAAGTTGTAGACATAGCTACATTACAAAAAACTCTGCAGAAAAGAAATCGTGCCTATAGTCTACAGAGGGTAGCCTTTCCTAGTCTGATTTAGTGACCATTACTTTCTAGATTACGACTGATCATTGGACATTCTACAATACCACCCATTCCGCTATGACGAGTCAAAACCTTTATAAGATTTCTTGATAGATTAGCCTGAAGAAGTGTGGTAAGGAAGACTAACTGCTTAACTAAGGAAAAATAACTGCCATTGCCGCGCCATTTCTTGCTAACTCATCTGTAATGTCATTCCCCCCTTCGCCATAATAAAGCGGAACTCAGCTTAGTACCACCCAGTACATGTTTACGAGAGGTATATGAGGGCCTTTCAGCAGACTGAAACCAGTCTCGAAGGAATTTAATGCCCATTTACTATCTTCAAGGTAGACAGACAATATCTACCCTCTCAACTGGTGTAATACGTTCTTAGACCAGTTCCACTGCCTTGGTTATGGCGAACATCTCAATGGGGAAGACAATACATTCACCAATGATCCTATAGGACAGCTACGCAAAATTCTCAAAGTACACTCCCTCCTTCAACTCCCTGTCAACTGAGTACCACTTAGTCTTAGGGGGAGTGTTTCTGCAGTCTCAAGCTAAGGTAATGACTAGCCAGCCTAATGATGTCCACCCTATTTCCTGGCACAATTCGTTCTAATATGAGTTCCACTTATCGGGAGCACCTTAGTCTGGAAAAACCTACATTTATAAGGGATTCCATAACATGGATTCATGACATCCTCAAAATAGGCTCCCACCAGCATCGGTCTTCAAGCCGTCTGTAAAGAGCACCCAGAAAATTTGCTCGAGCAACGAGATCGTGGACACCTTGGTGGACTGAAGTAAAAAATGATTTCATGTGAACAGTAGTTGAACCCGAGTTGGTTCTTGTCCTCTAAATTGCAGAAAAATATACATTTCCAAAGTTAACTAGCAATTATAAAGAAATGAATGGTTATGTATCATTGAATAACTCTACTGCTAATTTGTACCGATCCGGTCCCATAGTGCAATATCTAAATACACTAAATTTCTAACTGACTTGCTTGTGAATATTTGTACACGAGCTTCTCTTTTTATGATATTTTGAATATGACCACACACACCACTCTAACTACTCCATATAGGCTGAAGCATGGATGCATACTCACTTGTACATACAATTTTTGTACGACTAAAGACAAGGGCTACATTTATAAATAAAATTTATGTACCATAAGGCCTATTTTGTATACGAAAATGAATAGAAATTCTGGGAGAAACTATAAAACATACTGAAATCAGGGGAGAATAATTGCTGTCATACGAATAATGATTTAAAATACGAGAGATTTTACGTTCGATTCTCTTTTTAAATGTAAATTTAATACAAATTTTGGCAGTAAATTAATAACATTCGTTGACCTTTAAGATGTTGTTTAAAAAATCGATTGTTAAGCAGAATACGAAAATGTTAAGGACAGATCCAGCAGTTTTTGGTCTCCAAGTGACATATTCAGAAACCAAAGAGAAGCTCGCGTTAGTGTAAGCCCTTGCTCGACTACAACTTGTCCGGAGAGTACAAAGGACAGGACATTGTGAAAAATATACTCCAACTTGAGAGACCCTATGCAACCAGCATCTTTAAAAGCATGCTTCCGATAATGATTGTAAGTTAAACTCAAATAGAAATGGAAAAACAACAAATAAATAAAGAAAATTTTTTGATAAGTGAATGAATAGCAAAGAAAAACCTTGACATACCATATGCGAGAGTATCAAAAACATGGAAGAATTTCTTACACAAAAATTCTTAAAGCAAGTGAAAGTTTATCGATTTTGTTTTTCACCTTTTTTTTTGCAAATATTTCGCAAAGACATTAAACCAATTACACTTGTTTTCGCCCCGCCGCTCCTCCTTCTACAACGCCTTTCTTGGGTACTATAGTGGCCTTAAAGTCATCATCGCAATGGCAGAAAACGATTTGAAACAGAACTCACGATTAGAATGCAAGAACAAGAACGAACACTCTTAGAAAATAAAACAAGAATCATCAAGAATAACAGAGAATTGAAATTCGAAGTTGTTGCTGTTGTTCTTATTTTTCTTTTTTTGTTGTTGTAACTTTTAAGTTAAAATTTAATTTCACTTCCTCTGACTGTGTGTGAAGGTCATGAACATTAAAGGGTGGCCAGCCAAAATAAAACGAATATTTTTGAAAAGTTTAATTCCGTTGGAGAAACTCAAATGTTCCAAGACATTGTAATAAAGTTTCTGGATTTAAAATCAAGCCTAATAACCTGCTTTGAGAGAAAAACATGTTTACATAGAAAATCATGGGATTATCACCCATATTTCTTAAGGCGCACTCAGAAAACATGCGACATTGTGGTATGTTACCTTGTTTCAGTACTTGCCGCACCTACATTTTGAATGGCTTCAAACCAAGGTCCTTTCATAAAATCTTTTACACCACCAGGTCTTCCAATAAGAGGTTCCGGTCTTTAAATTTAAATAAAACAATGGGAATGTCACAAAATGTCGTTCGAAAAACCACGGCTTCTCTGGATAGAGCGCTTACGAAACTTAGGTCCCACCACTCATGTATTAAAATAAACACATGCAACATTAGTGATGCTAGAAGCTAGGTTGTAAGCCTGACTGAAAAGTTGTAGCCACCAATTATTTATTTATGTGGTGGTAGAAGTGGGTTGAACCCCAGGTTGTGGTGGTAGAAATGGGATCGTCCACTGTCTTCAATAAAACACTCTTTTTTATTTTCTTAACAATTACATTTATTACTTATCGGATTAATTCAACAGTTAAAATATGTTAAATATAAAAGATTTCGGTTTGACGACCAATCACACTCGCGTTACGTCTTTCTCTTAACTCTGCCCAACTTCTACTCGTCCTACTACTTCTATCTATTTCATTTTCTCTTCTCTGCGTTGCCATATCGTCCGTCCTAGTCAGTGTTAACATATTGTCCGTCAACGTCCTGTTCACTGGGTTACCATACTGTCCGTCAATCTCCCAATCCCACATCCGGCCATCCTGAACTTACATTCGTCCTCGAATGTCCTTCCCATGGTTTCATAAATTCAGCTACTGATACGGTTGATCCCGGACCCTCAAAACGTCCTACTCTCTGGAGTTCGTAACGACCATGGTTTAGCTTTCCTACGACTTTGTACGGTCCAAGATATTTGGGTCGTAATTTCATACCCGTGCCAAATTGTGTACGCTTAATGGCTACCAATTGGTCAACGTCGTATACAGTTTCTGGGATCCTCTTGCGATCGTATTGCTTGCGGTTCTCTTGCTGTAAAGTGAGGATGTTCTGTTTTGCTTCTTGTCTTATATTGTCTCTATCCGCGTTTAGTTCTTCTATTATTAAATCATCAAACAACTCTCGAATCTCCTTCATATCTTCTGTTCTCATATTCAATCCGGTCAGTAATTGGAAAGGTGCATGCTTCGTGCTTCTAGGTGGCGTGCTATTTAAAATTTGTTGTACACGACCAACATGTTTATACCAGTTTTCCGGTCTTTCTTGACACAATTTTGCTAACATTGTTACTACGGTGTGATTCAACCTTTCTGCCTGACCGTTTCCTCTTGGTATACCCGTTGCTATCAGCAAATGCTGTATGTTTTGGACATTACAATACTCTTTAAACTGGTTAGAGGTAAAAGCAGTACCTCTGTCGGTAATTATTCTTCTTGGGTTTCCGAATGTATATGCTTGTTTCGACAAACGGTCTATGACTTCCTTAGTGCCTGTACTCTTAGTGGGGTATAACCAAATAAATTTTGAAAAAGCGTCTACCACAACAAGTATGTAATTATACTGTTTGTTTGTCGATTCCATTGGTCCGACATGGTCGAGATGATACGTCAGTAACGGCTTATCATCCTTATCAATAGGACTAAGGAATCCTTCCTTGCGTCCTCTTTTTGCCTCTGATACTAAACATTCTATACAGCTCTTTACGATGGTTTCTACTTTATTCGTCAAATTTGGGATATAATATGTTTTTTCAACTAATTCCTTTGTCTTGCGGGTAGCAAAGTGTCCTTGTCTGTGAGCTATTTGGATTATTTCCCGCTCCATTGAGCTCGGTATAACTAGTAATTCCTTATTGGGATCTTTATATAAAACGTCATGTTTTATAAAATAATCTTCATATGGACCTGTCTCTAATATTTTTCGAACTGCTCTACTCCAATCATCTTGTTGTTGCGCCTGCTTTAAACGATGTCCCAGAGAATCTTCTATCATTAGGCATGTTAAACGACTTAAAGCATCTACGTGTCGCATTTTCGAACTTGGTCTGTGTTCTATCTTATACTCGAACTCTTGTAAGAAAAGAGCCCATCTAGACACTCTTGGTGGTACGTCCTGTTTACGCATGGTTAGCGCAAAAGCATTGCAGTCTGTGACAATCTTTATGGGTTTTCCGAGTACAAAAATTCTCCATTTTTTGAGAGCTTCGACGACGGCTAAAACTTCAAGCTCGTACGAATGATACTTTTGTTCTGTTGTAGTGGTCTTCCTACTCATGTATTCCACGGGGTGGAATTGTGCATCTTCACCCTTTTGTAATAACACTGCACCGTAGCCGTGTAGACTGGCATCCGCATGGATTTCCGTTTCGGCCTTGGGTTCAAAAATGTTCAAAACTGGAGGTTGTACCATAGAATTCCTTAACTGCTCAAAAGCCAAAATTTCCTCGTCTCCCATTTTAAATTTGGTATCTTTTCGTAACAAATTCGACAACGGTCTCGCAATCAATGCATAACCTGGGATAAAACGACGTAGATACGAAGTAAGTCCTAAAAATCTTTGTAAAGCTTTTACGTTCCGTGGTAATGGGTAGTTAATTACAGCTCGAGTCTTCTCCGCCGATGGTGCGACAGTCGAATTTTCAAAAATGTATCCCAAAAAATTGATTTTTCTTTGTAAAAATTGACATTTTGTCCACTTAATATTCAATCCATTTATTCCAGCGACCTCTAGAAATTTTTCTAATTTTGCAATACCCTCATCTTCGTCCTCTGATGGTATGACGATGTCATCCATATATACAACTAACGTCCCGTCACTTATTAACTCACGAAAAATAGAGGCAATATACCTGCAAAATACTGCTGGGGAGTTTGAAATACCAAATGGCACGAAATTGAATTCGTATTGACCTTTATTAGTGACAAAAGCTGTATATTTTCGAGATTCTGGCTCTATGGGAACGTGAAAAAATCCATTACGCAAATCTAATGTTGTAAAGATTTTCGCACCCTTTAGTTTCTGAATAACGTCGTCAATTAATGCTATTGGAAAATTATCGCGAATTATTTTTTCGTTGAGTTTCCTATAATCGCAGCATAAACGTTTTGAGCCATCCTTCTTCTGCACTAAAACTACTGGAGCGGAGTATTCTGAATAACTTGGGACTATAATTCCGTCTTCTAACCATTCCTTGACTTGCTTGTCGATGAAGGATTGATCGAAACTTGATACTCTACGGGGTCTATGTACAACAGGTTTGTCGTCTTTCAAAACAATTTTCATCCTTATTGGGAATTTTTGGGGTTTTTGTGGGCTGTAAGCTTTAACTATGCCTTTAAGTTTATTTCGCATACACTCATCGAGGTGCTCTACTCGTAGTTCGTTCTGTCTGAAATCATCTACTATGGCAGATTGCATCATGACACCAAATTCTTTGTCTAGTTCAGCTATTGGATTGATTTCCAAAGAGTTTTGGCTTTCCCATTCGGAACTGGTGTTGACCACATCATCCGTTTCTCTGAATAATGACCACTCTGGAATTTTATTACGAAATTTGGCTCCCTTTGCATCTATTATTAAATCTACCTGTGATAGTATGTCGTTACCTATCACAGCCGCATATAAAATATCACTCTCTCTAGTCACATGAAAATTAATTTCTATCTCTACTGCATCTAATTTCGTAAGTGCTTTAAAACTTCCTAAAGTTTTTATAGTTTTACCTCCAATACCTGTCAACACTTTGTATTCGGATCTCAGTTCCTTATCGCTCAAAATCATAAGAGTATCATATCGAAGTAGGCTTATATCGCTTCCTGTATCAACTATTGCGGTGATTTTCTTTTCAAAAATTGTGATTTCTGTGAAAATTCTCCTCGATGTTGTAGCAATGTCAGATAATGTGTGGACATTGTTTCTCTCATTCTTTTGTCTATTTTTATCATCTTGCTTTTCTCTTTTAACATTGACTGGGCAATCAAATGCTTTGTGCCCAAGACTGTTACACTTGAAGCACTTTATTTCATCTTTGCTACATTCATTGGCCAAATGTCCTTTCTTGCCACACTTGAAACAATGTCGATCGCTTTTTGTCTCCAGGTTACGTTTATCCTTCAAGTTTGATGACTCTCCGGCTGCTTTTATTTTCTCATATGTTTTGATTTTTTCCTTGAGTTCTCCTATATTACGGGCTTGGTACAGTATGGCCTTGTTAATAACAGAATCTTTTATGCCTTGAATGAAATATTCAATAATACTGTGATCGTCAATATTAATCAGACTGCCAATTTCCTGCAAACTGTACAAATATTCACGAAAAGTTTCATTATTCGCTTTTCGACGGTTCGATAAAATCCTGTGGACTTCTACTGATGACAGTTTCGTACCGAATTCTTTTGTCAGTTGCTCCTTAAGAGACGACCAGTCATGTATACCAGATTGGCTTCTAATAAATATCCTCGCTGCTCCCGTAAGCAATTGTTTTGCGTAAATATACTTTCGCAAGTCATCCCAACCGACTGTATACGCAACGTCCTCAAACTCCCGTAACCAACTATCAACTCTTGGTAAATTATCACCGGAAAAGGTGGACATCGAGTCTCGAATATCACGAAGTGTAAAAGTACTACCGCGTTCTACTATCACACGACTAACCGTAGGTGAAGCTTCCTCATGGTCTGAGTCCTGTTCGTCCTCACGACTTAAACCAAAATGTTGTAATAAACGGTCTTGTAGTTCAGGCTTGTTGCCAGTCTTAGCAAGGTCTAATCTTACTAATTCTGTCCTAAGTTCCTCTACTGTCATACCCAAAATGTCATTAGCTAACATCTTCGCTGTGATTGGTGTTTACAAACAATATAATTTAGAAATTAAATATGATAAAAATATAAAAATATTATAAAAAAGTAATATAAAATATATATAAGTGGATGAAAAAAATAATGAAAAGTAGAAAAATATTATAAAAAGTAATAAAAAGAATATTATTAAACTAAATAAGATATACAAAAGTAATAATATTGTTATTAATGTTTTCAATTCAGAAGGAAAAAAAAAAAAATTTATTTTAATATTTACTATGAATTTCATACAGTTTTTTCTCTGTGTCTAAAAATAAATTTAAAATTAGTTCAATTTGTTTGTTTATTCTTTTTTTTTTTAAATTTTTACCAAAGAAGAGAAAAATATTTTATAATTTGATTATTATTAAAATAACTTTTCTATTAAAAAACAAAAAAAAAATGTAAAATTTTTCACTGTATGACAAATACTCTAGTACCAATTTAGGGTTAATTACAACTTTTTTTTTCTTTTCCAATCCAAATATTATCTCGTTATTTATCTTCTTTTATTTTCTCTATATTTCCTACTTTATTTTGTCATACCATTTTCTCTCTTTCCAAATTCTGCTGCTTTTGTACAAATACCTCTACTTTCTTCTTTACTTGCTGCTCTGTAGGATGTTTCGTTGTGCTGCTGCTTTTCATCCCTATTACAAAATGCACGATGCGCAAGCGCTGCTCACACACATTTAGCTGTTGAGTAAATTTGACGTCACTGCGCAGTCTCTGCTGTTTCGAAACAGAGCGCCTCTGTTTTTTATGTTCAATAACTGTGTTTGATGACGACAGCTTGCTTTTGAACTTCAAATCACCTTCACCTTTTTTTTTTCTTTGTAGAGAAAAAGTAACTGTTAATTTGTTGGTGCTGTGATGCACAAATCTGTTATTTTCTTCTTTTCCTTGTAGGGTTTTTTTTTCAATTTTTAGGCTGTCTTTTTTTTTATAAAAAATATAGTTTCGTCTTTTGCACTTTTACGATTTTGTTTTTTTAAGCAGCTTCTTTAAGTAAAACACTTTTAATACTCGGTCGTCCTTTTATTTTTTTAATAAAAATCAGGTTTTTGTTGAAACCAAAGTTTTTAGGTTTTTTAAGTTTTTTTTTTTAGGTTGAGCCCCCAGATGTGGTGGTAGAAGTGGGTTGAACCCCAGGTTGTGGTGGTAGAAATGGGATCGTCCACTGTCTTCAATAAAACACTCTTTTTTATTTTCTTAACAATTACATTTATTACTTATCGGATTAATTCAACAGTTAAAATATGTTAAATATAAAAGATTTCGGTTTGACGACCAATCACACTCGCGTTACGTCTTTCTCTTAACTCTGCCCAACTTCTACTCGTCCTACTACTTCTATCTATTTCATTTTCTCTTCTCTGCGTTGCCATATCGTCCGTCCTAGTCAGTGTTAACATATTGTCCGTCAACGTCCTGTTCACTGGGTTACCATACTGTCCGTCAATCTCCCAATCCCACATTTATGTATGTATGTATTGGATTCTTATAAAACTTGTGTGAGGTGGTGTAGTCCCGCATTCGATAGTTTAGTTTGTTCATGTCCCCTTTGATCGAGAAAAATTTCTCATCGCTGGTGATGGGTTTCCAATGAAAAACCCAGGCTTTCGGTGTTGATTATTCGATCATCATTTATTTTTTAGCGAAGGAGCTCATTGCTTACTCTGTGGTCGCATATGAAAGTGGAAGAATCTAGAACTGATTGTAAAAAAACCATTGCATTCAGAAACAGTAGCTCTTTGGTGAGACTTATAATCTGTAGGTGTCATTGATTCGTATGATACCCAAGTTTTTGCTTCTGAACTTGACGATTATGAACTGAACGGTATGTGGTGTCAATATGATGGTGCCTCTACCTACACAGGACTAGAAGGAGTAATTTTACGGTATAGCAACGTCAATTGACCACCAAGATTTTGTGATTTAACGTCGATAGGCTTTTGGTTATTACAACTCTTTAGTGAGGATTACGACCTAGCTTCTCACACCAGCTATGTTGTGTATGATAATTTTGTACATGAGTGGAGAGGCTTACGGTCTTAATTCGAACGAGAGATTTGTGAGAAACTTTTTCATGGCAATTTTTATTTATTCACAATTTTTGCCAGAAAACTGCAGAGCGGAATACGGCGAGAAAATATTTTTTTCAAATTTCAATTTAACATGGGGTTTGAACCGTGGCATTCGCCGAAGAACTATTTTTTCATATTTCGTTTTGTTGGAGATGTCTGTCCAGGGGTTCGAACCATGTAATAAGCGAAAACAGTACCTACTGGACTGCGGCGACTATAAAATACAAATTCCCTAAGGATATAGGATTTGAAAACCAACAGTTGTAAAATTATCACAGAGAGAAAGCCTTAAATTAACAAAAAAAAGTGATGGAATACTACCTCATAAGGATCGCCTCCTACAATCAATCCACAAACGGTAGTTTTAAAGCAATTTTATTTCGAATATAACGGCAAGATCCAATTGTTATAAGGAGAATTACATTTGATACCGAAATATGGATAAGGCAATCGCTTATAAGAAAGTTTTGGATCGATTTCCTAAGCATTATTCTACGACTTAATACATTACAGAGCACAAAGAATTTACATCTGGTTACTTTTTCTTTTTTTTTTGTTGGTTATGCACTCTGCACTGTCATGCCATTATTCCAAAAAAAATTTTTATTTTTTTCTCGTATTTTTTGTTGCAATATTTTATGGAATGACATTTGAATTGGGAACGTGTATATTTCTTTATACGCCCACCATTCGACGTGCCTAATGTGTTAAAAGTTTTATAACTCTCTCTCTCTCTCTCTCTCTCTCTCTGTCACTATTTCTATATACGTTTTTCAAGGTGTAAATGCCATTTGCAGATGAGAAAAAAATTTTTTTTTTACCAATTTCTCAACAATTCGTGCAAATGAGTCTGTGGTGTGGTATTTTTAACGAAAAAAATTCCTGACTTTCATTCTCTGTTTTTGTTGTTTCAATAATGAAAGTGCAATAAAATAAAGTTGCACTTGTAATGATGGTATTCCATGCCTTTTACATCAAACTTGCACGTTTGACACTGAATCGTATGATTTCCAATGAAATTATTTGGAAACAGTTTTTCTCTTTTTTTTACATTACATATGGGGTCGTTTAACCAAGATTTTCGAACTTATTACACTCGGTAACGGCCATCTTGTTGAAGCTATGTATATCTGTCAAATTAGTTGTAATATATTCAATCTATTTCCATTTGGGACATCCATTTTATGATTGCCTTCGCGTGATAGTCACCTTGTCGAGGTGCGAAGGCTTAGTTACAATGATCCAACTACGACTATGACGCTCTACTCGACGAAGAAACTCATCTCTCAGCCGAAGAAAGCCCCAACACGGATGCCATTAGCATACTTTTTGATAGCTAGGCATCTTTATTGGCACTGTGATATTTAAGGCACTTTAAGATATTTTTCGGCTTCCGCAAGTTACTCAATGAGATGGCGGAGCGATGCATCGTGGCGTTAAATGGCCAGATACAGCACAACCATCAAACTTTCATATCAAGTCTCTACATTACAAATCGCATTCAGAACCTGCAAGCTTAAGTGTGATGCAATTAGTTAATGCCGCATTGGTAGTCACAGATACATATGGGCTTCTATCATGCAATTGATCTTTCAGATCTGTGATCCATGTATTCTCAGAGTTTTTGCCAGAAGACCACTGGGAAGAAGACGCCGAAAGAAATATATTTTCATCTTTCCGTTTGTTCGAGACGTCTGACATGGGATTTGAACCACGAGCTCTCGTCGAATAAGCCAACGCACTACCCAAAAGACTACGGGAATTGTTCATTATTAGAGTTGCTTTTAAATAATCCTCAAAGTGAAGGTATTCATGGTAATACACCCTACTGTCAGTTGATTTTAAACTATGAGAAGTTCTTCACTGTACACTGTAAACATTTTAATTCCATATTTTTTTGTATTTTTAATTAAACTAATGCATATGTATTCACATACTCTTGCATACATACCCATATTATCATATCACCCAACTACCAAACAGCTTTACGCATATAAACATTTAAATTTCAATCTCTTTAAATCACATTTTAAAGTACTAATCCTCTAAAATAGATAATATTTTCAACATCCCTTAAAGTATACTTTACATTTAAAAACTTTACAATGCCTTATGCTATGCTATACATCTCTGGTATTTTGAAATTTAAATTTTAAGAGGCCTGATATTTTATAGCACATAATGAGACCATTAACCATAAGTAAACTTGTTAAGTGAAGTATGCATTACGTTAACTTACAACTTGTGCGCCTTATATTATGCTTTAACTTCTGCCTGTTTTCAAGAATTTTACTTTTTTCTCAGCTAAAAAGGTGGATGATACTCATTTAGTAGAATTTGGAAAGTAAAAAATTTCAACTGAAATACGAGCCACATTTTAATTACAATGAAATTTAAACAGACTACGAAAGAAGAGAATTTTTTTAAACTTGTGTTTAAAAGTTTTATTAAATTGTGTGGTATATTTTCAGGCGCATGTAATCAAGTGTAACACACAATTTAAGAGAATGGGAGAAAATGTTTAAACTAAAGCTATTCTCACACACTTTGGTATAAACCAGGGCCATTTATTTAAGGTTTTTTATTTTTTTATTTTTTAAATAAAGGGTAATTTTTTTGGTAGTTACCAATTTGCAAAGGAAAGATGGTATTATAAACTTACTTACCAAGGGCGAACCGACAAAAATGTGCAGAACAAACTTTTAATTAAATCAGAGCGGGGTTCATATTAGGAATGTTTTTGCAATTATTTTGGGATACTGACCTCTAGTTGCTCACATAGTGACTCAAAATAAACTTCTGCAAGAGCTGTAATACTCAGGAAGAAGAAGAGATTATAGAACATATTATCTGCCATTTGCTCGGTAATTGGAAACACTTGGGCATGAATAATTCGTGGTCACCTAAAGATAAAGTATCTACCCAAAGATTATTTAAATAGAATTCAAACCTTCATAAAACTATCATGATGCCTGATGTCGTCGTAGTGTAGTAGGTAGTGTGTCGGGTTATTAAACACAATTTCTGGTTTTTGAACCGTCCCCAGCACAGACATCTCGAACTAAATGAAATATGCAAGAATACTTCTTCGGCAACTACCACTCGACAGTATTCTTGGAAGTTTCTCAAAAATCTGGATAAGATACCGCCTGACATGCTAGAAAAACTACAGCATAGCCACAGGCAAAATTTAAACTGAAATAAAGGCCACTATACGTCTAACGCCTTATATATGTAATTATTTCATTAACAAATTTTGTGTGTTTTATTTTTCAATATATAAAAAAGGCTTAAAAAAGTCACCCGTTACATACTCAGTTTTCTAAAAATACAACAACAACAAAAACACAACAATAGAACACATTGTTTAATAAAAGTTTATGTGTTTAAAGTTGTAGCCTACATTTAGACATTCGCTTGAGTTACGTTTGTAAAATATTGTGTAGCATACTTTTAAGTGTTTCATTAAAATTTGTATGCTACAAGAAATCAGTTCTAGAAATATTACAAACAAAAATGCCAGAAAACAAACGGAGAGAGATAGAGTGAGAAAGAGGGAGAGAGGTGAACACAGTAGAAATGGACTATAAAATTTCAGTTTTTTTGTGTGTGTTTTTTTTTACAACAAAACAATATTCATAAAACATAATTTATGTATGTTTCCTCTCTCTCTCCCCGCTCTTACTCTCCGCTCTCTGTGGCGCCACAAAAATGAAAAACCTGTTAGATACTCCGATGTTTTGCTCTTTGGTAAATACAATACGTTGTTGTTTATATTTGTACTACAATTTTATGTTCAGTGTTCTTGCTGTTGTTGTTGTTATCGTTATCGTTTATTCAAGACCACACTTATTTAGCTGTACAATGTTCTTATGGTACCATAGGAACCATAGCATGAGCATCGTTGGTAATATAAAATTTATGGCAAACACTTAAAAGTATGCTATAAAATACAGGAGAATAAAATAAAAATCCGCTTTTTTTTACCAAGCGGTCTGATAATGGAGTAAAATACATATTTTTTGTCGTACTGCTTGTAAAGAGGCAAACAAAATTTTAAATATTAAGACAATAACGCAATACCGTTTTAAATTTTATACGTGACCTTATTATTGGAATACAGATTTGTGAGAGGTTACAAAATGTCTTTGTGGAACCAAGAAGCTAAGAAATATTCTCATGTAGATTCTGAGTGAAAAATGAATTGTTTGTTGGATTTCTTTTGAGATCTTACCCAAAAATTGGATAAGTAATGTAATCTGCAATCTCGAACTTGTCTAATCCAAGTACAAAACCAATACAGTTACCATTACAACAATAAAGTTGAAGCTAAATCTCGAACTTGTCTAATCCAACTACAGAACCAATACAATTATCATAACAACAAAAATGTTTAAGCTAAAAAAACAATATTTACTGATCTCCAGAAAGGCCATTTTTTTTTTATCAAATCACGTTAGATAAACCATCACAAAATTTTCCAAATTTTATTAGCCATTTGTACGGTCTCAAATCAGCTGCATCCAATATTTTTGTATATCTTTTGTACATTGTAACACGTTAAGACAATGAATTTATAAATGATCACTGAATTTCAATGTGATGAACTACAAGACGATGTACAGCCGTCGTGTAGAAGTGGGTCTCATCACTGTAGATGATTTTTGATGAAAAATAGGGTCAGTTGTCAACTGCAGCAGGGTCCACACATCGTTGTTTTTGGTCGTCCATTACTATTTGGCAAAGCAGAGTGAACTATTTAGCAGATGTAGTTTCAACAAGATGGCTTAGTATCGATAGACCCTATTGGTAATTTGTGTATGAAGTACTCTAAGTAATAGGGTTAGGCAGATATTACAGGGTGATGCTATATAGGCTGAGGACAATACAATAGAACGTCTTTACACCAAATTGCAAATTGTTTAGAATATGTTGGTGGAGAAGGTCACCTTTGTTAAATTGGCCATTAGGAAACAATTCTTTCGGGACGTCGACCTATCCTGCACTAATGAGGAATCTTGCTCAATTGCCAGATTCACTTGGCCTATGATAGATAGCAGACGTACCAACCAACTACTCAAACTATATCGCAAGGTCATCACGATCGCAGTGGCCATGCTTACAGGTCATTTCGTTATAGGAAGACACGCGGAAAGATTTCAGCTTCCCCTATCGAACGACTACTGCCGAGATTGTGGGTCTGCTGAAGAGGAGGACACTGTTATCCACTTTCTTTGCCAATGCCCATCTCTCGCTAGCCGCAGATTTAGGTTATTTGGCCCTTCCTACAATTTGATATCAAGGATATAGCTTCGTTCATAAAACTTTCAGGCTGGTTTCCAGCATAGGGGAGTCGTGCTTTTAGTTTGTAGTCTCTGCTCTTACCAATTTCTTCTTTGAGGACTGCGCTTACCCGAGGCGCCACAACGAACCGCTATGTATGCTCAAGTGAGCTTTTGGTGACAAGGCTACCACCCCAACCTACCTACCTACTGGTGGAGAAGAACTATTGCCTTTGAAAGCCATTAATTCAAGATAGTGACTCGACTTCATAAAATAGTCAGTTATATTGGCGCGTAGTCCATATATTGTCAACGTTATGCAAAAGCTGACGCCTAACGATGCCCAATAGTTCCACAATAAACGTCCCAAAATTACCAAAAATTCCATGAGAGACTGGATAAATATTTTCCTGTTATTTTATGATTTTTAAATTGAATTTTTGTTTTCAATTCTTTATAATGTTCTATCAACTAAATGTTTTTAAAGGAATTCTGTTTTATTGTGCTGTTGAAAAAATACTTCATAAATATGCGGTAAAATGTGTAGAGTTTCACATAAATTGGCATAAAAAATAATGTTCTCACACACCTACGTATAGAAAGAAATACGTACGCATATACACATGCCTATATGTACCATAAGTATGTATGTATGTGTAGATAAGCAAACATTAAGTGAAAATTCATGGAAATAAAAAGGAATTTATTTGCAATTTACTGGCGGTATATTTAAAACCGAATTAACCCTTATACAGATTAAACTTTTTTATATAAAAATTTCTATTTTTTTTTTAATTTCATTCAGTAAACAACACTTTTTGTTTTGTTTGTTAATGTAACAAGCAATACTCCTGCCTTTGTAGGGTTAATTTTTATGAATTCTTTACTTTACCTGTAAAGTATGTATGTAAAGTGTGTATGTAATTTTCTTGCCTCATTTTACACATTTTTCGTTTTGAAATAAAAGCCAAGAATTCCTTACACATGAATACTTATACATACACAAGCAGACTTCTGCCTTTTTCACCTGTATGCACTTATTAACTGGCAGCACATTCATTCATAAATTCCACATGAAGTTGACTCTTTGAAGTATGACTCCAGCAAAAAAAAAACTAGGATAAGTAGAGGAAAACTTTTAATCGTTCCATTCATTAAATGCGTATTTTACATGTGCGTAAATGTATGCAAGTAATTCATAAGAAAGCTATTGTATGCAAATACAGTGAAGTTCAAAACATAAGAACCATTTTTTAATGCTTAAAGCGAAATAAGTTTTGTATTGTAAAATGCAAAAATATTCGTTAGCCACTGTTTTGTGTAGAGACAATTTGATATGACATGTGTTATGTGCCATTTGTATCACTCTCTTTTTCTCTCTGTCTCATAGAATTTAATGCCTTTATTCCATGCTGCTCAACATTATTTAAACACACTGTTGTGGTGTTAATTTATGAACCATCATTTACAGATGGTTTATGATGCCTTAATAAGTCCATGTCAAACTGACGTTGATGATTTTTAATTAATAATTATATTTACTTCCTTTTATTGTATACGCAATACAGGGTAACTCAAATGTAGTGTTATATTTTGAAATGGGAAAAAATTCTATCTTGAAAATTCTGTTGAAAATAATGTTACGAAAATGAAAGATCTATATATTGGTGTTTTGCTTTTACATCGCTTAACATTAAAATTATAAACAAAAGCTACAAAAACAAAACAATGGAGTAGTCAAACCTGTTTACAAATTATCATACTGATTAATATAACAACAAACATCAGCATAAAAAAATGGTAAACAAGTAAACAAAAATACACAAACAACTCTACAATAATAAATTTAAACAACGGTGCTTATCATCAGACTGTTTACTCTGCCATATAAAAGGCAAAGCAAAGTAGGCGACTGAGTTAGTGAAGTTCAGTCAGTCTTGTGTTTGAATATCTCCGTTACAAAGATCTGTCGAACAATTGTCTAGTAATTGTTATTGTTTATTCAAAAGGTATAAACAGAGGAATAACAAAAAAGTCAAATGTTGTTGTTTACATAAAGTTGTGCGAATAATAAAGAATTTTAATTAAAATTAAACACAAATTTATTTTCATTTTATTTGCAATCTACGAGACTTTATTTTTATTAGAAATAAAACAATTTCTCGTATTTGTATTTAAAGTTTTTTTTTTTTAATTAAAAAGACAAAAGTGTAACGCAACGAGTTCTAGAATAATCTAGTGTCATAAAATATAATTGTGAATTTATTGTCTGTGTTTATGTGATTTAAATACTCAAATAATTTTCAACAATTTTAAACGTTTTTAAAAGGTAAAAACGTAACAATATTTGATCAGTCTCCAGTGTTTCTATTTCAAAACGCAATCTCTATCTATAAAATATGACTAAGTATACAAATTCAACATTTGAATTCGCTTCACTTACCTAATAATCCTCTAAATCTCCAAGTCTCCAAGTTCGGTCTCTCTGCGTGTATTCCAAATAGACGCCAGAGTATAAAAACATTTGACAAATGCTTGTATGCTTTGATAACATGGATTATTTGATATTACTTCTGAGCCACCTAGTAAATATGCCAAGAAATACATAAATTATGGTAAATTGATTTTATTTTAATTTATTTTATATTAAAAATAGTTCCATTAAAATTAAAAAAAAAAAGAAAATAAAATGTTGGGTATAAAGGTAGTAGTAGTGGTAGTAGTTGACCCATTTTTCTATGTTTAATTCTGTACATTGCGCTACTGTATACACTCTCAATAAGGAGCAACAGTTTATGAAAAATTTTCTTACATGATAGTGCACTCCAGATTTGTCGTAGGCTCTCTCAAAGTTAATAAAACATAGTTCGCCGTTCCGCAGGCTGTTCCACGATAACACGCACATCTATAACATCTGCGCAATCGCTCTGTTCACCACGCATAACAAAGTTAAAATTTTTTCATCACTTTCACCAGTTCACTGGTCAAGTAATCACTTACTAACAGACATAATTCCCTCCAGGTGCCTCTACTTCTTGCGTATCTTCGCCAGTTGGTCACACCAATCGATGACAGGGCTCTCTCAATTTGGTCCTTCAAATCCCCGCATCAAATACACGTCTCGTCGGAGCATCCTCTTCCATTCGAACGACATGCACCAGCCAGCGCAGCCGCTGAATGTTAATACGCTGCATAATGTACATGTCGCTGAGGTACTCATATAGCTCATTATTTTATCGGGATTTGAAATGTGGCCTCACGTCTACTAGACTACACCGACTTCTTTATTGTTTAAGCATTTATCTGTCTTCAAATCGTTTCGTGATGGATTATACTTTTTCCACCACACTTCTCAAATTTTTTTTTAATCATTTCGTCGACTTTTTTAGGGACTGTTCAGGTAGAATGAAGTGCAATCATATACGATCCTAGAAAACGATTTTTTGTTAGAAAGGTTTGCTCTGTACGACCACCCCTTATTTCAGCATAGTCCAATCATTCTACATCTATAGAGCAAACTCTACTAAAGCAAGTTCTAAATGCTAACGAGATTGAAGTTTCATTAACGCATTCTTTAAGCCAAATGGATTATTTTTTGTAAAAACTTTTAAAAATATCGATTCTGGTTATTCATTTTATTAAAAAAATTAATTTTTTTTGAAATTTATTTTCTTTAACTTTCTCTTAAGTTGTTTAAGTTTTTTCAATAATAAAATAATAATTTGTTCTTCAGTTAAAAATAAATAAATTTCATACGCACTATAATAATAAAATTATAACAGCAGTTCCTTTCCTTTTCCATTCAGTCATATATTATGAATTTATCTTGGTTCTTTCTCTTCCTTTGCTGTGAAAGATATTTTATGTCTTAGACGACGACGACCTTTGGCAAATAATGAATATCGAATGACTGACTTTTCCTCACTCGGTGAAGAGAGAATGAAAATGAATAGAAGGAATATTCATTCAAATTACAATAACAACAATAATAAACAATATTAAAATATCCTTTTATTCCTTATGTACTCGTACTCTACTCTATACGATATGAAAGATATGAGGTATTTTAAGTTCGAACTTCTTGTCTATACACACCGATAAGCTCAGTGTACAATGTGCAAGTGTACTGGTTTACAATCTTTTGTGTTTTAGGACAATAATTGCAGGAAATTTCTAAACTTTCCCTTCCATTCATATATAAAATTAATACACACAACATAAGTGGCGTAAGAAGCTAGGTCGTGATGCATTGGATTTTCTTGGATGTTATTAAGATTGCTGTCGTCTCAAATCTGACAATTTGGTTTCTTCACTTACCCACTCATCCAGAAATGCGCCTCATAATTGAAAATTACTTTACGGTGACAGCAGTTACTGCAGTTAGCAACTGCTCTAGAGTCCATTCAGCGAACAGTTCTGTATAGAGATATTCATTACGTGGTCTTTGTCCCTACAAGATATTGCCTGCTAAGGAAGTAACCTTATCCACAACGCACTTAGAGTTTCTCTCTTAACAACTTCTCTAGAGGCCATTCAGCGAATACTTATCGTTATCTACGCGATTCATTGACATACACATATTCAATGTTCGTTTACTGAACTAGCGGACTGGAATAAACCAATCATATTGCGAACAGTCCTCTCGGATTATGCTGATCGTAAAATGGGTAAAGCGCGCGATATGTAGCCCAAAGAGAATACCCCAACACAACTACCTACTAGACTACGGCGACTTACAGTGTGCATATTTTCGTAATGGAAGTGTAGACACTGTATAAATGACCGTACGTAACTTATCAGATGGTCGCCTTTGATCTTTGCATCTGTCATTATTGCTTGTTTTATAACAATTTCTTTATTCCTTATTTTATTATTTATTTTTCTTTGTTTATTTATTTATTTTTTATTGTTGTTGTATTGTTTTCAAATGCAATTTAATATTAAAAGAAATGAAAAAAAATTAAAAAAAATTCTGATGACATTAACATCCCTAGTGAAAGGATAGAATGTATCTGAACCAAAGATATGTATGTATGTATCTGTGTATTAATGTTTGTGTATTTGTGTGTATGTTAGAGAGAAGGAAACAGACAAGATTGAATGCCATTAAGAAAATATTAAATTTTGTTGTTGTTGTTATTGTTGTTGCCTATAAAATATCAGAAATATTTGATACTTTTTCCATGTCCCTAACACAAAAAAACGTAACAAAATAAACGTAACAAAACAACATAACAACATAATAAAATAATATGATGATAAAAATGAAATAAAAATTTGCATAAATTGTAATGAAGTAAAGAAAAGCATTCCATACACAGGACGTACACAAACTAATCGGGAGACCAAGGATTCTCAAAAAAAATATTGTCAATGAATTGTGGTTGTTGTATGAGCAAGTGTTAGTAACGTTACAGATTGTCAAGTAAATTTATTTATTTTTTTTTTTTTGTTATAAAATTTAAACTTTAAATTACTTTGTGCATAGGATTTTTCGTATCCAGACTAAAAATAATAAAATGAAGCAACAAAGAAGAAGCAGGAGAATGCAAATAAATTTTAATTAAAAAATTCTCTGTTGCAGACACATTTCATAGGACATTTTGTCATAAAATTACGATAAAGACGTGACAAGTATATTAAAATACTATAAAAAAAAGAAAAGAAACTCTGAGACCAACACTCAGGAGATGATCTCCATTCATAAAGTGCACTGTGTAGGAAAGGAATGAGGGAGTAGGGAGCTATAAATTTTTGATGACCAGTCTATCTTTTTTTAAATACAATCTATATATTTAAGAAAGCGAAGGAGATCCGAGTCTTTTCTGGGAATGGAACCCAGAACCCCAACACTGTAGTAGTATGTACTTAAGTTTAGAACATAGTTAACGCAATTTGCCCAAAGGATTACAATTGTGAAAAGTCTGTTTGACTGATACATATGTACATACATACGTAATTGGTCATTATAACCCTTCAGTCAGTATTTCGACCTAACTTCTCACACCACTTATGTTGTGTGTGTTAATATTATACATGAGTGCTGGGACCAACAGTTTAAAGTCGAATCCGAACGACAAATTTGTTGAGAAACTTTTCATGGCCGCTTTATTTACTCTCAGAGTTATTGCCAGAAATCTGCTGAAAGGAAGTCGCAGAAGAAATATTTTTTCATATTTCGTTTTGATGTGTGACCTAAGGTTTGAACCGTGGCCTCACATCTAATAAGCCAACACATTACCTACTAGACTACGGCGACTTATGTGTTACATTCGTTGATGAATTTTTAGCCAAGTTTTTTAAGGAGTTCATCGAAATATCTAACATCATATAGGTTAATCCAACAGGGATTTTTGAGCTTTGACATTTGATAACAACTATCTTTTTGAAGCCACATCTGTCAAATTAGTTGTCATTTATTCAGTCTCTTTTTCTTCAAATCATTATGGACGGATATAGCATTCTACAACACGGGCAAAGGATAAAAATTATTTTATCAACATCGGTGCTCTGTTCGGGCAACGTACCGCGTTTTTCGGCTATTGTACGATTACCATAATCCGATAGAACTAATCGCAATGTGGTGGATAAATTCCAGTCCGCTAGTTCACTAAACAAGCAATCAATATGATGAAATGCAAGGAGTCTATCGAAAAGTATGCAGAAGAATCGGAGGCTGTCGGATTTTTGAGTCGATTGATTTTGTATTCGCTGAATGTCCTCTGTCAACTGCTCTCACTGCTGTCACTGAAAAGTTATTTTTGGGCTATGAAGCCCATTTCTGTACGAATGGGTATGTGAGGAAACCAAATTGTCAGATTTCTTATGATACCAATCCACCACATAAGATCCAAAAACATTCAATACATCACGGAAAAGTTACTGTTGGGTTAGGACTACAGATTGGTAGCGTCAAATTTCTTTGAGAACAACGTTGGTCAGGCCATCGTCGGCAATGATCACCAACCTCTTTTGGGCCTGAATTGGATAATCTAGACGTTGGTATCCTTGGATTTCCACAGAACTACACTACATGGCTATAGTTAATGTACGAACATACGTAATGAACATACTAATCTTTAGGCGATATCATAGACTCTATGATTTTGGGAAATGCTTTGCAATGAGACTTCGTCATTAGAAGTCATGAATGGAATAACTTGATATCTGAGAATTCTTTGAAAAGAATACTTATTTTGTGTTATGCGCAAGGATGCAGAACGAAGTATGGGACAAAAGCAAAAGTTTTTGATCTCTGAATAAAATTTTCTGAACTTATGGGAAAACTGCAGGTTATCTTCTAAATGGAAAGATGTGCTCAATACAAATTGGGCAGAGAGTACAAATAACGCAAGTTCGCCATACTATTTGGCCGCCATCCAAGCACACAGCTTTTATGATATTAAATTGAAGATTGTAATTACCGAAGTCTCCGTAGTGTAGTAGGTAGTGTGTTGGCTTATAAGACATAAGGCCACAGTTCAAAAAAAATATCAGAAATTAAATAAAATTGAAAAGTTTCTTCAAAATCTGTCATTCGATGTCCACTTTAAACTGTAGATACCGCTACTCCTGTATAAAATTAAAACACACAACATAAGTAGTGTGAGAAGCTTGGTCGGAATCTTGACTGAATGGTTGTAATGACCCACTATGTATTTAATTACACAACTAAAGTTTAGATCGCCTTGAAACCACTTGGCTTAAGTGTATCTTTCAATCGTAGAGTATACCATTCCAAACAGCTCTTTGGGCTACTAAAAAAGATTCGGGGCCTCTGGAGCGCATCTGTCTATTCATTACCATGAATTCCTAAATAATCTGGGTTCTAGCAGAGAGCGTTCCTTTTTCCCATGCCTAATTGATACGGCTTGCTTAGACAGTCCCATATTAACCACGGGTTATCATCACATGACTAAAGAGCAAGAATGGTTGTCTGATTGTCAGCTACACACTTGAACATAATTTCTGGTATCGTAAACGTGGAAGACAACCTCGATTTACCCCGAACGCCACGGGGTTCATTGCTTATCTTCGAACCATCCATATACCAGCGCCTGATCATTTTCGTAAAAGAGTATGTAGAGTGAAAAATAAAAACACACTTGATTGTGGTGTCGAAGTCGTTGTAGTCTAGTGGGTAGTGAGCTGGCTTATTAGATGTGAGCCTGTGGTTCAAACTTTAGCTTAGACGTCTTGAACAAAACCGAAAATTAAAGAAATATATCGTCGGCAGCTTGCTCTCAACAGTCTCCTGGCAAGAAAGTCGGAGAGTAAAATAATATCGCCATGAAAAGTTACTCGAAAAAAAATCTGACATTCTGAGCCGATTTTAAACTTCAGATTCTAACACTCATGGGTGCTGTCTGAAGCCAGGTTGTAATCCTGGCTAAAGAATTGTAATAAACAGTTAAGTAAGTTAAGTAAGATTGTGGAGTCTAATTCATTAAGTACTGAAAGCATTAAATTTAAAGTTATTAAATTTGTTTGTATTGCTATGCCATTCCATTGTGGCACCACATATTTATACTTTTAAACAGTAATTATTTTTGTTATTTTTGTTTTTCTTGCCAAAAAAAACTTCTTCCAAAATTTAAGAGAAATTAAGCAGCAACGATTTCACGCATTTGAAAGGAAAGGAAAAATAATAATTTTTCTCAACACCAGTTTGTCTTAATAAAACAATTATAATGTACTTAGTCAAGACTACCTACTCTCGCCTCCTGTCTCCCGCCTTCCGCCCCCTCCCTCCTTTTCAAACCACTAAAAAGAGACGTCAAAGCATGAGGAGTATTGTCTTAAAGGCAGCGGTTTTGATATTTTTATCTTCTTTTTTCTGGGAGTTTTTAAAAATAAAACTTTGTGTCATGAATTTTCATAAACAGTATAAAGAAAATAACAACATCAACAACAAAATTTCTTTTTAGTTGTATTGTTATTGTTTTAATAAATTAAAAACACATTAACATTCGAAAAGTTTCATTCTTTTAAACAAATAAGGGCTTAGAGAGAGATGGAGAGAGAGAAAGAGGGAGCGAAAAAGAAAGAAAACCAAACTGACTGGCAATGGTAACCACCACCTGTTTTTTCCATTTTCCATGCACTTAACAAAGGTCAAGTGACGTGAAACGCACATACACCCGCTTACAGGCAACACAGCTCTTTTTAAATCTAAATACAACACACTCTCACATTGGCTGAGTAAAGTTAACGGTTACAATGACTTAATTTAATCTAAAAATTGTCTCTCTCTGGCTCTCTACACAGAAAACCAAACAAAAAACAAAAACTGGAAATAAACTTTCTGTGTATGCTCATATCATAAGCAAATGCTTATGGCTATGTGTGTGTATATCTGTTAGCCGCTCTGTGCGTCTATATAAGATTATGTGTGTGTATGTGTTTGTAAATTAGCATTATTTTTATCTAAAGCTTATGTTGGTGTTTGTAGAACAAATGTTTGTACTGAAATTAAAACCAAATACACCAGAGCCCCGACTTGCGTCGTTAATGGGGACCGGAGAATTGCGACGCAAATCGAAACGACGCAAATCGAATCAAATTTTTCTATATAAATGCATTGAAATTCATCAAAATGAAGCAAACAAACTTAATACATATTTCGGATAAAACAGATTTATGAAAACATTTTTCATTATTTTATTAAGTTCAGTAAAGTTTTCTCTAATTATTATAAAGAAATAGCAAAAATATAAATTAACAAAAAAACTTAACAAAAATCAATAAAATTCATTTATAAAAAAATAAATTTTAAAGAAGAAATTGTGCTTTGTTTAGTTTATGTGGTGCTTTCTTCAGATAATAAATTCAAATCAACAACACTCCATTTGATTACGTGGTCTTACAGGTTTGTTAACAAAAAGTTTTGTTGAATTTTTAGAGATTTTTTTGCTGATACGTTTCCTTGTAACAACTAATGGCTTGGTCAGCAGATGCTGTTACGCCCTCGCTACGATTTTCGCAGGATCGTTTTCAGAAAATATATCCAATGCATGGGAACTTAATTGCATAGCTTTCGAAATATTGGAGATTGTTACTTTTTTTTTTCCTCTAATGTATTATCAATTATCATAACATCATCTTCTAAAGCATGCTGAATATTAATGGATAATAAATTTTCATTATCAAGCTCCTCATCGTGAGACAGTAAACGTTCATTAATGTCATCCTCTTCCATTCCTTCAAATTCGGCTAATTTTAATCGACGCAAGTTGAAATTGCAACAACGCAAGCTGAGTTTTGTCAATTTTTAAAAAGCGACGCAAATCGAAACGACGCATATCGGATAGACGTAAGTCGGGGCTCTAGTGTACATGAGCCAGGGGTTTCAGGGGAGAGATTTTTTGTCATGCATTATTTACTTACATTAAGGGGGCGCTTATTGGAAATATTTTCAAACAAGTATGTTGGAGAGTGGACCAATGTAGTGCTTGATTTCAACATTAGCGGGCATTGACTACCAAGACCATACGATAGGAAAGACAAGTTTTAAAAGACCCTTTGTGACTTCAACCAATGCGGTGTTGAGATTGTAAGTCGGCGGTGCAAGCTAGTGGGATTTACGGTTAATCCATGCACTACTAGAACAATAGGAATACGTAGTATTAAATAAAAGAAAATTCGACAGGGTAAGTTAATAGTACGTAAAATATGAGCAAAATAGCTGGAAATAATATTGGTCAGTAAACTGATATAAAGAGCTTATTAAGGAGCAACTCAAAGATAGCCAAGCATATCATGATATGAAGAAAGCTTGGGAGTACAGGAAATTCTTGGGATTACAACACAAAAATTGTGGCTTAGCAAATTGAGAGTCAGGGGGCTATTGTTTTATTCCAACAGAACAAATATGAAAACAATGCAGTTGTAATTGAAAAAGTTACTAAGTTACGCATTGCCAACACAGCGATGCTGCAGACTTTGTTCAATTTAGCCCTTCCCATATGTTAGTGAGAAATAGAACCATGAGGTCTTGGGCTAGGATAAGAGAAAATAAGTTTAACATGAGATTCATTTTCAGGGCATCGTTCACTCTCCTTCACTTTCTCCGAACAGAACTGGAAAACTCTTTTACTTTTTTATGAACTGCTTCGCAACCAGGCTAAGTATTAAAAGTGAAAGGGGGAACTTAGAGGGTTCATATACATAACATAATTGGTCATTACAACCCTTTCGTCAAGATTACAACCAAGCTTCTCATACCACTTATGTTGTGCGTGTTAATTTTATACATGAGTGCCGGTACTCACAGTTCAAAGTCGACTCCGAACGACAGATTTTTGATACGCTTTCTATGGCAATTTTATTTAGTCTCAGAGTTTTTGCTTATTTTGTTTTGTTGGAAATGTTTGACCTGCGGTTTGAACCGTGGCCTCAGGTCTAATAAGCGAACACACTACCTACTAGACTACAGCGACTCTGCAGTCTGGAGGCTCCTTGTATAAAAATTACAATTCTGTAGTATACAAATCGGTTAAGTACAGATAGTCAGCTAAGAACAGGAATATTTGGTAACAGAATGAACTATCCAGAAGTCTTGAGGTAATTCGCGTCTTTAGTGGATGTTTCCGCCATGGAAAGATCGCCATGGAAAAACGAATTAAACATGAATAGGAAGAACAGAGGTTGGGACATGGCAAGGACCTACAAGGTTGAATCGAGATTAGTAGGGCACTATGTGGTTAAGTTAAGTCTGCTTGACGGGAGAAATAATGTCACCTACTCTTGGACTACAGATCATCTGAGAATTCATATCCATGGGTATGCAAAAGAGATATGTTGTGAGGAGGACAGCTTTCATGCCATTGGTAAGTTCGGAATGAAAATGTGAAGGGAAGCGGACACTCTGCTTAATGTCAAACGGGTTTAAAAAATTCTAAACTTTCCAAACTTTTAATGTGTAATTACAATGGCATTTAAGGTTTGTTTGTATCAGACTGTCTACTCTCAAGTAGGCTGAGACATTGAAGACTTAAAGAACACTTGGTTTAAAACAGGAATCGATTCCTGAAGTCTTCTCAGCCAATGGTGTCTACCCAGTTGCATTCTCTCCTTGCAAATATCGTGACAGGTTGGTGTTCTTTGAAAGTGATCTTCTGTTGCAAATTTTATTCGCTCACAATATTTTTAATAAATTCATGATGATTCACTTCGAACTTGTGGGCCGTTAATGTAGCTCAGAAAGAAAATTTTGAGTATTTATCGAGTAATAGGCAGGGAGTTATTGTCACTGATACCGAACAGCATCAGGAAGGTTGGTAAGGCAACAGAATTGAGGGAAACATTCTATGTAGGTTAAGGGCAGTACAATGTAGCATTTGAAAGCGGTATTCTACTATGTGTTCGCAGCAATAAGCACATTCGCGTTTCTTTCAAAAAAATTTATTAATCTTCATCACTATCCAGAATTAGAGGACTATAGATTTTTTAATGTTTTTAATGATTCATTTCCGGGCTCAGATATCCTGAACAAAACGAAACAAGAAAAAATAGTTGTTTCGACGATTTGCTCTCAACAGTCTTCTGAGAGTAAATAAAAATTGCCGCGAAAAGTTTCTTCAGACTCTTGACGTTCGAAGTCGACTTTAAACTGTAGGTCCCGCCAATTATGGATAAAATTGACGCTCAAAATATCGGTGGTGTGAAAAACTTGGTTGTAGTCCTGACTTTAAGGGTTGTAATGATCAGCCGATATATCGACGCCTCCGTTCTATAACATTCTAAGTCGAAAAAGTGTGTTTTGAGTTATGAGCTCTCAAAGTTTTCATGCGACATACGACTATATGTGTATTCTAGTAGATTTTTCCCTATAACTTCGAAACGGATCGGCGCATCTTAACCAAATTTTGACAGTATTTAAGTTAGAGAACGTAGAATTTAAAAATGCAAGAACATTAAAAACGTTCTAAGTACACTTAGAACGTTATAGAATGGAGGCGTCGATATAAAGCCATTCTTCTGATGCACAGATATTGTTTGCATGCATTTGATGAAATTTGATTTCTCGCTTACTACTCATACTCCACTGCCTTCCTTTTAGGAGTTACAAGGGTATCAAGTTCATCTATTAAATAGGCATGAGGATTTCCATTCAACTTATCTTAGTATTCAAATATTTTATTGAAATAATATTAGAGATTCCCTCCCTAATATTTTTATACTGGCTGATATTTTAAATGCACATTTAAAATACATAAACTTTTAAACATACACTACCATACCTAGATACATACACATACACAGTATTACATTTTCTTCACCCTAATAAATGTGTTTATTTTTTAAAAGTATTTTCCTGCCTTTGCTTCGTTGAAGCAGTCGTAGTACATAGTAGTTCTTGGAATCTTTTTGCATAATTTTTGTCTACACTTGTTGCCAGTTGAGTTGCCGCCAGTAAAGTTAATACACACACACACTATTCATGTACAAATTGCATAGAAGTGAAAAGGATAGGATAGAGTACTGAAGAACTCATTAGTTTTATGGTGCATTGTTTTGACTTAACCTGGCCTGACTCTATTATTACAAACGAAAATTTACTTGGGCTTGGTAAACTTCTTCTTGTTTTACACAGTGTTTGCCTTTAAACATTAAGTGTGTGTAAGACGAAAATAAGTATTCCGACTTATAATGGATGTAATGGATAGTGTTTGAAAAAAGTGAGTGTACAGTGAATAATCATTCGGTTTCTTTTTATCATAAGGTTTGTAAATTTGAAATTTTTGTTTATATTTCAAAACATGAGTAATAAAAACTACTGGATGCTTAAGACAGTACCATTTCTAATCAAATCAAATGCAATTAACGTGTAGCTCTCCTTATAATTGTTGGGCCCAACAGGTACATTCTAACTTTCACATTCGATAACGACTATCTTGTTGTCAATTATTCAGTCCCTTATGCCAAATCACCATAGACGGAAATAGCAAATAACCCGGGGAAATTAAAAAATTGTTTCTATCAAAACATGTGTTCCGTTCGATCGACGTACCGTGCATTTTTGTCATTTTATGATCACCATAACTGCCCTATCGAAAAGACTATTCGCAATACATACATACATACATAATTGATCATTACAACCCTTTAGTCGATATTAAAACCTAGTTTCTAACATCACTTATGTGGTGTGTGTTAATTTTATACATGAGTGGTGGGACCTACTGTTTAAAGTCGACTTCGAACGACAGATTTTGTTTGAGAATCTTTTCATGGCAATTTTATTTTCTCTCAAAATTTTTGCCAGAAATCTGCTGAGAAGCAGTCGCCGAATGAAGTATTTATTCTATTATTTTGTTTTGTTGGAGATGACTGACCTCTGGTTTGAACCGTGGCCTCACGTCTAATAAGCCCACATACTACCAACTAGACTACGGCGACTACAAGACTATTTGCAATGTGTGGAATAAATTCGCGATTATTGGTTGAGTAAACGATGAACTAACATCCGCACGTCGACGAAACACGCGTTGATGAAACGTAAGCTTTCCCGAAAAAAAGACGCTGTCCATCACAGTGTGTAGGATAATCCGAGTCGCGTCGCTTACAAGAACTGGATTACAACTGCCGCAGGCAATGAAGGTAAACAACCCTAAAGAACAACATGAGTGGGCTGAATGGGTTCTGAAGCAGTTGGCAACTGACCATAATCTTTTATTTAAAAATCATCGTCAGAGATGAGGCCCATTTACGTGGACAAACAAAATTGTCGAATTTGACACGATAACAATCTACATGAGATCCAAGAGCATCAAATGCATCCCCAGAAAGTCATTGTTTGGTCTGGCTTTAGGGCTGGCGACGACATCGGTCCATATCTCCTTAAAAACGTGTCAACGGCAAGCTCTATAGGTCGAAGATAACAAAATTCTTCCAATTCCAACTTCTGCATTGGGTGATCAGAACTGAACAGAACAGAACAGATTTGATTTCAACAGTACGACGTTATGTGTCACACAGCTCATGCCTTATTAAATATTCTGCATGAACGATTGGGCAGCATCGCTATCTCACTTAGAGGTGTTGTAAACTGGCCACCGTTGTACTGCGATTTGACCTCGTTAGGCTACTGCTTGTGGGGATCTTTTAAGTCGCAAATGTATGCGACAAACCTCAGTGATCAATAAGATTAACACAACCCATTCCATCAGTCAAATTCAGCCCGATTTATACACCAGAGCCCTGGAAAATTTGACATTTCGGATGCGCTGAACCCAGAATAGAAGTGGCGGACATTTCAACGATGTCTTCCAAACGAATAAATAATTTCGATGCCATCTCACACTCATACATACATAACATACATATGTACATAATTGGTCACTACAACCCTTCAGTAAGGATTAAGATCCAGCTTCTCACACCAATTATGTTGTGTGTACTAATTTTATATATGAGCGGGGGGACCTGCTCAAGTCGAACGACAGATTTTTGAGAAGAGTTTTTGCCAGAAATCTATTGAGAGGAAGTCGTGTTTTTACCCGTGGCCTCACGTCTAAGAAGCTAATACACTACCTACTACACTACGGCGACTATTATTCTCACACACACTCTGTGTTATTTAAATTTAAAGATAGGAATCCTTTAATGAAAGATCCTTTGGCGTAAAACAATGTAAATTCATGCATAATTTTCTAAGGATATGATTTCAATAAAAAAAATTTAAGAAAAGTTTTAAAAACTTTAGTTTTAAATCGGAAAATTATATAAAAAAGCGCGCAAAAACCTTTTCCAACTTCCCTCGTTACTTAAAAGAACAGCAAGCGACTAATACTTCGAAAGTGTGTGTTTATTTCGAACATGAAACTTGCTTGTCAAAATGTCTGCTTCAAATTACTTTCCTTTAACTGGCGCTCAATTTGGCTGACATTCAAGTTTTTCATTTTCATTTTTTTTTTCTTTCTTTTCTGTTTTGGTGTTATTTTTACGATAGTTTCTGTGAAGTCATTAAATTTCAAGTAATTTCAAGTGAGAAACACATTTTAAATTGTCGGCTACCTTTACTGTGTAAATGACTGTTTGTCACACAATTTTTGTTTTCCAAGGAATTGAACTTGAAAATGTTTTTTAATTTGAATGAAAACTTAATTGTCACAATGAAACAAAAAGAAAATTCATTAAATTGAATGACAATTTGAAAATATGAAAATTTCGCAATGAATTCTTATCAAATATCATTTCTATTATGTATGGAAGATGCATACACACATACACAATTGGTCATTACAATCCTTGAGTCAGGATTACGACCTAGACATGAGTGGCGTGACCTACAGGTTAAAGTCGATTCCGAACGACAGATTTTTAAGAAACTTTTCATAGCAATTTTATTAATTCTCAGAGTTTTTTCCAAAAATCCACTGATAGGAAGTCGACGTAGAGATTTTTTTCATATTTAGTTGTATTCGAGATGTCTGAGCTGGGGTTTGAACCTAGGCCTCACCATTCCAGACTACAGCGACTTCCTGTGTAGAAAATAACATCGTATAAATGTCCGCGGCCGCTTCTCTGGGTGTAAAGCATTTGAAATGTACAATTTTGCACGACTCGGGCGCATAAATCAGGCGAACTGCGTTTCAACATCGTTGAACTATTTTCTGTGAGGCCCCGTTAAAGAAAATTGTTATGCCGACAAACCAGAGACAATTGAGCATTTGAGGGCCAACATTCGTGATGGTATTGCACGAAAATTGGTTCGATCGAGTGAAGCTAGCCGCTGCAGCCATATTAATGAAATAATATTCTAGTTCGAAATGGAATAATTGTACTTCACAAAAAAAAAAATAAATTTTGCAATATTTTAAACCGTTTTTTTTATTGCTTTTTTAAATTTAAACTTTTAAATGGCCCACCATTTATTATTTCTGTACAGAGTTCGTCTTAGCGTGTCTGACTTTTCCACTACCAGAAGGAGTGACTTGATCAGATGTTTTCGTTCTTTTTGCCCTACTTTTAATTCTTGCGACAACGAACGTAACGTCGTAACTCTTGATAGTGAAATGGAACAAGAAGTGTTCCATTCAGAGTAACCTGCGGTTATACTGCAAGTCGAAATTTACGAAACCGAGAGATGTGCTTAATCTAACTTGAAGTTGAAATTACAGAGTAGTGCCAAAAACAATATCGTCTGAGAATACTTTTGCTATTCGGGCGCTTAGTTTTGAAATGTTTTTTTACTCAAACCCTTATTAGAATCTGGGTTTCTTTAGGAATTGTGCTCTTTGAGTTGTACTTTTTTTCAAAAGGTGGTGCTGCCTAAATTTTCTACAATGTAGGCTGTTGATGATATCTCCGGAAAAAGGATGAGTTTCGGTTATTCCTTAAAGTTTTTTTATTTTTAAAATACAAAGCCAATATAGGAATGTGCCTTCTACCGAATTGGTGCTTTGATTGCTCGGGTTTATAGGCCAGCATTTAAACTGGCCTCCTCTGTGATGAATACTGTTACGAAAATTAAAAATTTAGGTACTTGTGTTTTGCTTTTACATCGCTTAACATTAATAATAAACAAAAGCTACAAAAATAAAACAATGCAAGTAAACAAACTTGTTTACAAATATCGTACCGCTTAATACGACAACAAACACTACAAGAATAGATGTAAACAAAATACACAAACAACAATAATGTAACAACGATGTTTACATTTATACAGATTTCGAGAAACAAGAACATTCCACAGACTGTTTACTCTGCCATATAAAAGGCAAGGCAAAGCAGGCGAGTTAGTGAAGTTCAGTCAGTCTTGTATGAAGACGCGGTGCGTTTGAAGAGAGTAATCGTGGTTTGAACATCTCTGTTACAAAGATCTGTCGAACAATTGTCTAGTAATTAATATTGTTTATTCAAAGAGTGTAAACACAGGAATAACAAACAAAACAATTGTTACTGTTTACATCAAGTTGTGAACAGTGGCACACAGAATTATGCGAATAATAAAGAATTTAATTAAAACTAAACACAAATTTATTTTTATTTTATTTGCAATCTACAAGCTCTTAAACGAGCCTTAAAAATTTGATTATTATTGCCATCAGCGAATTATTTACGACGATTTTTTTTTATTTATTTTTGAGTGTGTTTTCTGTCATCAGTCTTTGAAGCTTTAGCAGCTTTAAATAATTTATTTTCCATATTTAGGATGTTTTTTAGTTTTTAAAGCCCAAAAAAACATCTTAAAATCGTTCATAACGTTTCGTGTATGCTTTCTAACCCATAAACCGAACACGTACACATACGTTATGCTGTCAGATGCTTTTCTTCTTTGTTGGCCTTTGTTTTATACGGGTTTCTCATTTTCATTTTCTTTCATTTTTCAGTTGTTTTCTTCTTCTTCTCTTTTTTTTAATATTTTTTAAGTAGAAACATAAGTATGACCCAAAAACCCAATAAACGTTTCAGTTTTTTTATCAAGCTGAACAAAAAATAAAGAAAGAAAATGGAAAGCAACATAAAAATTAAACTCTGGCTTCCTCTTTCTCTTCTTCTCTCCCTCTCTGTCTATCTTTTTCTCTTTTATTTTATATAATTTCAAAGATTTTTATACGTTTCTAGAGTATTTTTTTTTCATTATTTTTAAAGGATTTCTTGCATTCGTTCCTTCTTCTCTGTTTTTTTTTTCTAGTTGTTCGTGCTTCTAAAGGCTGTTGCATAAACAAAAACAAAATGAAGCAAAAAAGAGTAGAGTAGAGCAGAGTAGAGAGCAAAAAAAAAAAAAACAAGTGAAAGAAATGGGTTATAAAAGGATTTAATAGCCTGTAGAATAATAATAATAATGTTGCATGCCTCTCTGTGTGTGTGTATAGGCGAGTACTTAGACTTCTATTAACTACCACACACAGCCATAAACACTTAAAGCCATACAAAAAGCCTTTTACAAACACAAATACTTACACACACACTTAGACAGACATATATTTGCATATACTACCACACACAATTTAATGTTCCCAGTATGTGTGTGAGTAAGAATTACAAACGTCTTGTTACTCTTTTACTGTCACGATTTAATTTAAATTCAACAAAAAACAAAAAAAAAAAAGCTGCAAGCAAAACAAAAAAGGAGGAATTGAGAGCAGGCAGAGAAAACTAAGTGCCATTAACTGTTAAACTCCTAAATACAGCCGTAAAAAACAAACTCTCTTCTAGAGCTTCTTGAGCTTCTTTAGTTTTAAGATTGTTATCTTCATTGTATATGGTAATGCTGCCTAGAAAGGATGAATGGATGGCCAGAAAGCCTTATTGAAGTTAATTGCCGAGAGAAATATACTCTGTCTGTGTGTGTGTGTGTGTTAGAGTTGAGTAAATCTGTGACAAACATTGTATTGTGTTGACATCTACACGACCGGTTAAATTAAGATGTTTCGTGGAGAACTTTCACTTTTCAATTCTAATTTATGCGAATGAACTCTTAATGGCCCCCCTCCTCCCCACCTCTTCTATAGTAAATAAGGTTCTTAGCATGTCAAATTGCACTTTTCACCAGCTAAAGTTAAAATGTGTTAAGGAAACACGCAAAATTTAGAGCATATTTCTGTAGAAATGCAAATTAGCTCTTTGACATGCTAAAGATGCTTAAATGCGCGATCGATTTGGAATGTGGAATGAAAAAAGAGCATATTTTCGGCAACAATTTACTTGTCTACACTGTCAAAGGAAAGCTTGTCAAAGAGAAAGAACGAAGGAGAGATTATGTGAAAGGGCTTGAAAATTTTAATAGTTTGGTTGGAGTATGTTTTGAAGAGACTCTAAAATTAAGAATTCATAATGACTTGGACCTGATAGCACAATAAATACTAACCAGTTGGATGCATTTTTATCGTTGCTTTTGAAAAGATTAGCATAATACGAGAAATTTTTTTTGTTTTAATTTTTGCTAAATACACTATGCCACAAAATAAAAAAAAAATAAACTACACGCAGCTAATGACATAGTGTAGGTTGTGAGTTTTGTTGAGTAGAAATTAAAAAAAATTTTTTTTTTATTCTTGAACCGTCCAAACTTGTTTTATTTGACAAAAACTGTTTTTTTTTTTTTGACTTTACGCACAAAATTGTTGATTACACAAACATTTCTACACCAATGTCCAAAATTTAAACTTTATTAGATAGGGGTGAGATGGGTCTTTAAAACGATGTACATACGTATATTATTTGACTTTATATTCTATGAGATTTGATGGGGTAAACTTGGCAAACGCGAATTTTGTCATATTTTTTCAAGTATGTCCGCTCATAGTAGCAAACTTTAATTATAAAATATTAAATAAGTGATGACATTCTGAAAATACTTTGTCTTGTGAAAAGATTGACACTTCGTTTGATCAAATGGGACAAAACTTACCGTAGTTCTTATTTAAAGAGTCTAACATACTTAATTGGTCATTACAACCCTTCAGTCAGGATTTCGACTTAGCTTCTCACACGACTTATGTTGCGTGCGTTAATTTTATACATGAGTGGCGGAACCTACAGTTTAAAGTCGACTCCGAATGACAGATTTTTGAGAAGCTCTTCATGGCAATTTTATTTACTCTTAGAGTTTTTGCCAGAAATCTGCTGAGAGGCAGTCGCCGAAGAAATATATTTTTTTTTCATATTTCGTTTTGATGCCTGACCTGGGATACGAACCCGGGCTTTACGTCTAATAAGCCAACACACTACCTACTAGACTACGGCGGCTTCCAAGAGTCTAACAGTCGTTTTATATTTTTCGTATATACCTTTTTTCAAATGAACTTTCAGTTAAAAAATTTCCAGAATTTTCAGTGGATTTTAATTGTTTATCGGAAAATGCGGCCGTGGCTGACCTCACAGTACCTCATTCGATCGGAACAATTTTCATGCACTTTTTCGAGTATATGAGGTCGTCTCTCGGCAATGACATCACAAATGTTGGCCTTCAAATGATCAGTTGTCTTTGGTTCATCGGCATAACACTTTTCTTTAACGGTGCCCACAGAAAATAGTCCAACGGTGTCAAATCGCAATTTCTAGACTGCCAATTGACATCACCACCTAGGCTAATAAAACGGCTATCCAACGTTTGACGTAATAAATCTGTTGTAGCATGAGATGTATGGCAAGCTTAACCATCCTGTTGAAACCAAACATCGTTCACACTAATGCCATGAAGAGCGGGTTCATAGTGCGATAGTTCTCTCCATTGATCGTAATGGTTGCGCAGTCCTCTTTTTGAATGATATAGAGGCTAATGATGTCTGACGTTGACTTTCAGCCACAGCTTCGACATTTTCGGGTGTACGCATTGTACTAGCTATAGGTACTGTTGTACTAGATACCAGGTACTGTTGGCCCTGCTACCTCTGCGACCAAATTTTGTACGACATGTTCGTGTAATTTCCGACCAATTGTCTCTGTTTTGGAAATAAATTTCCATTAAATGACAACCTTGCTCAAGCGCAAATCGATTCATTACGTTCAGTAGAGATAATATATTGAATTATGTGACAGAATAGAATGACATAAGTATTGCCAGATTCGAAATCGAACCGATGGTTCAAATTCAAACTGATAGATGGCTTACTATAGAGAATCAAAGAACACCTGTTCAGAATGAAGGTCATCTTGAATCCAATATGTAGAACCTGTGATGAAGAAATCGAATCATGCCAGTGCATCCCAGAAGTGAACTCTTGAATGTATATGAGGTGCTTGTCAAGGAATTGGGCACTAGGCTTTAAGCAAAACACATTCATTATAGAGACATTGCTTATAAATTAAAGGCAGAGGAATAGAAAGTATGGTTGCATTGTTAAGGCACTTCTACACGACCCATATTCAAATATGTAGTGCGTGACGTTCTTAAATATCCTTGAAATACGTTATCAGGGCAATTATTATTTGGCCTTATTCTGTTGCCAATTGAATTATTGATCTATACCTCCTTATTATGCATTTATCTAGTATGTCTGACGCCAATGATAACGTGTTACGGCGTAAGCTTTTCTATTTCGATTTGTTTCCCTTCCATTTCAATTAAACGCCATTATAAGCGAAATCACGTGACTTCTCGTTAATAACGCTTTTACGACAGATAAAATGGTTTGATTTAACAAAAAAAAAAAAAAATAAAAAACATTTGGAAACGATTTGGTAAAATTTTCCATGGCAATGGGTTTTTCACTTTTATTTTGCTTTTTTTTGTCTATCAAATGGAAACGCACCTAAGAACTGCCTTTCAATTAAAGCGTGACGAAAAGGGAAAAAGGATATCGAAAAAGCATTTTCTTGGGTGATTATTTCATGAATATTGAATGAAATAAATTCACGCATTAAATGTATTATTGACGTGTCAATATTAAAATGTTAATATACGCCATAAAGCTCAATTAATAATTTCTTATTTTTCCCTTTCCTTTCTGTCTTTTTTTATTTATTTTTCCTTCAGTTTTTGTTTCACATCATGAGCCAGTTAAACTTATTGATTTACACAGAAACCCATTCATTTACGCTCTTGCTCGTTAAGGCTCAGTGGATAAAGTTTTTCGCTTTAAAAGTGGCGTTTAGGTTTCCACAAACAAAAAAAGGAGTTTAGCTAGGGCATATAAAAAAACAAATCCGTATGACCTTAAATAAACAGAACAATAATGTTTTTGGTTTTTATTTCTGTTGAAATAAAACAAAAGGAGGAAAAACTTTTCGAAAACCACAATTATGCTCTGCATGCCAATCGTATTTTAATTGTAATTTTATTTGAATTTATTTGTAAAGTTTCATTAAAGCAATATTGCAAGAGCACCTTCTCCTCCTTCTCCTGCTTCTCCTCTCTCTCTCCCTACTACTATTTCTCTTGTTTAGTTGCATACCTTGATTACCTTTTAATTAATTCATATTCAAAGATAGTTAAGATAGTTTTCTTAGTATCGTATTTGAAAAAGAAAAACTTTCTTTTACAACAAAAATTATTTCTTTTTCGCTTCTCTCTCTCTCTCTTCAATAGTTGTTCTTTAATTATTCCATGTTTAACATCAACAATAGGTTTTCCAATAACAATGGCAACATTGTTGGAATACAAGAATAATTCTCAACAACGTTTTCTTTAATTAGAAAGCAATTAAAGAGAATGAAAATACGTAACAAAGAAATGACGTTTAAACTTTCATTTAAAGACTCTGAATTATTTAATTAATCAGCCTTATTGGGGAGAGTATTCAAAAGGACCCATTAATCATTATACCAGGTCCATGCATACCTCGAAACATGTTATGATGTTAGTACTTTTACCAGAATCGACTAATCAGACGTTCATTTTAAATTTCCCTAATTACAGTATCAGAACAGAAAGATTTCATAAATAAAACTACTGTGGCGGGACGATATTACAGCAAGAGCACTAGCCCAGAAGCACTGTCCACTCTTAATACTCAGGTTAGAAAGCAAAAACTCAGAATCGATATCACCTTTAGCCAGATTAAAAACAAAACAAACCCCTAAGACAGCCCTTCTACGTTCCAAAGTTGGAAGTTTCACCAAATCTAATCTAGCCTCATATGATGGAAACCCATTGCCATAATCCCATCCTAGGCCACGTAAACAGAATAATAAAAACTGCTTCTGCACAGACTCTATTGAATCACTATGACAACGATAGTATGGACTTAATTCCATTTCACTAACATAATGTCAAATCTCAAAATGGTTGAGGCTAATGAACTGTCAAACCACATTCGTTGTATATTCAAAACGGTATGGACTAGCCTAGACATGTAAATATCGTATCTGCCTACATTATCTAAGAAATTGAGGTCAAAAATGGAACCAACTAGTGACCATCTTGAGAAGCAAATCGAGATTCGTGGTCTATATCAAACAAGGTGTCATCATAATGACAACAGAACAAGTACTAGGCAAACCACAAAGACATCAGAGATCCAGTAGTTTTAGTCCCCGAACTGCCTAGGAAGAAATTAATGTCCTAAAGGCCTAGGTCTCAATTTCGGAGAGATTTACGTCTACTCATTTAGTGTTATTCCTCAATAGAAGTTTTTAATTTCAAGGTAACAAGGCTTTTAAAACTAATGAGAAAAATTAAAAAAGGAAAGTTCTCCACCACTATAGGCAACAATCATTTTAGGATTTATTAATTCTCAGACTCAGTAGCTATACTCTGATATTGGTTATCTTTTCGGACACAAATCTGAGTCTGGGAAAATTCTGAGAAAAGAAAATTTTATTTATTTTTGTGCATATTACAGTGCAGCTAAGTTGAATGATTTGCCAGGAACACATACTCCTTTCAAAAAACTAAGTAATTCTGCTAAAATTGTTTTTCTTTTTTTTCAACATTTAGTACCAATTGATTAAATCAAACAGAGCTTAACCAATAAGACCATCAAATACAAGAAAAGTTAATGTTAACCCTCGAATAATTCCAGAAAAACATGACTTTAAAACCACTGAATGAAAGTAGAAAAGGAAAAAGAGAAAGAAGGAGAAACAAAAGAAACAAAAACTTCCATTTTATTTGGGTTTATTTGTAAAGTGAAGTTCATTTATTGCACGAAATCTGACAGACGGGACAGACAGACAGACAGACAGACATTCACAGAGAACTTCATTTATTATGTTTTGATGTTGCAACAACAGCAGAAAGAACAACTCGAGCGTCAGTTGCCATATAAACGGCAATTGCAGCAACAGCATAACTGCAGTAAAAATACCAACTGATGCGGTGAAATATCAAATACAGGGAGAGTTTCTATCTCTTTTTTCTTTTTTGTTTTTCGTTGATTTAAACGAAACGACAAGTGAGATGTGCAAGTCCAAATTGCTGTGTGTCTGTCTGATGTTGAAAAATACTGAAAATATCCTGAAAAACATAGGAAAAGATTTCATATGAAAAAAAATTGCCAACGAAATACAAATACAAACGAATTTTTTTTTTGCAAACTTGTGTTGCAAACAACTGCGCAAACACTAGCAACAGCAGCTGCCGTAGCAATGAATGAAAAATTGTGTGTGTGTGGTGTATGTTAATGTTGAAACCGGAGAGTGTAAGGAGAAGAATAGAGAAGAATACAAATGGTGTGGCAGAATGAAGTATCGTTATGGCAAATATTTTTGCATAATCATTGTTCTTGATGCTGATGCCAGCTATTGCCACTGGTTGCTGCTGGTGATGACACACAAATTGCCAGAGCTTGGAAATGATGAACAATAGACAGACAGACAACCGAAGGAATAAAAAAATCTTAACCAAGAATTCACAAACATTTTAAGGAATTTTTTGTAGACTAGACATGCAAACATCGTTTCTGCCTCCGTTATCTATGAAATTAAGGTCTGCAGCAAAGTGCAATTGGGTCCTATAAACTCCTGTTGTATGCATTACTGCAGAGCGAACATTTTTGTGTTTTCTTACCGCAACTATGTCCTTCGGAGGATATCTGTCTTCTTACAATTGTCTTCATGATTGACTTGTTTCGAGTTTTGCCAGTTTTTCCTTGGCACAGGTATCTAATCTTACAGCTTTCGGCTGTCTTTTGGGGTCTCAGAGATACTATTGAATATTCGCTTAGCTTTCTGTGAGATCTTATATCTCAGCCACGACTTTTTATATGCTTAGGTACTATGCGACCCTCGCATGCTCTTGTCGCATTTGCTGGATGAATTTCTAGCCTCAGCAAACTTTGAATGTTTCTTGTTGAAATCGATTTCATATTTTGCGATATTTCAGGTACTTACTACTTCCTTTCTTAATTGATCATTACGATAGCTTAGTTAGGATTACAACCTAGCTTCTCATACCACCAACTTTTCATGACAATTTCATTTAGTCGCAGAGTTTTTGCCAGAAGATTGCTAAGAGGAAGTAGCCTAAGGTAATATTTTTTTCCAAATTTCGTTTTGTTGGAGATAACTGAACAGGGGTTTAAACTATTTTTGTCTTATAAGCCAACATGTTATGTTCTACGGCGACTTGAGCTGCGTGGTCTATCTTAAAATTAAGTTCTATACTCATCCTTATTGAGTTTTACGTTACTTTGTCGAGTGTTTGTCTGTGGAGGGATGCCATGTATTTAGACTAGAGGAGGCCAGTGGGTACCGAGAATACTTCGTTGCCGTTTACCCAACCACCTTTGGCTAAACACTCTTTGCAATAAATTCTAGGTGCCCAAGTATCCTTCAAATTCCTCAAATTTCCAAGTACCAGTATAAATGTGTTCTATGGTCTCCTTTCATTCTTTAGCATTTCAGCTTTGGCAGGAGTGGTTGGAAGTTATTTCCGCCCTCAGCCAGTCTGCCACACATCGACACCTTAGTCGGGCCCATCAGTCCCTCCGATAAAGTGAGTCATTTATCCTTTCAACTTAACTCCTTATTAGTTTAGTGGGGTTAAATGTGCAGTAACCTCCACCACGCCACGTAGTCATCATTAACAGCGGGCATCTACGTGGAGGTTTAGGACGACAATCTGTGCCAGCCAATTGTAAATATTCCGTTATTTATACATATATAACTGGTGGCTCGCATTTCTTAATCATCCAGTTGATTTCATCCAAATCAGCTTTTGCCTAAGCATGTTCTAGATGGTTAAATATACTTCAGCTCAAATACGTATATATACGTATATGTTCTGGGCTCTTCTTTTATTCCTTATCATTTCAGCTTCGAAAATTGTTCCATCCTCTGGGCGTTTGTACGCAGATGTTAGGTATTTCTAACGACAGCTTTCAGGGACTTAAAACGGATTTTTATTGGGATTCAGGTAAATCTTGTTCTTTATATACACATTGATGGCTAGATGCGGCTGGTCTCTATGAAATTGGTTTCATTTTTCCAATGCAGGGTTTTCTTTTTCTTACGGTTTTTATCCGAAGATCCTGTTCTATCTACTGATGACTCAGTTGCTGTAGTACGTAATTCCCTGCAAACTCGGATACAGTTTCTTTCGAAAAGAGGCACTGATTATTATTCCTGATGGGCGACTCACAAAAGAGTGTCGAGTTTGCTACTCGTGAAAGTATTTTTCTTTGATTTTGTTGTGGACCCCCTTTTACTGGTCATCACTGTAGATAACGAACTTAACATTGATGGCTTTCTCTGTAGAGGCATTTAGTTTCCTTCTACTAAACTGTTTTTTGCTCTCTTGCTGCTTATAAACACTGCCTATGTTTTGTGTTCTGTCAGTTTCAAGTTCACAAATTCCAGCCACAACTTAATAGTTCAAATGCCTTTCGGACTTGGACTACTATCGTAACATCATTTGCTATCTATCATGTATGATTGACAGATGGCCTAAAAGAATGAAAGAGAGAGAGCTTCATTAATGTACAATTGCCGCCAATAGGATTTCAAGGACGAAAACTCAGTTGATAAATTTATGGACCTTCGGTCAGATTGACAGCATACATCTGGTTGAAATGCGGACAGCAATTAGTAGTTGAAGTCGCCGTTGTCTTCTGGCAAAAACTCTGAAAGTAAATAAAATTGCCATGAAAATGTTCTCGAAAGTCTGTCGTTCGGAATCGACTTTAAACTGTAGGTGCTGCCACCCCTTCATAAAATTAACACACACAAAATGGGTGGTGTGAGAAGCTAGGTTGTAATCCTGACTAGAGGGTTACGAAATAACTAAGTAATTATCAGGTGGACTAAAATAACGGTGGACAACGATTAATTGTAGTTTGCCGCCCTTAGATTCCTTTGGACTCAGTCAGTATTGTAGTTAGTCACACAAAAAAGTCTTCATACACCGCTAATTTTTTGTTTTTTTCTAATAATTTTTTATGTTCATTTTTGTCTTCAGATCTTCTCAATTGTAACTGCCTTAAACAACACAATAGCACCTTTTTCAATTTGATTAAAATCACCAGGATATGTAGACCTCTTACATAGAGCGGTCTATGTAGACTTTTTTCTTTGACTGGCTGTACTGACTTTGTACTGACTTCTGTATTAGACCAGCGAACGTAGAAAATAATAAAATTGACTTGTTCACAGAGTAAGTGGAGGTATTTTCTTCTTTTAGCTGGTTTCTTAAGGACTACAAACAAATGTAACATAATCCCTTCCTAACAACTGCCTGGCTATCCATTCGACTTAAACTATATTCCTCTAATAAGCGGTTCATTCTCTTTTTCAGAATATTTTTCTTCAAAAATTACATTCATTAAAGCATTCCTTTATAGCTCATGCTTTTATTTAAACAGACAATATATTTTACGCACAATATAAACAAAACAACAGCTTCTTAACTGTACTCGTATAGTGAAGTGTACGTGATGGACCAAGATTTGATCGCCAAATAATTTAAAAATTTTTGGATTTCAAAAAACGTTTATAAGGCAAATGACCCCATAGATCTTTTGGAAATGAATACGAATTGTACATAAATTTCCCAAAAATTTAAAAGAAGAGATTTTCTTAAACGCACCATTGCATCAGTGCATGAGCGCATGACCAAATAAAAAGGATTTTCAATAAGAGAGTGTCAGTGAAACCATTATTCAAGCATTTTGAAAATTTATTTTCTGGAAAGCGATTTTGTTATGGGCAGCGGATTATCGAAATTTGCTTTTGTTAGCCAAAAATAAATGTTTTTTAAAGTTGCCACAGTCTAGTAGGTAGTGTGTTGGATTATTTGACGAGAAAGGGATAGACTGTCCTCTGCTTAGAACCACTAGACTCTATGATATCGGTATATGCTTCATAACGTGTCTAGGTAATAAATAGGAGTGGTTGGAGTGGTAGCTTTGATACCAAAAGCTCACTTGAGCACGCATAGCGGTCCGTTGTGACGCCACAGGTAAACGCAGTCCCTATACTGACCGTGTTCTACCAAACTAGAGAAGAAGTTGATCAGCACAAGGGCTGCACATTAAAAGCACGACTACCCTACGCTGGAAAAACAGCCCGAATGTTTGATAAGCGAAGCTATATCCTTGACATCAATGGATGATAGCTCCGTCAAGCTGACAAGGATTGGAGAGCCAAATAAACTATATGTGCACCTCGCAAGAGATGGGCATTGACAAAGAAAGTGGATAGCAGTCTCCTCTTCCTCAGCAGATCTGCACCCACGGCAGAAGTCGTTAAATCGTGTCTTCACATAACACAATGACCTGCAAGCATGGCCACTGTGATCGAGATGACGTTCGATCAAATACGATGGAAGAGCCATAGCAATACTATCTGACAGTCACACCGCCCTCTGATCACTCGGCTTTAATCAGTTTAAATCGATTATGGGATTGTCTGGGTAAGCTTAATCAACTAGGGACCTTTGCTGAATCCAAGATCTTGTAGAAATTCACAGAAATATGCAGTCAAAAGAGCTTGCGACAAGAGTAGCTTCCTCATCGCTGATGGGGCCAGAACATATCTGTCGGACAGTCGGACAGTTATTAGGAAAGGTATAATCAAGGAAAGAAAACATAAGGACAAATAAAACAAAGACTGTTTTTCAAAGCGTCTCTGAGAGACTGGACAATGGCATGAATGATATATTGGACACTTAAAGATCTTGAAAGTATTTTGAAATGTAGATGCATCCCATTAAAGCCTTCTTCAGAAGTTTACTGATGGTTCGAGTCTAAATGGAACTGTGTGAAGTGGAATGTTTTCGGAATCGACGTGCATAACTTCTGGTCATAGCACTACCAGATCACTGTAGCGCCTTCCAGGCACAAGTATCGGCAAGAGAGGCTGCGGTAAGGATTATTAGGAATACAAATGTCCCCAGAGGGAATAATACCATACAGTCTGATAGCTTTGTTGTAACGTAACAAACTCCCAATGATACAACGGAATGGTATGATACTCATATCATTTGGCTAAAAAAAACTTACCAATATTTCTGATATATGTAGAGAGTATGAGTAGCAGAGCCCTCTCTCGTACAACAAAACTAATACTCTACAGTACTCTCATCCTGCACGCGCTTCTTTATGGCGTAGAAGCATGTACAAAGTTAAGCACTGATGCAGTAGCCTTGAGAGTATTCGAGAGAAAATTCTTGCGCAAGATCTTCGGTTCAGTGCGAGTTGGCGCTGATTTCCGCATTCCATACAACAATGAGCTGTATGAGCTGATCAACGACATTGACGTTGTGCAGCGTATTAACATTCAGCAGCAGCGTTGGTTCGGTCATGTCGTTCGAATGGAGGAGGCGAGACGGGTATTTGATGCAGGGGTTTGCTAAAGTCGGAGCATAGGACGACCTTGTTTGCGTTGAAAGAACCTAGTCAAGGAAGCCCTGTCGTCGATTTTTGTAACCAACTGCCGAAGGCGCGCAAGAAGCAGAGGCGCCTGGAAGAATATGCTAAAGCAGGCCGAAATCCGATAATCGGGTTGTAAAAGGTCGATTAAATAAGTGGGAAAGTAGAGAGGTCAGGCATTACACAGCTATTTCTATGTTGAGAACCCTTTATAAGGACTGCGAGCTTATAATTAACAATGCAGTTATGGTTTCTGTCAGCAGCATGTGAGTGGCTATGAAGAGAGACGTAGTAGCTGAGTAAATCTGCCCAAAACTGGTTAAAGAGTGCACGAAAAGTCTGCTTCAACTTGGAAGGAGTACGCTCAGTATGGTTGTTGAAGAAGTTACTAGACACTGATTGATCAGAACTCATGCGAGACGTCTTGGTCTTGGACACGCGGTGAACAATTTTTGCAGATTTTTTGTACAGATGTTGCCATCGTAGTCTCGTAGGTAATGTACTGGCTTATTAGACGCAAAGCCACGGTTGTAATCCCAGGTCAGACATCTCTAACAAACTCAAATACGCAAAAATATTTCTTCGGCGATTTCCCCACAAACGATTTCTAACCAAAACTCTAAGAGTAAATAAAATTGCCAAGAAAAGTGTCTCAAAAATCCGTTGGTCGGTGTCGAATTTGAACTATTAGTCTAGCCATTCATGTATAACATTAAGACAAACAACATAAGCGGTGTGAGAAGTTTGGTCGGATTCCTGACTGAAGGGTTGTAATGGCCAATTATGTGTGTATGTATGTAGAGATGTGTAAGAGCAGGAAACGAGTACCACTACGTTCGTGGAGAAAAGTACATATTGGTGTGTACAACATAGACGATTTAAACGATCTGGTGGAAATAGACATTAGGAGTGTAAGTCTTTTTCTCTGAATAGTTGAATGCTAGCAGAACTGTATGATTGTGGTATAACAATCAGCCTTATATTGCCTTAGGGTGTCTATTACAACTTCTTTTGAGGATCTAACTACCTAACAAAATAAAATTACCACTTCATATACGTTTCCATTTAATTCATGAGAATTTCTATCTCAAATTCTGTTTATTCCCCTTTTATTTGCTTAAGAATTTAATAAATTCTTCTGTTATTGCGTGAGAGTAGACAGCACTAATAAGTTTTCTTAGTTGAAAGTTACTGTTGCTCATATTTCAACATCAATAACAACAACTATTTCACCAGCATATAAGGAAAAGTTATAAAATTTTTACAGATTTTCTTCATCTATTTTATAAACCACTGCGGCCAAGTCTTTCTGGCTAGCTTTAGACGACTACGTTAGACTTCTCTTGGCAAATCTTTTAATCACTGACCTTAAATGGCGGCACAAAGTCTAGTTTACATATTTGTTTCTTTTTTTTTTTTGCTTCACCGCTCTTTAAACGCGCTATTATTCAACATTCTTTTTAGTTAACGAAGCTAAACAAACTTGTAAACTAACTTGCCATAGAAAACATAACCGCAACTTGTACATGGAGTTGCTTGTATTTGAGAGGGTAGAACAGCATATTAAAGGCAAAAGATTTAAAAAAAAATAAAAAATTTATTTGATGTTGTTCTCCTCTCTACCTTTTAAAATGTATTTCCTTTTGAATGATTTCTTTCATTTCTTTTCTTTTTTTTTTTTTTGTTATTCTTTTCATTTAAAATTAATCAGACAGAAACTATCTGAAGAAAAACTAAAAAAAAAAAAACAAATCCCAGTTGCTTTTATAGAAAGCATTCGGTTTCATTCAATTATTTTCAAGCTTTTGGTGTAGCAAATCAAAGAGTGGCTTTAAAAACAAAATGATTTCCTTCTGTATGGAATTAAAAAAATATCGTTCTTAATTCAAAACAGTTAATTTTCAATTAAAAATTATTATTTTAAATTAAAATTGCTTCAATTTACTCTCTCTGGTAAATATAAATTCTTTAGACTTGCTTTGGCTTATTTTTCGAAACGTTAGCAGTGCACTGTGCCGTATGAGTATTTTAATTAAAATAATAAATTAACAATTATACGCACAAGCTTTAAATAGAAATCATTACCTCAGAAGCTTACCGTATACGCTTGAGCAACGTTGGGATTTATTGGAAATGTATTTCCAAAACAAGGCAATTGATCGGAAATTGACGAAAATGTTATTCAAAATCTGTTTGCAAACAATGACCGACAGTGCCTGGTATACGCAAGTTTATTGCTAAAGTTAGAGAAACTGGTTTTATTGTTGATGCGCCAATACGTGATCATGCTCGTACAGTGCGTACACCCGTAAATATCGAAGTTGTGGCTGAAAGTGTGCATGAGAATCCATCAACATCAACTCATCGATTGTTTTCAAGAATTAAACATTTCATGCACCAGTTTAAGGTGAAAGACGTGCGAAAATATCTCGTTATGACGACTCACAAAGTTCAATTGGTTGAAGAGCTGCATGATCATCCGCTTCGTTTTCGCTTCGCTAGTTGGGCCCACGAGAAACTGCACGTAGATGTTGATTTTGCAAAAAAAAAAATCATCTTTTCGAATGAAGCTCTTTTTCATCTTGGTGAGTACGTTAATAAGCAAAATTGCCGTATTTGTGGCTCAGAAATCCCACACGTACTATTACAGAAGCCAATGCACCCATTACGATGCGGCTTGTAGAGCAGAGGCATCATTGGCGAATATTTCTTTGAAACTGAGGGCAGCGCAACCATTATGGTCAATGGAGACACCTATCGCACCATGATAATCGACTTTTTTGGACACGCTCTTCATGCTATTGATGTGAGCGATGTTTGGTGTCAACAGGATGGTACATGCCATAATTGATTTATTGCGACAAAAGGTTGAAAGCCGTTTAATTAGCCGAAATGGTGATGTCAATTGGCCGCCAAGAAGCTGGAATTTGACACCGTTTGAAGATATGTATATTAGAGCGACTCACCAAAAAAAGTGCTCGATGTACCCTTCTAAAAATGAACCGTGGACTTTTCTAAGATGACATTTAAAATATATCGGCTCCAGCTTTGACCTCTCGTAAGCTGGACCATTTTGAAAACGGGTCTATTTTTGCATGCTTTGTTAATTTGAGAATCTGTTTCCTTACCAACATATACAATATGTATATCATAAAAAAGGTTTTTTTAAGGCGCGTCCAACTGTATATACAATTTGTCCAAGGGCGATCATCCATGTCCTTTTTTTAAGGATATTCTGTAAAAAAGAACGGTTTTTGAATTTTTTGTTCGGGGTTGTTTGTAATAAAAATGATAAATTAACATATTTTAATCTTTAGTCGATTTAATTAAATACGGGTCTCAGCTTTTTTTAAATTCGCGCTAGTTCGCGTTTCATATATTCGAAAAGGTGCAAGAAAATTGGTCCGATCGAATGAGGTACTGTGAGGACAAACGCAAATATACGTACATAACTGGTTATTGCAACCATTCAGTCAGGGTTATGACCAAGCTTCTCATAAAACCACTTATGTTGTTAATTTTATACATGAGTGGAGCGAGCTATAGTTTGAAGTCAACCCCGAACGACAAATTTTTTGAGCACCTTTTCAGGGGAATTTTATTTTATTCTCAGAGTTTTTGCCAGAAGCCGCCGAAGAAATATTTTCTTCATATTTCAGTTTGGTGGAAATGTCTTACCTGGGGCTTGAACCATGGCCTCAAATCTAATAAACCACCATCTTAGACTACGGTGACTACAAACCCAACCCCAATATAGACTTTCAATAAAGAAGTTTGATGGGTCCTTACAAAGCTCTTAAAAAATATCACACGCCTTTTTTTTTAAATTAAAATTTTGTTCGTTCCTTTTTTTTCAAAAAATCCCACAAATTGCAACTGTTTTCCAAAACAGTTGTTTGAACTGTCTCTAGAGGCCACAAGAGCCTCTTATGATTTTTTTTTTTCATTGCATTTCAAAAATGACATTTTTAAACCATAAATAAGTGTGTGTGTATATGTGAGTATAAGTGTGTATGTAAGAAAAACTACGCATGTAGTTGTAAGCATATGCATTTGAAGGCAACACACATGCATGGCTTGTACACAGAGTTATACTCTCAAAATACCGCATGTTTATGTTAAACGTTTTCCACTTAAACACGTTTGCAAAATTTTTTTTCTTTTTTAATCAACTGAACATACACATACATTCACAGGGATATAGTTATTTCGATATGCAAAATACAGCATATCATACAAATAAATACATTCATACGTAAATATTCGCTCATTCCTTTTTATATTTGAGTGTGTATGCGTATGGTTTTGTATAAGTGAGTTGCTATAAATTATTTCACATTCCGCTACTGCTGTGTTGATGGCAAAAAAAAAAAAGGAATAAAAACAACAACAACTACAACAAAAACTTTAAAGTTCATTCACTTTTTAAAGTGACTATTTTTAGTAGTTTTTGTTTTGATTGTTTTTGTAGTGGTAGTTTTAGTTTATATTTCGTGGTTGTTGTTGTTGTTGCTTTTGTTAAATATTGCTGATTCAGTTGTTTATTTACCCAGTGTTTGTGTTTGGTTATATGTATGTGTGTGTGCGCTCGTTTGTTTTGTTTATTCTTCGTTATTATATTTACTCCCGAGGGTTTTTCATTTTATGTGAAAGAGGATAACACAGTGCAAGAGAGAGGGAGAGAGCGGGAGAGAGTGTATGAGTAAATGTGTTTGTATTAGTAAGTATGATGATATTTTATGAAGTTGTTAAAAACAAAAACGAAAAATATGAAGCAAAAAAAAAACAACTTTGCGAGATATAAAAACAACAACAACATGTCTTTATAAATTTGTTATTCTCATTTTACCTAATTCGCTCACTCTATCGCTCTAACACACACTGTTACACCAAAGGCAATATCATAAATATTACAGTTCATAGAAGCTAAATAGTTAAAAGTTCATTCTTCTCTGTTACGTTCTCTCTTTCTCTCTCTCTCTCTCTCTGTGTTATCATAAAGATTTCATTATAGGAGAAGAAGTTTTTGATTTTTTTCTTTTTTCAAGTGGATTTGTACATTTCATACTTAAAAGTGTTGGCAAAAGTATGACGTATACAACAAGCTTGAAACGTTTCTTGTTTTTTTTTTTAGATTATTTATGTTGGAAGGAAAACTAAAATGTTATAAAGTTTTTTTTTAGATACACATAATTTCTTAATGAATGTCACAAAATCATAATTTTTTGTCAGTGAAAAACTTTTATAACACTTAGGTGCTAGAAAAGGAACAAAAAAAATCAAATTAAATTGGTTGAATGCACTTTTTATATCAACAAGGTGGCTCACAAACACAGGATCAATTTTATTTCATAATTTTAATTTATGTGATGCTTTTTATGTGTTTTTAAAACTAAGTTTCTACATCGTTTCAACGCAGTAATTCTTTATTAAATTTCGATTTCTCTTAATTTTTTAAAGCATATGGGATACCGATCCAAATGTTTAAAATGATGCATCGTTCAAATTAAACAAAAGACCACGAAAAGTAAAAAAATCCCATTTCTTAATTTGTTTTTGGCAATTTGGTCCTTTAGATTTATAATACACTAAATGAAAATAAGTAAACAAGACAAACAGACAACAACAAAATATACACATCGAACGGTTCACAATAAAAAAAAACAACAACAACAAAACAAACAAAAATCCAACAATAAAAATCGGTAGAAAGATCATGAAAATTCTAATTACTTACGGAGGTAGTGGCCATTTACAGGGCCGCTAAATGGATCCTCATCAACAGAGCTGCTTTCACCCGCATCTCAATCTCAATGATTGCCAGGCTGTTATAAGATCTCTATCGATCGTTATGTTTAACTCTAGGGTCGTTAGGGATTGTCGCCGCTATCTCGACGTTCTCTGTGGGCGCTTAAGTGTCTCACTTGTCTGGGTTCCTGGGAACAGTCACATTCCAGGCAACTGTAGGGTTCTTCCGGAATCCTCGTCAACCGATTTAGGTATTTCACTTACCTCGGTTAAATTGACCATTGGGCGAAAACTTTTTCGGGACACCAACCTATCCTGGTTCCATGAGGAAACTTGCTTCGCTGCCAGACTTACTTGGCCCACAGAAGGCGCACCAACCAACTAATTGGACTTGATCGTAATGTCATCTTGATCAAAGTGACCATGCTTACAGGTCACTGCGTTTTGGAAAGACTCCCATCTAACAACTTATGCCGTGGTTGTACATCTGCTGTTATCCACATTCTTCGTCAATGTCGATATCTTTCGATTTAAGAGCAACTAATGGCTAGTAACACTTCTTTAACATTGACATCAGTTACAACAGGTTATACAAGACGTTGCCTAAGCATTTATTGATTCTGCTCTGCAATCACAGTCTATTCCAGTTAAATTGCCACTCATTCTCAAATTATTTCGTGGGCGATTGATTTAGTTAAAGGGACTTAAAATGCTTTAAAAACAATTTACTTTGTCCGCCCATGTTGTCCTGATTTATCCCTATATTGATTTATTTAACGGATTACATTAGCTTTCGGAAATGTGTAATTATCTGTTTATTGTAGTTCTTATTACGCATTATTTTCTAGCAGTGATTAACTATAGGACTTGTTTTATCAACTTTTGCTTTTTTATCTTATTTTACACAGGAATTTAAATCATTTTTCTGTTTTTCTTTCCCAGCCTTAAATTAATTGTTTAACAAAGTTCTGTTAGTAACATAACAGATCTCTGTTAACTGACTTGGTTTGGGTCTGGGGAGATAGATTTTAAAATCTATCATCACACACATGGACTTATGTGTCCATGTATCTCCCCATACCCAAACCAATTCAGTTAACAGAGCTCTGTTATGTTACTAACAAAACTCTGTTAAACAATTAATTTAAGGCCGTTCCATTTTTTCACACCGCACGTTCCAATTTTTCACACCGCACGTTCCAATTTTTCACACCGCACGTTCCGTTTTTTCACACCGCAAGTTCCATTTTTTCACACCGCACGTTCCAATTTTTCACACCGCACGTTCCGTTTTTTCACACCGCACGTTCCATTTTTTCACACCGCACGTTCCAAATTTTCACACCGCACGTTCCATTTTTTCACACCGCACGTTCCATTTTTACACACCGCACGTTCCAATTTTTCACACCGCAAGTTCCATTTTTTCACACCGCACGTTCCATTTTTTCACACCGCACGTTCCATTTTTTCACACCGCACGTTCCATTTTTTCACACCGCACGTTCCAAATTTTCACACCGCACGTTCCATTTTTTCACACCGCTCATTCCATTTTTTCACACCGCACGTTCCAAATTTTCACACCGCACGTTCCATTTTTTCACACCGCACGTTCCATTTTTTCACACCGCACGTTCCATTTTTTCACACCTCACGTTCCAATTTTTCACACCGCACGTTCCATTTTTCCACACCGCACGTTCCATTTTTTCACACCGCACGTTCCATTTTTTCACAACCGCACGTTCCGTTTTCCACCCCACGCTCCATTTTTTCACACCGCACGTTCCTTTTTTTCACACCGCACGTTCGATTTTTTCACACCGCACGTTCCAAATTTTCACACCGCACGTTCCAAATTTTCACACCGCACGTTCCATTTTTTCACACCGCACGTTCCATTTTTTCACACCACACGTTCCAATTTTTCACACCGCACGTACCATTTTTTCACACCGCACGTTCCATTTTTTCACACCGCACGTTCCATTTTTTCACACCGCACGTTCCAAATTTTCACACCGCACGTTCCATTTTTTCACACCGCACGTTCCATTTTTTCACACCACACGTTCCATTTTTTCACACCGCACGTTCCAATTTTTCACACCGCACGTTCCAAATTTTCACACCGCACGTTCCATTTTTTCACACCGCACGTTCCATTTTTTCACACCGCACGTTCCAATTTTTCACACCGCACGTTCCATTTTTTCACACCGCACGTTCCAAATATTCACACCGCACGTTCCAAATTTTCACACCACACGTTCCATTTTTTCACACCGCACGTTCCGTTTTTTCACACCGCACGTTCCAATTTTTCACACCGCACGTTTCATTTTTTCACACCGCACGTTCCAAATTTTCACACCGCACGTTCCATTTTTTCAAACCGCACGTTCCATTTTTTCACACCGCACGTTCCATTTTTTCACACCGCACGTTCCAATTTTTCACACCGCACGTTCCATTTTTTCACACCGCACGTTCCATTTTTTCACACCGCACGTTCCATTCTTTCACACCGCACGTTCCAATTTTCACACCGCACGTTCCAAATTTTCACACCGCACGTTCCATTTTTTCACACCGCACGTTCCATTTTTTCACACCGCACGTTCGATTTTTTCACACCGCACGTTCCAAATTTTCACACCGCACGTTCCAAATTTTCACACCGCACGTTCCATTTTTTCACACCGCACGTTCCATTTTTTCACACCACACGTTCCAAGTTTTCACACCGCACGTTCCATTTTTTCACACCGCACGTTCCATTCTTTCACACCGCACGTTCCATTCTTTCACACCGCACGTTCCAAATTATCACACCGCACGTTCCATTTTTTCACACAGCACGTTCCATTCTTTCACACCGCACGTTCCATTTTTTCACACCGCACGTTCCAAATTTTCACACCGCACGTTCCATTTTTTCACACCGCACGTTCCAAATTTTCACACCGCACGTTCCATTTTTTCACACCGCACGTTCCAATTTTTCACACCGCACGTTCCATTTTTTCACACCGCACGTTCCAAATGTTCACACTGCACGTTCCATTTTTTCACACCGCACGTTCCATTTTTCACACCGCACGTTCCATTTTTTCACACCGCACGTTCCGTTTTTTCACACCGCACGTTCCAATTTTTCACACCGCACGTTCCATTTTTTCACACCGCACGTTCCAAATGTTCACACCGCACGTTCCATTTTTTCACACCGCACGTTCCATTTTTCACACCGCACGTTCCAAATTTTCACACCGCACGTTCCAAATTTTCACACCGCACGTTCCATTTTTTCACACCGCACGTTCCGTTTTTTCACACCGCACGTTCCATTTTTTCACACCGCACGTTCCAAATTTTCACACCGCACGTTCCATTTTTTCACACCGCACGTTCCATTCTTTCACACCCCGCACGTTCCAATTTTTCACACCGCACGTTCCAAATTTTCACACCGCACGTTCCATTTTTTCACACCGCACGTTCCATTTTTCCACACCGCACGTTCCAAATTTTCACACCGCACGTTCCATTTTTTCACACCGCACGTTCCATTTTTTCACACCGCACGTTCCAATTTTTCACACCGCACGTTCCATTTTTTCACACCGCACGTTCCAATTTTTCACACCGCACGTTCCAATTTTTCACACCGCACGTTCCAAATTTTCACACCGCACGTTCCAAATTTTCACACCGCACGTTCCATTTTTTCACACCGCACGTTCCCAATTTTCACACCGCACGTTCCATTTTTTCACACCGCACGTTCCATTTTTTCACACTGCACGTTCCATTTTTTCACACCGTACGTTCCATTTTTTCACACTGCACGTTCCATTTTTTCACACCGCACGTTCCATATTTTCACACCGCACGTTCCATATTTTCACACCGCACGTTCCATTTTTTCACACCGCACGTTCCATTTTTTCACACCGCACGTTCCATTTTTTCACACCGCACGTTCCATTTTTTCACACCGCACGTTCCATTTTTTCACACCGCACGTTCCATTTTTTCACACCGCACGTTCCATTTTTTCACACCGCACGTTCCAATTTTTCACACCGCACGTTCCATTTTTTCACACCGCACGTTCCAATTTTTCACACCGCACGTTCCAATTTATCACACCGCACGTTCCAATTTTTCACACCGCACGTTCCAAATTTTCACACCGCACGTTCCATTTTTTCACACCGCACGTTCCAAATTTTCACACCGCACGTTCCATTTTTTCACACCGCACGTTCCATTTTTTCACACCGCACGTTCCATTTTTTCACACCGCACGTTCCATTTTTTCACACCGCACGTTCCATATTTTCACACCGCACGTTCCATTTTTTCACACCGCACGTTCCATTTTTTCACACCGCACGTTCCAATTTTTCACACCGCACGTTCCATATTTTCACACCGCACGTTCCATTTTTTCACACCGCACGTTCCATTTTTTCACACCGCACGTTCCAATTTTTCACACCGCACGTTCCATTTTTTCACACCGCACGTTCCAATTTTTCACACCGCACGTTCCAAATTTTAACACCGCACGTTCCAAATTTTCACACCGCACGTTCCATTTTTTCACACCGCACGTTCCAAATTTTCACACCGCACGTTCCATTTTTTCACACCGCACGTTCCATTTTTTCACACCGCACGTTCCAATTTTTCACACCGCACGTTCCATTTTTTCACACCGCACGTTCCAATTTATCACACCGCACGTTCCATTTTTTCACACCGCACGTTCCATTTTTTCACACCGCACGTTCCAAATTTTCACACCGCACGTTCCAAATTTTCACACCGCACGTTCCATTTTTTCACACCGCACGTTCCATTTTTTCACACCGTACGTTCCATTTTTTCACACCGCACGTTCCATTTTTTCACACCGCACGTTCCAAATATTCACACCGCACGTTCCATTTTTTCACACCGCACGTTCCAGTTTTTCACACCGCACGTTCCAATTTTTCACACCGCACGTTCCATTTTTTCACACCGCACGTTCCAATTTTTCACACCGCACGTTCCAATTTTTCACACCGCACGTTCCAAATTTTCACACCGCACGTTCCAAATTTTCACACCGCACGTTCCAAATTTTCACACCGCACGTTCCAATTTTTCACACCGCACGTTCCAATTTTTCACACCGCACGTTCCAAATTTTCACACCGCACGTTCCAAATTTTCACACCGCACGTTCCAATTTTTCACACCGCACGTTCCATTTTTTCACACCGCACGTTCCATTTTTTCACACCGCACGTTCCAATTTTTCACACCGCACGTTCCATTTTTTCACACCGCACGGTCCATTTTTTCACACCGCACGTTCCAATTTTTCACACCGCACGTTCCATTTTTTCACACCGCACGTTCCAATTTTTCACACCGCACGTTCCAAATTTTCACACCGCACGTTCCATTTTTTCACACCGCACGTTCCATTTTTTCACACCGCACGTTCCAATTTTTCACACCGCACGTTCCAAATTTTCACACCGCACGTTCCATTTTTTCACACCACACGTTCCAAATTTTCACACCGCACGTTCCATTTTTTCACACCGCACGTTCCATTTTTTCACACCGCACGTTCCATTTTTTCACACCGCACGTTCCAAATTTTCACACCGCACGTTCCATTTTTTCACACCGCACGTTCCATTTTTTCACACCGCACGTTCCATTTTTTCACACCGCACGTTCCATTTTTTCACACCGCACGTTCCATTTTTTCACACCGCACGTTCCAAATTTTCACACCGCACGTTCCATTTTTTCACACCGCACGTTCCATTTTTTCACACCGCACGTTCCATTTTTTCACACCGCACGTTCCAAATTTTCACACCGCACGTTCCATTTTTTCACACCGCACGTTCCATTTTTTCACACCGCACGTTCCAATTTTTCACACCGCACGTTCCATTTTTTCACACCGCACGTTCCAATTTTTCACACCGCACGTTGCAATTTTTCACACCGCACGTTCCAAATTTTCACACCGCACGTTCCAAATTTTCACACCGCACGTTCCATTTTTTCACACCGCACGTTCCAAATTTTCACACCGCACGTTCCATTTTTTCACACCGCACGTTCCAAATTTTCACACCGCACGTTCCATATTTTCACACCGCACGTTCCATTTTTTCACACCGCACGTTCCATTTTTTCACACCGCACGTTCCAAATTTTCACACCGCACGTTCCAAATTTTCACACCGCACGTTCCAAATTTTCACACCGCACGTTCCATTTTTTCACACCGCACGTTCCAAATTTTCACACCGCACGTTCCATTTTTTCACACCGCACGTTCCATTTTTTCACACCGCACGTTCCAATTTTTCACACCGCACGTTCCATTTTTTCACACCGCACGTTCCAATTTATCACACCGCACGTTCCATTTTTTCACACCGCACGTTCCATTTTTTCACACCGCACGTTCCAATTTTTCACACCGCACGTTCCAATTTTTCACACCGCACGTTCCATTTTTTCACACCGCACGTTCCAATTTTTCACACCGCACGTTCCAATTTTTCACACCGCACGTTCCAAATTTTCACACCGCACGTTCCAAATTTTCACACCGCACGTTCCAAATTTTCACACCGCACGTTCCAATTTTTCACACCGCACGTTCCAATTTTTCACACCGCACGTTCCAATTTTTCACACCGCACGTTCCATTTTTTCACACCGCACGTTCCAATTTTTCACACCGCACGTTCCATTTTTTCACACCGCACGGTCCATTTTTTCACACCGCACGTTCCAATTTTTCACACCGCACGTTCCATTTTTTCACACCGCACGTTCCAATTTTTCACACCGCACGTTCCAATTTTCACACCGCACGTTCCATTTTTTCACACCGCACGTTCCATTTTTTCACACCGCACGTTCCAATTTTTCACACCGCACGTTCCAATTTTTCACACCGCACGTTCCAAATTTTCACACCGCACGTTCCAAATTTTCACACCGCACGTTCCATTTTTTCACACCACACGTTCCAAATTTTCACACCGCACGTTCCATTTTTTCACACCGCACGTTCCATTTTTTCACACCGCACGTTCCATTTTTTCACACCGCACGTTCCATTTTTTCACACCGCACGTTCCATATTTTCACACCGCACGTTCCATTTTTTCACACCGCACGTTCCATTTTTTCACACCGCACGTTCCAAATTTTCACACCGCACGTTCCATTTTTTCACACCGCACGTTCCATTTTTTCACACCGCACGTTCCATTTTTTCACACCGCACGTTCCATATTTTCACACCGCACGTTCCATTTTTTCACACCGCACGTTCCATTTTTTCACACCGCACGTTCCATTTTTTCACACCGCACGTTCCAAATTTTCACACCGCACGTTCCATTTTTTCACACCGCACGTTCCATTTTTTCACACCGCACGTTCCTTTTTTTCACACCGCACGTTCCAAATTTTCACACCGCACGTTCCATTTTTTCACACCGCACGTTCCATTTTTTCACACCGCACGTTCCAATTTTTCACACCGCACGTTCCATTTTTTCACACCGCACGTTCCAAATTTTCACACCGCACGTTCCAAATTTTCACACCGCACGTTCCATTTTTTCACACCGCACGTTCCAAATTTTCACACCGCGCGTTCCATTTTTTCACACCGCACGTTCCATTTTTTCACACCGCACGTTCCATTTTTTCACACCGCACGTTCCATATTTTCACACTGCACGTTCCATTTTTCACACCGCACGTTCCATTTTTTCACACCGCACGTTCCATTTTTTCACACCGCACGTTCCAAATTTTCACACCGCACGTTCCATTTTTTCACACCGCACGTTCCATTTTTTCACACCGCACGTTCCATTTTTTCACACCGCACGTTCCAAATTTTCACACCGCAATTTCCATTTTTTCACACCGCACGTTCCATTTTTTCACACCGCACGTTCCAAATTTTCACACCGCACGTTCCATTTTTTCACACCGCACGTTCCATTTTTTCACACCGCACGTTCCATTTTTTCACACCACACGTTCCATTTTTTCACACCGCACGTTCCAAATTTTCACACCGCACGTTCCATTTTTTCACACCGCACGTTCCATTTTTTCACACCGCACGTTCCATTTTTTCACACCGCAAATTCCAAATTTTCACACCGCACGTTCCATTTTTTCACACCGCACGTTCCATTTTTTCACACCGCACGTTCCAATTTTTCACACCGCACGTTCCATTTTTTCACACCGCACGTTCCAATTTTTCACACCGCACGTTCCAATTTTTCACACCGCACGTTCCAAATTTTCACACCGCACGTTCCAAATTTTCACACCGCACGTTCCATTTTTTCACACCGCACGTTCCAAATTTTCACACCGCACGTTCCATTTTTTCACACCGCACGTTCCATTTTTTCACACCGCACGTTCCAAATTTTCACACCGCACGTTCCATTTTTTCACACCGCACGTTCCAATTTTTCACACCGCACGTTCCATTTTTTCACACCGCACGTTCCAATTTTTCACACCGCACGTTCCAAATTTTCACACCGCACGTTCCAAATTTTCACACCGCACGTTCCAAATTTTCACACCGCACGTTCCATTTTTTCACACCGCACGTTCCAAATTTTCACACCGCACGTTCCATTTTTTCACACCGCACGTTCCAATTTTTCACACCGCACGTTCCATTTTTTCACACCGCACGTTCCATTTTTTCACACCGCACGTTCCAAATTTTCACACCGCACGTTCCAAATTTTCACACCGCACGTTCCATTTTTTCACACCGCACGTTCCATTTTTTCACACCGTACGTTCCATTTTTTCACACCGCACGTTCCATTTTTTCACACCGCACGTTCCAAATATTCACACCGCACGTTCCATTTTTTCACACCGCACGTTCCAATTTTTCACACCGCACGTTCCATTTTTTCACACCGCACGTTCCAATTTTTCACACCGCACGTTCCAATTTTTCACACCGCACGTTCCAAATTTTCACACCGCACGTTCCAAATTTTCACACCGCACGTTCCATTTTTTCACACCGCACGTTCCATTTTTTCACACCGCACGTTCCATTTTTTCACACCGCACGTTCCATTTTTTCACACCGCACGTTCCATTTTTTCACACCGCACGTTCCAAATTTTCACACCGCACGTTCCATTTTTTCACACCGCACGTTCCATTTTTTCACACCGCACGTTCCATTTTTTCACACCACACGTTCCAAGTTTTCACACCGCACGTTCCATTTTTTCACACCGCACGTTCCATTTTTTCACACCGCACGTTCCATTTTTTCACACCGCACGTTCCATTTTTTCACACCGCACGTTCCAATTTTTCACACCGCACGTTCCAATTTTTCACACCGCACGTTCCAAATTTTCACACCGCACGTTCCAAATTTTCACACCGCACGTTCCAATTTTTCACACCGCACGTTCCAATTTTTCACACCGCACGTTCCAAATTTTCTCACCGCACGTTCCAAATTTTCACACCGCACGTTCCAATTTTTCACACCGCACGTTCCATTTTTTCACACCGCACGTTCCATTTTTTCACACCGCACGTTCCATTTTTTCACACCGCACGTTCCAAATTTTCACACCGCACGTTCCATTTTTTCACACCGCACGTTCCATTTTTTCACACCGCACGTTCCATTTTTTCACACCGCACGTTCCAAATTTTCACACCGCACGTTCCATTTTTTCACACCGCACGTTCCATTTTTTCACACCGCACGTTCCATTTTTTCACACCGCACGTTCCAAATTTTCACACCGCACGTTCCATTTTTTCACACCGCACGTTCCATTTTTTCACACTGCACGTTCCAATTTTTCACACCGCACGTTCCATTTTTTCACACCGCACGTTCCAATTTTTCACACCGCACGTTCCAATTTTTCACACCGCACGTTCCAAATTTTCACACCGCACGTTCCAAATTTTCACACCGCACGTTCCATTTTTTCACACCGCACGTTCCATTTTTTCACACCGCACGTTCCATTTTTTCACACCGCACGTTCCATTTTTTCACACCGCACGTTCCATTTTTCACACCGCACGTTCCATATTTTCACACCGCACGTTCCATTTTTTCACACCGCACGTTCCATTTTTTCACACCGCACGTTCCATTTTTTCACACCGCACGTTCCAAATTTTCACACCGCACGTTCCATTTTTTCACACCGCACGTTCCATTTTTTCACACCGCACGTTCCAATTTTTGACACCGCACGTTCCAATTTTTCACACCGCACGTTCCATTTTTTCACACCGCACGTTCCATTTTTTCACACCGTACGTTCCATTTTTTCACACCGTACGTTCCATTTTTTCACACCGCTCGTTCCAAATATTCACACCGCACGTTCCATTTTTTCACACCGCACGTTCCAATTTTTCACACCGCACGTTCCAATTTTTCACACCGCACGTTCCATTTTTTCACACCGCACGTTCCAAATTTTCACACCGCACGTTCCATTTTTTCACACCGCACGTTCCATTTTTTCACACCGCACGTTCCAAATTTTCACACCGCACGTTCCATTTTTTCACACCGCACGTTCCATTTTTTCACACCGCACGTTCCAAATTTTCACACCGCACGTTCCATTTTTTCACACCGCACGTTCCATTTTTTCACACCGCACGTTCCAAATTTTCACACCGCACGTTCCATTTTTTCACACCGCACGTTCCATTTTTTCACACCGCACGTTCCATATTTTCACACCGCACGTTCCATTTTTTCACACCGCACGTTCCATTTTTTCACACCGCACGTTCCATTTTTTCACACCGCACGTTCCAAATTTTCACACCGCACGTTCCATTTTTTCACACCGCACGTTCCATTTTTTCACACCGCACGTTCCATTTTTTCACACCGCACGTTCCAAATTTTCACACCGCACGTTCCATTTTTTCACACCGCACGTTCCAAATTTTCACACCGCACGTTCCATTTTTTCACACCGCACGTTCCATTTTTTCACACCGCACGTTCCAATTTTTCACACCGCACGTTCCATTTTTTCACACCGCACGTTCCAAATTTTCACACCGCACGTTCCAAATTTTCACACCGCACGTTCCATTTTTTCACACCGCACGTTCCAAATTTTCACACCGCACGTTCCATTTTTTCACACCGCACGTTCCATTTTTTCACACCGCACATTCCAATTTTTCACACCGCACGTTCCATTTTTTCACACCGCACGTTCCAATTTTTCACACCGCACGTTCCATTTTTTCACACCGCACGTTCCATTTTTTCACACCGCACGTTCCAAATTTTCACACCGCACGTTCCAAATTTTCACACCGCACGTTCCATTTTTTCACACCGCACGTTCCATTTTTTCACACCGCACGTTCCATTTTTTCACACCGCACGTTCCATTTTTTCACACCGCACGTTCCATTTTTTCACACCGCACGTTCCAAATATTCACACCGCACGTTCCATTTTTTCACACCGCACGTTCCAATTTTTCACACCGCACGTTCCAATTTTTCACACCGCACGTTCCATTTTTTCACACCGCACGTTCCAATTTTTCACACCGCACGTTCCAATTTTTCACACCGCACGTTCCAAATTTTCACACCGCACGTTCCAAATTTTCACACCGCACGTTCCATTTTTTCACACCGCACGTTCCAAATTTTCACACCGCACGTTCCAAATTTTCACACCGCACGTTCCAATTTTTCACACCGCACGTTCCAATTTTTCACACCGCACGTTCCAAATTTTCACACCGCACGTTCCAAATTTTCACACCGCACGTTCCAATTTTTCACACCGCTTGTTCCATTTTTTCACACCGCACGTTCCATTTTTTCACACCGCACGTTCCAATTTTTCACACCGCACGTTCCATTTTTTCACACCGCACGTTCCATTTTTTCACACCGCACGTTCCATTTTTTCACACCGTACGTTCCATTTTTTCACACCGCACGTTCCATTTTTTCACACCGCACGTTCCATTTTTTCACACCGCACGTTCCAAATTTTCACACCGCACGTTCCATTTTTTCACACCGCACGTTCCAAATTTTCACACCGCACGTTCCATTTTTTCACACCGCACGTTCCATTTTTTCACACCGCACGTTCCATTTTTTCACACCGCACGTTCCATTTTTTCACACCGTACGTTCCATTTTTTCACACCGCACGTTCCAATTTTTCACACCGCACGTTCCATTTTTTCACACCGCACGTTCCAATTTTTCACACCGCACGTTCCAATTTTTCACACCGCACGTTCCAAATTTTCACACCGCACGTTCCAAATTTTCACACCGCACGTTCCATTTTTTCACACCGCACGTTCCATTTTTTCACACCGCACGTTCCATTTTTTCACACCGCACGTTCCATTTTTTCACACCGCACGTTCCAAATTTTCACACCGCACGTTCCATTTTTTCACACCGCACGTTCCAATTTTTCACACCGCACGTTCCATTTTTTCACACCGCACGTTCCAATTTTTCACACCGCACGTTCCATTTTTTCACACCGCACGTTCCAAATTTTCACACCGCACGTTCCATTTTTTCACACCGCACGTTCCATTTTTTCACACCGCACGTTCCAAATTTTCACACCGCACGTTCCATTTTTTCACACCGCACGTTCCATTTTTTCACACCGCACGTTCCAATTTTTCACACCGCACGTTCCATTTTTTCACACCGCACGTTCCAAATTTTCACACCGCACGTTCCATTTTTTCACACCGCACGTTCCATTTTTTCACACCGCACGTTCCATTTTTTCACACCGCACGTTCCAAATTTTCACACCGCACGTTCCATTTTTTCACACCGCACGTTCCATTTTTTCACACCGCACGTTCCAAATTTTCACACCGCACGTTCCATTTTTTCACACCTCACGTTCCATTTTTTCACACCGCACGTTCCAAATTTTCACACCGCACGTTCCATTTCTTCACACCGCACGTTCCATTTTTTCACACCGCACGTTCCAATTTTTCACACCGCACGTTCCATTTTTTCACACCGCACGTTCCAAATTTTCACACCGCACGTTCCATTTTTTCACACCGCACGTTCCAATTTTTCACACTGCACGTTCCATTTTTTCACACCGCACGTTCCATTTTTTCACACCGCACGTTCCATTTTTTCACACCGCACGTTCCAAATTTTCACACCGCACGTTCCATTTTTTCACACCGCACGTTCCATTTTTTCACACCGCACGTTCCAATTTTTCACACCGCACGTTCCATTTTTTCACACCGCACGTTCCATTTTTTCACACCGCACGTTCCAAATTTTCACACCGCACGTTCCATTTCTTCACACCGCACGTTCCATTTTTTCACACCGCACGTTCCAATTTTTCACACCGCACGTTCCATTTTTTCACACCGCACGTTCCAAATTTTCACACCGCACGTTCCATTTTTTCACACCGCACGTTCCAATTTTTCACACTGCACGTTCCATTTTTTCACACCGCACGTTCCATTTTTTCACACCGCACGTTCCAAATTTTCACACCGCACGTTCCATTTTTTCACACCGCACGTTCCATTTTTTCACACCGCACGTTCCATTTTTTCACACCGCACGTTCCATTTTTTCACACCGCACGTTCCAATTTTTCACACCGCACGTTCCATTTTTTCACACCGCACGTTCCATTTTTCCACACGGCACGTTCCATTTTTTCACACCGCACGTTCCATTTTTTCACACCGCACGTTCCATTTTTTCACACCGTACGTTCCATTTTTTCACACCGCACGTTCCATTTTTTCACACCGCACGTTCCAAATTTTCACACCGCACGTTCCATTTTTTCACAACGCACGTTCCATTTTTTCACACCGCACGTTCCAATTTTTCACACCGCACGTTCCATTTTTTCACACCGCACGTTCCAAATTTTCACACCGCACGTTCCAATTTTTCACACCGCACGTTCCAAATTTTCACACCGCACGTTCCAAATTTTCACACCGCACGTTCCATTTTTTCACACCGCACGTTCCATTTTTTCACACCGCACGTTCCAAATTTTCACACCGCACGTTCCAAATTTTCACACCGCACGTTCCATTTTTTCACACCGCACGTTCCATTTTTTCACACCGAACGTTCCAATTTTTCACACTGCACGTTCCATTTTTTCACACCGCACGTTCCATTTTTTCACACCGCACGTTCCAATTTTTCACACCGCACGTTCCATTTTTTCACACCGCACGTTCCAAATTTTCACACCGCACGTTCCAATTTTTCACACCGCACGTTCCAAATTTTCACACCGCACGTTCCATTTTTTCACACCGTACGTTCCATTTTTTCACACCGCACGTTTCATTTTTTCACACCGCACGTTCCAAATTTTCACACCGCACGTTCCATTTTTTCACACCGCACGTTCCATTTTTTCACACCGCACGTTCCAATTTTTCACACCTCACGTTCCATTTTTTCACACCGCACGTTCCAAATTTTCACACCGCACGTTCCAATTTTTCACACCGCACGTTCCAAATTTTCACACCGCACGTTCCAAATTTTCACACCGCACGTTCCAAATTTTCACACCGCACGTTCCATTATTTCACACCGCACGTTCCATTTTTTCACACCGCACGTTCCAAATTTTCACACCGCACGTTCCATTTTTTCACACCGCACGTTCCAAATTTTCACACCGCACGTTCCATTTTTTCACACCGCACGTTCCATTTTTTCACACCGCACGTTCCAATTTTTCACACCTCACGTTCCATTTTTTCACACCGCACGTTCCAAATTTTCACACCGCACGTTCCAATTTTTCACACCGCACGTTCCAAATTTTCACACCGCACGTTCCAAATTTTCACACCGCACGTTCCAAATTTTCACACCGCACGTTCCATTATTTCACACCGCACGTTCCATTTTTTCACACCGCACGTTCCAAATTTTCACACCGCACGTTCCAATTTTTCACACCTCACGTTCCATTTTTTCACACCGCACGTTCCAAATTTTCACACCGCACGTTCCATTTTTTCACACCGCACGTTCCATTATTTCACACCGCACGTTCCATTTTTTCACACCGCACGTTTCATTTTTTCACACCGCACGTTCCAAATTTTCACACCGCACGTTCCAAATTTTCACACCCCACGTTCCATTTTTTCACACCGCACGTTCCAAATTTTCACACCGCACGTTCCATTTTTTCACACCGCACGTTCCATTTTTTCACACCGCACGTTCCAAATTTTCACACCTCACGTTCCAAATTTTCACACCCCACGTTCCATTTTTTCACACCGCACGTTCCAATTTTTCACACCGCACGTTCCAAATTTTCACACCGCACGTTCCAAATTTTCACACCGCACGTTCCATTTTTTCACACCGCACGTTCCATTTTTTCACACCGCACGTTCCAATTTTTCACACCGCACGTTCCATTTTTTCACACCGCACGTTCCAATTTTTCACACCGCACGTTCCAATTTTTCACACCGCACGTTCCAAATTTTCACACCGCACGTTCCATTTTTTCACACCGCACGTTCCATTTTTTCACACTGCACGTTCCAAATTTTCACACCGCACGTTCCAAATTTTCACACCGCACGTTCAATTTTTTCACACCGCACGTTCCATTTTTTCACACCGCACGTTCCATTTTTTCACACCGCACGTTCCATTCTTTCACACCGCACGTTCCATTTTTTCACACCACACGTTCCATTTTTTCACACCGCACGTTCCAAATTTTCACACCGCACGTTCCAATTTTTCACACCGCACGTTCCAAATTTTCACACCGCACGTTCCATTTTTTCACACCGCACGTTCCATATTTTCACACCGCACGTTCCATTTTTTCACACCGCACGTTCCATTTTTTCACACCGCACGTTCCATTTTGTCACACCGCACGTTCCGTTTTTTCACACCGCACGTTCCAATTTTTCACACCGCACGTTCCAATTTTTCACACCGCAAGTTCCATTTTTTCACACCGCACGTTCCATTTTTTCACACCGCACGTTCCAAATTTTCACACCGCACGTTCCATTTTTTTACACCGCACGTTCCATTTTTTCACACCGCACGTTCCAAATTTTCACACCGCACGTTCCAAATTTTCACACCGCACGTTCCATTTTTTCACACCGCACGTTCCAAATTTTCACACCGCACGTTCCATTTTTTCACACCGCACTATCCATTTTTTCACACCGCACGTTCCAAATTTTCACACCGCACGTTCCAATTTTTCACACCGCACGTTCCAATTTTTCACACCGCACGTTCCATTTTTTCGCACTGCACGTTCCATTTTTTCACACCGCACGTTCCAATTTTTCACACCGCACGTTCCATTTTTTCACACCGCACGTACCGGATTTGATTAAAATGTTTAAGTCAATTATATACATACATATAAATTTTAACAATGTTTTTAAATGTAAATATATTGTATAAAACACTCGTTTTTCTTATAATTTTTTATTTATTTAAGTCAATGGACAAATTCCTTACTGACTAATAACAAAAATAGGTACGAAAAAAAAAAAAATTTAATACAATGACTAACAGTTTCAAAAATACAATTAATTATTACAATAAAAATATAAAAAGTTACGAATTGAGAAAAACAATAATATTCCGTTTTATAACACAAGAATTTAAAGAAAAATCAACAAAGTCTAACAAATAATTGAATTGACGGCAAATTCTAGTAAACGGATCAGCAACAGCATAATTAGTTCTGCAGAATGGAATATAAATAAGATTATAACAGCGGAAGTTACGACAAGGAACATTGAATTTAACCGATTTTAACAGAAATTCACAGCAAATATTACCATTTATCAGGTTAATCATAAAGGATACATTTAGCATTGTTCGACGACTCTTAAGGGTAGGCAGTTTTATTAATGCCAGTCTGCTAGTATATGAAGGCAAATCCAAATAATTCCATCTCAGGCCACGCAAACAGAAGAGTAGAAATTGTTTCTGCACAGATTCAATGTGATCGCTGTAAACATTATAGTGAGGATACCATACAATGGATCCATACTCCAAAATTGGTCTGACAAGTGATACATATAGCTGTTTCGTAATATAAGGATCAGAAAATTCTTTTGCCCAACGTTTTATGAAGCCAAGAGTGCTTCTTGCCTTATATTAAGCGTAAAGCATTCAAACAACAAAAATATTTTATGTTTGAACTCAGTTATGTACATACATCGACTTTATATGTTTTACTACAATAGGAATAATTTTTGTTTTTAAAGCCTTTCATTTTATTTATTTATTTTTTTCTGACGATTTTTTTACGATTTCAATGAACGTCTTTGACGATTTTGACGATTTTTTCTGAAATATTTAACGATTTGATGCTTCATTTATCTGGCAGCTATGCCCATCACAGCTGTCTAAAAATTAACACACACAACATAAGTGGTGTGAGAAGCTAGGTTGTAATCCTGACTGAAGGGTTGTAACGACCAATTATGTATGTCCCTGCGACAAGGAACTCATAGGAGATTGACACAAACCTGTTCTGACCTGCAGAATTAAACATGGCCGACTATTGAATTCGCAGTAGCCTAGTAGGCGTGAGACGGTGAGACTTTTGTCATTAAAAATTTCTTAAAAATCTGTCGTTCGGAATCGATTGCATGTCCCGCTACTCATGTATAAAATGTAGACAGCTAGGTCGTAACTATTAGTAAAGCGTTGTAATGACCAATTAAGTAAAGAAGTTAAATGGGACTACTAAATAGGATGGTAGAAATAGGAACATGTGTTTGGAAAGGCTGCGTTTTGCTATCACTAAGGAACCTAACCTAGCCTAACCTATTTATTTGTAAATGCCAAGAACTAAGCGGACAATCAAAACTAACCGTCTGGCCGACGTTTTGATCTTAATCGAACTAAATGTGTCTAGGAAACGATGAAGTTTTTCTTTACTAGAGTATGAACTTAAAAACATTAAAAAAATACTTGAGTTCAGACGTCACAAAAACTATCACATTGTGCTTAATTTATATCACAAATAAAATGCCATGCATTGTTTAAATAATCCAAAAACCCATCTATTGATCTGGTATAATGGAACTAATTCCTTGGAAACGTTTAAAGTTGATATTAAATTCCAATTTTTATTACCACTTAGTAATCATGGCAAATAAAATTAAATTTTTTTTAATCTTTAAATTCAAGCCTCAAATTTATTAAATTCTGAACTCCAATCTAAAATCCAACAGAAATTAAGCAAAAACTTACGTACTACACGTGCAAATTAAAGTCAGAATGAAAATAATTAAAGTCAGTTGAACTCGCTTAATTATGGACGATTATTGTGGCAACTCAGACGTATCACATACCCATTACACACTCACTTAACAATAACAATACAAATGAATAATATAATCACCTACACATATATACATTAACATATACACATTAAAACATATACACATTAAAAATACACATTAAAAATAAATGAAAATGACGCGACGATGACAATACAAAATGGAATAAAAAAAAATGCAAAAAATTTAAATCTCCAGTTTTTCGAGAACATTTGCACCGAAAAGTTTAAAGGCAGTTGGAAAATTAAAAAATATAACGGTAAACTGTTGGGAGAAATTAGAGTTTTAAGCGGTTAAAATCAGCTTTGAGGGACACAGATCCTTTAAGTGGCATTTGTTACACATAGAAAATGAAAAGAAACTAAAAATATTCTTAAGCCGTAGCCCTAAAGCTGGATACAGCCATGTTGTGTGGACAAAATATTTGTCGTTAAGCGCTTTAAAAGAAGGTGTGTGCGAGATATCATCGTAATTTTTTACTCGTTTGAAAGGCCAATCGTTCATATGTCCGTCACGGTTTTTTTGACTGGAGGGCATGCGAAATGTCCAATTTGCCATGACTTTGGCGCATACTTACTTACTTAATTGGTCATCACTACCCTGCACTCAGGATTGCGACCTAACTTCTCACACCACCCATGTTGTGTGTGTTAAATTTATACATCAGTGGCGGGACGTACAGTTTAAAGTCAGATTTTTGAGAAACTTTTCAAAAGCAATTTTATTTACTATCAGAAAAATCGTATCTTCGCTTGGAATATTGTTTAAATTTCTATGTAAAGAACCATTCAAGTCGTTTCTCCATGTTTAGAGTTATCCATGTTACATCAAATACGCACGGGCATCTGCGTCAAGGTCTCGTTTGAGAGAGATGCACTTTGTCGCGACTGATGTGTAAGACGTAATGTCGGATAATTCCTCATTATGTGAGTATCCCTTCAATGTCGCAATTATATTTTGTTGAAATGCTTTGAGGTTCCAGTTAATCGTTTCTCCCATATCCTGGGGTCAGCACGCCGAAAATGCCGCCTTAAATCGCAAGCATATTTCACATAGTTGAACGAACATTAGAGTTCCCAATGTTCTTGTAAGTGCTGTCATCATTGTCCCACTTATTCCTTAACAATATGATGTATTGCCTGTACATCAATGACTACCACATTAATGAAGCATGGTTTACTAACATTTTAATTAAATTTCCATAAATTTTTTTACATTTTTTCTAGTTTCTGTCCCACCGTTTATTAATGCAAAGACAAAAAATTAATTTTGCAAATGTAATTTCTTATACAAACCTACACATGCATACTCATGCCCATACTAATAAAAACAAAACCATGACGAATACAATGATTTTCAATTTCAATCATACACATCCAAACACACACTATCTACGGCTGTGTGAGTGAGTGCATGTATGTGCCAGTAAGAGCGTTTGTGTATATGTTCATGACAGTGAGAGTTCATGACATTTGCGAACATTTTAACTGTGCATTGGCAAACAGTGTCATGGTCGTCGTTTTTAATATTTATTGTTATTGCAATTTTTCATATTGTTGTTCTTATTGTTGTTGTTGTGGGTCTTACTATTATTGTTGTTGATGCATAACAATTTGGCTTAAAAGAAACTACCACAGGACACCAACAACAGCAAAACTAAAAAAAAATTACAACAAAATTATTACAAATATTTCTGCAAATTAGTTGTAAAGGTCGAAAGGTTAGGAAATTTAAAGGTTAACAGTCATTCTCCACTCCCTTAGTGTATAGGATATTGGTCTCGTTTAAGTAGTACATATTTACAAAAATTTAAGAGATTGGGAAATTTTTCTCTTTTTTTAATAATTTTTTTGTTTTATTTCGCTGCAGTTATACGAACAATAGATTACAGAAGGATTCAACTGCATTGAACGTTAATGTCATCAGCTCAGTCCTCTGCCTCAATAGGCAGCGAAATGGGAAGCCAATATAGTATAAATAAAATGCCACAGTAAGAGTTAGGTTAGGTTGGGTTGGAGTGGAGTGGAGTGGGAGCTATGACACTTGAGTACGTATAGTGGCGCGTTGTGATGCCACAGATAACCACAGTCCCTGTGCTGAGCGAATTTATTGGAGAAGTTGCTCAGCTCAGGTTCCATAAGACCCAATTGATCCACATCACCATATACCTCAAAACCACATTGCTATAGCTCCTAATGACTGTTTAAATTATTGTTTATACTTCATTTATCGATTACTTTATTCCTATATTTATCGATTAATTGCACATCTTTTCCACCCAATAAAAACAACACAATTATCTTTTGTTTGTACTTTTTTTCGTATATTTTCTCCGCCAAAAAACTTTACTTTTTTTTCATATTTATCCAGTTCAAATAGAATGATTCTCAGTTGAAATCACACACCATAAAACTATGCCCTTAACGTACGTTTATCACAAACAGATTCTAATAATCATTCGCTTAACAAATCCCTCTCACAATTTATGCAAATGACCGGCGAATATTTTTTGCTTCTCAATATGTCCAGATACACACAACCAACCGCACTTACTGCAGTTTCTTTTCGCGTAAATTATCTTCATAAGCCCTTTGGGCAACTTTAACAAACGTTTCAAAACTATTGCTGCCCATTTGTTTGACCATGCCATGGAAGACATTATATTTCGAATTGGTCAACAGCTCGTAGGGCACATCAAATTCCACCGCATTGCCGGCATCCATAACAAGAACTTTATCGCTGTCCATGACAGTGTGCAAACGATGGGCAATGGTCAGGACAGTGCAGTTTTTAAATTTCTGTCGTATGGTTGTTTGTATGAGAGCATCTGTTTGGGGATCCACATTGGCAGTGGCTTCGTCCATAACCAGAATACGATTTTCACGCAGAATGGCGCGAGCCAAACAAACCAGCTGGCGTTGGCCCACACTGAAATTGGTGCCACCCTCGGAAATGGTGCTTTGAAGGCCATGAGGCATGTCGGCAACCACTTGTTTGAGTTTGACCTGTGGGAGAAGCAAAAAAAAAATGTTCACTCATAACCACAACAAGAGAGCATAAACAAAAGACTTCACCTCCTCTAAGGCTTCCCATAATTTAGAGTCACTAAACTCATCGAATGGATCCAGATTGAAGCGCATAGTGCCCGAAAACAGTACAGGCTCTTGTGGTATTATGGATATCTTAGTGCGCAGATCATGTAGGCCCAACTCATTTGTATCTCTCTGGTCTATTAGCACTGCGCCATTATTGTAGGACAAGCGAAACAAGGCATTTATAAGCGATGATTTTCCTGCTCCTGTTCTACCCACTATGCCCACCTTTTCGGTGGGTTTAATAATGAAATTCAAAGACTTTAAAACATAATCGGAGTTGGGATCCGGATTGTAACGTAAACTGAGATTTTCGAATTTTATTTGTCCATTTTCCGGCCATGTTTGGGGAGGTTTCTTTTCTGGCTTCGATTCGAGTTCACCTTCTGCTGGTATTGTTTGATATTCCACAACTCTTTCCACTGAGGTCATGTTATTCTCCAATTCCGCGGACTGGCGCATACCCCACTGCACCATGCCAGTCATACCCATGGCCTGTGTTATGGCCAAACCCACATCTCCACCATTGTCGGGAGAGAACAAAAAGAAACTCAACGTAATAACGGCCAAATACACTACACAACAGCAATCCAACCAATAGCCAAAAGCACGACTTGTGGCCATAAACATATAAAATCCGGAACTGTGAAGGTCCTGGTAATTATCAAATTCGGCAATTAAAACCTCCTGGGCTTCAAAGACCCTAATGGTGGCCAAGCCATTAAGGGAAGCACCCAAATGGGAATAAATAGGGGAACGAGCTAGAAGAGCAAATAGATTGAAACAAAATTTTAACAGAGATTATCACGTGCACTTACTTATGGCCTCCAAACGCTTTACATCCCTCGATGTCTTCAAATAAAACGTTCGTATGTAATAGAATATTACCATCAAGACAGCAGTGGCCAATAAATACCAGGGATTGACTAGACACAATACCACCAAAATACCCAATAACGACAAGGATATCTGTATGACATCCATCATAGTCGAGGGTAAAATCTCATCCACTTGACCCATGTCCTTGGAGAAACGATTCAATATACGACCCGAGGGATTGGTATTAAAGAAATACATGGCTGCCCTTGTTACACCCAAATACATGGCATTGTGCAATGAAGTTGAGGATTTCATGGCCAAGCTAAAGAATAGCGTAGTGCGTGTCAAGGAGGTAATAATTACCGTTAGATTGAGAGCCGTAAATATGTAGATGTCAACGGGATCGGTTTTAATGTCTAGGTTTACATTTTCCGTGTAACGGTTTTCATTTTTATTGACCCTAAAAATAAAATTAAAATCCAAAATTCATTTAACGGAGCGTGGGGGACTTACCAATACGACAAAAAATAATCCGATCCAGAGGCCAAAACCTGTGTCGACAAACACAATATGGCGAGCAAAGTTAAAATGAAAAATCCTCCACTGCTGCCAAAATATTTCCGATACAATTGCCAGCTAATTTTGCCCTCCTCTTTTGATTCTTCTACAGGCCTGGGGGCATTCTCTATGTCCACCGATTCCGTATTAGAGTCCACCGAAGATACACTTGTTTGCCTGGACCTGGGCTTTTTCACTTCTTCGTTTTCGTTTTCCTCTTCATTCGCCAGCAGTTGGGCAAAATCTAAACCCGTTTGTTGAATGTCCTTATAAGTACCCACAGCTTTTACATGACCTTTCTCCATTATAACCAAGAGATCGGCTTGTTCCAGGAACTGCAGCTGATGTGTGACCAGCAGGACAATCTTGTCCCTCAAATAGTCCTTCATGCACTCATCAAACAAATGGCGTCCTACATGGGTATCCACAGCACTTAGGGGATCATCGAGTAGGTATATATCGGCTTTACGATAAACAGCACGAGCCAAATTAATGCGCGCCTTTTGGCCGCCAGACAAAGAGGCTCCCCTCTCACCCACTATGGTCTTATCGCCATAGGGCAACAGTACGAAATCACGTTCCAAAGCACATTTCTTCACGGTAATGTTATAACGTTTCCTATCCATAGGCAAACCGAATAAAATATTTTGCCTTACAGTGCCGGTAAAAAGCCAAGGCTCTTGAGAGGCATATGATAGAACACCATTAACGCTTATGGAACCAGAACTAGCAGGCAGTTCACCTAGAATTGCTTGTATCAAGCTTTATAAAGGAAATTAAGGGAAAACTTTATTAAAAAAAAAACAAAAAACCTTACCTGGACTTGCCCGAGCCCACTGTTCCTATGACTGCCACCAAAGTCTTGGGTTTTATGCTTAAACTAACGTCATTTAAAATAAATTCACTAGATTTAGGATTCCATTTCGCTTTCAGATTTTTTATCTCTATGCTGGCCTCTAATTTAGAGGGCTTTAAAGCCTCCGATTTGCCATTTTCGGCTACAATGGCTAAAGGCATTACCTTGTTCGTATTACTAGTGCTCGTAGCCAATTGCGTCTCTTCCAACATCATAAACTTTTGCAAACGTTTAAACGACACTAGAGTCTCAGCATATTGGCCCACTGCCAAGGGAAAGAATATTGTCATGGCTGTCTTCAGGATATTATAGTAGGCAGTGACAACAAAAGCCTTTTCCGCCGTTAAAAAGTTGCCCAACAGCACGTAACCCACTAAACTTGCAAACACGGAAGAGCGTGTCATAAACATTATAAAAGAAGATAACATGCCTCGGATATAGTTGACAAAGCGAATGGCTTTCATTTCTTGTTTTCTCGTCAGAGCGACCATTTTGCCAAACGGTATCTCCCACGCATACATTTTGATCACCTGAATACCCATGATGATCTCATTCATCAAACGCACACGTTCATCGGTGCGCAAGGCTGTACGCAAACGTAAAATGGAAGTTCTTTTACCCAAATACCCCTGCAAGGGTATGAACAGCAACATCACTGCCACACCAAAGAAAGACGAAACACCAATCTAGCACAACGGTAAAGTGAAATTAAAATTTCTATCTCCTTTTTTCCAATATCAATTAAAACCTTACCTCGCTATACATTAGATACGTCACAATAGCTATTTCCAATGGCCCAATCCACAGAAAGTGCACATGCAATGTTGATGTATCCAAACGTCCCACATCATTTGACATCAAGTTCACCACTTGGCCAGAAGTAGTGTCCACCATTGCTGTTCGACTTAAACGCAGCGATTTACGATACAATAGACTACACAAAGCCACACGAATTTTCATGCCTGAATGTTGCATGCCCAACATATTGGGATGCATGGACATAACGCTGAAAGCACTGGTCAATATAACACCAACGGCATACAAATAGGCATCAGTCTTGTCTTTGGCATCTGTATCGGAACTGGCATAGTATGATACCAATTTGCCGAGAAACAAAGGTTGAACACATCTGGAATTAGAAAGAAGAAGAATGTTATAAAACCCTTGGAAATGACATCAGCAAAAGGATAAAAAATTCTGAGGAAGAAGTCTGGTACAAAATTGATTTCAAAAATACTTCTTAAAAAGAACAAATTGACGATGTCAGTAGAGTTAGTGTATGCTGTAGGGATCAGTAAATTTATTGATCACGACTTAGCTTTTCACACCACTTAGATTGTGTGTGTTAATTTTATAAATAAGTGGCGGCATTTAAAGTTTAAAGTGGATTTCCAACAACAAGATTTCTGAGAAACTCTTCGTGGCAATTTCATTTCCTCTCAGAGTTTTTGCCAGAAGTCTTCTGAGAAGAAGTCGCCGATGAAATATTTTTTCATAATTCGTTTTGTTGGAGATGTCTGACCTGGGGTTTGAATCGGGCCACACGTCTAATAAGTCAACACATTACCTCCTAGAGTACGACGAGTTAAATCATTAACATACAGACAGAAAAAGGAAAATTGATCCTGACGAAGATTATGGGCGTCTAAATGCCCTAAAAATCTGCAGCAAAACTAAAATTTCTGATGATTAGATGGGTACTGATTCTACATTCTGCTTCTAGAATAATTATGTGGGTAAATAAATTTGGTGAAAATAAGCTGCATTCTGATTGTACTCTTAAAAATAAACTCAAGTATGACGTTTCCACTGAATTGCAGTTAAAAGAGCAGAGTGATTCGAATCATTCATCAAAATTTACAGTTTTAGTATATAATTGTTGCATTTACAAAAAAAGGAAAAGACAAAGACAGCAAGCAAAGCAAATACACAACCTTCTAGTGAGTATTGTAGTGTTCGTATGCGAGTCATACTTATTTTATGATTCTTGTAAATGTTGAGTTATGGAGAGTCGAAATCAACAACATCATGCGTATTGTTAAGTTTGAGTACGATAAATACTTCAAACTTTGAATATGAGTAGTATGAGTATAATATTAAAATAAGTATGAATGCGTATAAGTATCAGAAATTATGAGTATGATTCGATTGTACTCATCTTTTTGAATACTCATTGCTAATCTCTAATGCTCACATTAAAGGAATAGGACCCACTTAGGTCAGCATTCAGGCCCATCATTTCTAGTCGAGGATCAAAAATTCACAAGAGAAAACCAAGTCCAAAATTGCAGCATTCTTTATATCATAAAGCTCGGTCAAGGCTGTTGGAAAATGTGAGGTCAAAAATTTTCGTTTCTTAGTGGCACTAATACATGAGGTAAAATACAGTCTCTTCCTGCTTTTCAGGTCTTCAGTGACTTATTGCCTAAATACCGAGTCTTTCGGCATGCCTACCAAAAGGACAGTAGCCCGTGTGAACCGCTATTGTGCGATGAATGGACATAAGATGATTAAGGATAAAACTGAATTCGTACTTTTCTTAGGCGTAAGTGTCTAGGAGAATTAACAATATTGGACGTTCCCTTTTGCTGCCAATGAAATTGGGCCTCCCTGTAAGATTGCGAGTTTCGTAGCGGTCCTGGTAAGCGCATCAGCAATGCAATTTCCAACGATATCTCTGTGTCTCGAAACCCATATAAGAATTGAAATAATTCGAGATTTCGTACGTTGAAAATACTATCGCTAGTGACTTAATTTTTGAAGCGCAAAAGTAGACGACATAGGTTCCGATAGAAAGAGTCTTTCGGCATGCCTACCAAAAAGACAATGAAAATCACTATTGTGCGATGGGTGGCTAGCGTTTTCAATACAGAAGTGAGCTGGTCCTCTTCTTACCACACGATACCAGCAGAGTCCAGCAATTTCGCACGTGCCGTTCTACTGTCAACGAGATTGAGCTTCTCTGTAATAAGTGCGGGTAATATCCAAGTTAACTAGGGCAGTTGAAAAACCTGTGTCCTATAAAATTTGAGAGATTGCGATCTCCGTATCGACCCTGGCCAGAGTATCAGCAGTAAAATTTTCAACGCATTCCTATATTCCGGAACGCACAAAGATTTCCTTTTGAATGATCAGAAATTTCTCTGAAAAACTCCACTTTTACGTACCTGAAACCCAGTTCCATGAGAAGTAACGCTACACCCAACATCATGTAATGAAAACCGAATACTTTTGCGGTGGCCTTTAAAAGACTGGGCTCTTTATTGGTGCCTTTGGTTTTCTCACATTCTTCTTGCCAAGCTTTGTTAAGCTTACTGCCTACAATATCTGCAAATAAAGAAAAACAATAAAATATTAAAAAACAAATAAATTAAAAATTATTAAGAAGAAGTGTGTTGATAAACAAAAATTTTTAAACAATTGAAACAGCGTTAACCCATTAACGCCGAATGGGTAGAAAAATACTCAAAAAAATAAGTTTTTTTAAAAAATTCTATCTTGACCCAACTAAACGAGAGCCCAAACGTTTCTTTAAGAACGAATAAAGAAGACATAGAACGGTTTAAAAAAAATTAGTAAAGCATGAAATTCACATATTTTGGATGATGAATTTTTCAAAATCAAAATTTTGTAGAAAGAACTTCTGTTGAATATGTATGGACGATATTCTCAGAAAAACCTTTAGATGTCATGTAATATAATATATGTTCTACCCGATAAAAATACTTTCACTTGAATTGGTCTACTTACCTAAGCTACAGGTGCGATTAAATGACATGGTTATAAAAATGCCCACTTAGGCATTGGTATGAAATATTTTTCATAAAACGTTTAAAAATTAATTTCAAATAGAAATTTCAAATCATTTATTTTTCTGTATTTTTTATATTTATGATAGTTCCGGCATGAAATTGTGCAAAAGAATCCCTTGGATGCACATTCAAACTGTATTTTGCACAACCGTACCCTGTTTTCCCACCACATTGCACACAGCGACAGCGTTTTTCAATTTTATCAATAATGTGGTCAAATTTGTCAGTGTGTTTTGCTATTTGCTGCGCATTTGTGACAACTTTTCCATCACGGCGTCGATTTTCACGAATTTTTACCAACGCTTCAACAACGCTAACCCAAAAATCGAGTTAGCTCATAGGTGGCAAAGCTTTACATCCCCTGCACAAGCAGTGTAGTTTGCATGTGTTTACCAAAGTCGCGTCAATAGTGTTAGTGAGTAATGGCCAATACCACTTTTTTACGCGGACTAGAATACGATAATTGTAGATGCCATTATCGAATAAGTCAAGACCACCCATTCTCTGATTATATGCATGTATTTTGTATGGTCGTTCAACGACAGCCATCATGCAATGTTTACGGTCATATCTTTTGGTTTTGCACATCGGTTTTGCACCCAAAAAATTAGACATCACAGTTACCACCTTCAGAAAGATTTAAAATATACACATACATAGGTATAACATGATAGAAAATATGTGTACAGGTAATTACCGAATTATCGTTCCAGAGAACTGTGAGAATATTGCTGGTTGTCAAAGCAAAAATCTGATGAACCCCGAGGTTTCTTTTTCATCAATTTAATATCATCCAGCAATACGTGATTGCTCCGATTATCTCGAACAGTACCTGTTGCAAAATAACCTTTTCGAGATAATGTACATAATAAATTATGGCTTGTCGAATGTAACATTAAATTGATTTGGATCTGAAATATTCTCTAATAGTCGTAGTACTAAATGCCGTAGTCAGCATTATTTTTAGCAGAAGGACCAGCATATGGGATAAAGGAATAACAATATCCTGTCATAGAAGCCAACACCCAGTATTTGTAGCCAAATGGCGACCATAATATGCGATCATCTGTTCATCCACAGAAAGACTATGAGAAAATATGCCAAATTGCATGAATTTTTTGTTCAGTGCAGTGTTCAATGGAGTAATTTTGGCAAATTTATCATTCTTGTCAGGATTATATTGTCACAAACGTGTTATTTTCAATAAGACTCTCAAAAATAGCTTAACTATGTTGTCTAGTCGCCATATAATAAAGAGAAAAAAATTTTATTTTTGAACACACTTATGCCGAAGTGGATAGAAAAATACCCATGCCCTACAAAGGCCCTCACGACACTTAAAAAAAAATAAAAATATTCATATCATAACAAATACTCCAAATACTATTTATGGCAAATTTCACCGAAATTGGACCACGGATTCTGGGATCAGGCGTTAATGGGTTAATGACACGTTTAGTGGCAGAGGCGTGGCAGACTCGAATGAAACAAATTTTGATAAGAATTTTTATAACTTTTAGAAGCCAGTGTAAACAAAAAATTTTTTAATTTATGGAAAACAAGAGAATACAATGTGCACTTATTATTTGATTAGATTACTTAAGTATTTATCAACACGATTGGGTACTTTATTTCAATACAAATTGATTTGATTATAAACAAATTAAGAAACAATCTTAACTAGGCACACAGAAATAACATTAGAAACTGGCCATAAATGTTATCGAATAGAAAATTTAGAACGAATAACGAATAGTACCGGATAAAATCGAAAAGGTATTGAACTGTTGAAGTGCTAATATTTGGAAATAAAAGTGAGTTCTGGAAAAAAGTTACTTTATGGCAGAAAATACAATAACATAACGTGATTAGGTATATTTCGATTATTCCCGCTTAACCTTACATCCGTTATAAGACAGAGCTTTCGGGTTTTCCAGCAGAGACTTACGACAACCATCTTGAAGTGTGTTCGCTAAATCGTCTCTGGAACAGTTGACGACGACGCTAATTACCATCTAAAAATATTTCTCAGCGATGTCGCCCATTGCTGGATAAACAAGGACGTAAAGAAACAAAATTGCCGCAATTAGGATAGATTTTGAACTGACAGCGTGTATGGTTCATAATTCTTTAAGAACGACATTGGCCAGGTTATCACTGTCTACTGTGAGCTCTACAGATAGATGATTACATAAATAATCGGTCTTTACAACCCTTCAGTCAGAATTACGACCCAACTTCTCACACCACCCATTTGAGTGTGTTAATTTTATCCATAAGTGGTGGGACCTACAACGACAGATTTATTTGAGAAACTTTTTCATGGCAATTTTATTGACTTTTATGGTGTTTTCTTTTCTACCAAAAAATGTGCATTGTGCATGTGCAAAATGCAATTTTATGTTTGTTTCTTAAAAATGTTTAGCCCTCAAAAAGGGTGGTATGTTTTATTCTAAATAATTCGCACTTGCCAATGGTGGAGGGCATTGCATTTTATGCCTTGTATAAATCGAGAGTGCTGATAATGCCCTGTAAAGCAGATGACTTTTGTTTATTTATAGGGCTACCAGATGAAATTTAAAAAAAGCCGATTGGTATCTTTATCCAATTTTGAAGTTAATTTTTTCATTGTTTTGTGGAGTAACCTTAAGGAAACATTAGATTATTAAAGATACATGGTCAGTAACAATAAAAAATTTGCATTCAGTGTTAGAACAGTGTTACAAAATATTTTTTGGTTATAAAAAACAGCGCTGAAAAAATTAAGTTGAAAATTTAGCTATCTGGCAACACCTTTCTCATATTTACATATGTATTTTATTGAAAAAAAAATACAACATATTTTTAAATCTAAAACCTTAACGTTAATACCTACCTGTAAAACATTTAATACGTACAAAACACTTTTTTTAAATTAATTTTAAAAATTTTTATTTACATTGAATTGCTTTTAAACAAATTGCCATTTCCTCATTCATTTTCTTAATAAGTGGTAAACACAGGGCATACCGTTTTTTAATATTTGTGTTATGTTCTTCTCAAATAAAAAATTACATTATAACAGGGTTGGTCAGCAATTTTTTTAATGCACCTTGTAAGAGGGTGTCATTTTCTTTGTAGAAAAGAAAACACCATTAAAGTTTTTGCCAGAAATCTGCTGAGAGAATTCCCGCCAAAGAAATATTTTTTCATTTTTGAACCGAGGCCTCATGTCTAATAAGCCAACTCATTACCTACCAAACTACGGCGACTAATATTTGATTTATGATTACTAACTTCTTTTGGCCTGAATAGGATGATCTGAACACCAAAGACACGTGATTTCGCTACGTGTCACACAAGTCCTGTCTCATTGGATATTCTGCACCAACGATTTGAGGCCTTGGCCATCTGACGCTGAGGTAATTGTAAAGTGGCTACCGAGATCGATAGACTTTTTCTTTAAGTTTTCTTAAAACGCTGTTGTGTGCGAATTAGCTACAAACCACATCGGTCCTATGAGCCAACATAAGGAATGCCATCGGTCAGCTTCGGTCAGGTTTATACGTCAGAGCCGTAAATAATTACAGATGGACTTCACTCAGAGAAGCCATTGTGAACAAAGATAATGACAATAACAGTAAGCGCCTAATTAAACAAACAACAGATTTTAATGAAACTTTCTTCATAATGCTGTCCTTGAACTAAATGATGAACGATAATGGGCGACCTTGAATAACCTTGGCGAAGTGTGCCCATCACAATTTTTAATCGGCGACTTTAGATGGAAACGAATCAAATTCCAATCATACATAAAAATAAGTACGTTTTGATCGACTATAGACTGATCATATAGATTGATCACATAGATTGGAGTCCTTAGGGCATTAAAAAATGAAAACATCCGTCACGAACGTGAAGTTGACAGAACGAGTGTTATTGGAATAATAGTAGCTGGTATCCAGCCCTATAAATTATAAATAATTTGATTAGAAGGACACTGCAAATATCCTTCAATCTAGATTCTCAATTAGGATTCGACATTAAATAGTAGCTCACACCACTCATGGATAAAATTAGCATGCACAACAAAGTGGTGAGCGAAGCTGGGTTGTAATCGTGACCAAAGTGAGACAGTAGAAGGTCAGTCTGAAATCTTTGTAAAAAATGTTGGTCTTCTCCAGGCCATACCTGGAAGCGACCCTTTCAAAACAAACAGTCAAAATAACACATCAAAGGACCGCAGAGTTCATCTAGAATTCAAAAATTCACGTTTTCGGTGGAAAACGCATCAACATGCTCATTAAATAAGTTGAAATCGACACTCGTAATTTAATTTCGTTTTTATCAGTTAAAAATATTTGTTTTTGTTGTTGTTTTTTTTTTTTTAACAAATTAAATAATATTTCACACTGTTACGTTTTTGTTTGTTTTCTAATAATAAACCGCATCGTCATCATACCTGATTTGTGTTCTTTTAAGGCACGATAGAGATCACTTTCATTCAAAACACGTTTTCGACCTTTCAAGAATGTGGGCACGGTAAAGCTAAAAATATTCGAAAAAAGAAATCCGAGAATAGCAGGTAATTTCTTTGTTTTTTTAATTCCGATTCATTTTTTTTTTATTACCAAAACATTAACGAAGACAAGGGATTTGAATGTTGGCGCGGATTTTCCGGCAGCTCATCTGCTTTAAAGGATTGCATTTTCAAGGATCTTTTTTTTTTTTTTTTAATTAATTAAATTCACACATTTAAAGACACACACACTTAATAACTAATTTCTTGTATTAATTTTTTTTTTATCAACTTTATTTAAGGCCTCTTGCCTGAATTTGTTATTATTTGTTAACAACGTTAACGGTTTAATTAACTGATTGGTAATGATTTAAAATGTTCGTTTAAAATTCAAAACCACCTCGGTCGGATCCATAAAAAATGTGTCAAAAATAAATACGAAGATTATCAATGATTATTTAATAGCAATTCTTCTGTATAAAGATAACGAACGAGACATACATACAAACATAATAAAATACAGCGAAAGGAATAGTAAAATCTTTCCAAGAAATATTACACACGTTCAGAGTTCGACCACGTAATACCCTTCTCGAACATCGTGTCCGTTGTGCATGCATATTCCTAAAATTTTGATGGGGAACTGGCACTATATTACATTGTTTTCCCATTCAATCTAACCACTGCCTTGCCGTTACATTATTACGCGAAAGAATATCGGCCTTAAAAGGCAGATTGTTATGTCGTAACCTAGATCGTATTTTGTATAGCCGAGGCTAAAAGATGTTGAGCTAAGATTTTTTAGGTTAGCTGGGCACTTTGGTGTCTTTCTGTACTCGAAACTATTCAATGTGTATTACACAGTGATGAGTGCCTGAGGTAGAATAATAAAATAGTGGATTACTTAATGGAATCTACCATGAGTACTCCTGGCCAGAAGGCAATACCGGTATGATCTATTCTACGCAGTGATTAATACTGGTAGCTCCTCTGGTAAGATTCCCAATGATCAGCATGAGAAGGTAGAAGATCTACTGAACAATAAAATAGTGGATTACGTAATGACATCTACCAGGAGTACTCCAATAGAAATCATGAGCTGTGAGTTCAAGAGACGTGTCTTAATGATGAAGCTAGCACCACAATCATGTGCAAGTACCCTCAAAAAGCTTATTAAATGGATATCTGATCCATGGATCGGCGCTCAATTGAAACTAGTTAGGAGTAAAGATATCCCCACACTTATAATAACATCACTGTATATGTGAAAGGGTGGGGCAGCAAGTTCACATCGAATCACATACTTAGCGTTCTTGAAAACCACAAAAGAAAACTGTGCCTAGCGTAGTGGAAGGTGTTCCACAGAGAAGTGACTCCAAACAGTACTCTATCCGCGTTGGGCATAGACCAAGATTCTATGTGTAGTTTTGTCAGGATGAAGAGTATGGCTTTACATGTGTCTAAAGCTGTTTTCTTCAAGGTACAAAAAAGAATGTTTTGGACGGATCAGAAGTACTCCTCAGGCGCTGGTAGATATCTTATTGAAGCTAATTCCTATAGAGGTGGTGGTTATCAGTCTGGCGGCAAGGAACTTTTTGAGGGTATTAAAAGAAGGTCTTGCGAGGATTTGTGATTTCGATAACTATCCTCGATGGTAATTCCAAATAGAAAGCATTGGCATTGTGGCATCGACTTAAAAGTAGAGGCTGTCATTAGTTCAGGGAAGGCTTCTTGATGAGTGTAGTGTGTTGTAGGCTGATATGTTCGCGACCATCAAGTCATTAGACCTGGTCTGCTATAGGGTAGCTATTTTTGAGATAGACTGCCTTGAAAGTCTTGCATATTTTATACTATCCGTTATACGACAGAGCTCTCGGGTCTCCCAACGGGGAGACTTTCGAACAATTGATGACGACCATGGTGTCAAATTACTTGACATTTGTTACTCTGCCTTATCAAACCAGATTGTACTATGTTTGCTAAATGATCTCTTCGAAATGATTATCATCGAAAAATCATATTCAACGATGACGGCTATTTCTGTATAAATGGTAACGTGAAGTAACAAAACTGTCGAAATTGGCATAGAGTTTGAACGAGCAACGTTAGGCGAAAATATTGGCGGCCACCAAGTTATTTGACTTGGCCTGGGATAGGGTAGCTACTTTCAAGATAGACTTGAAAGGTACTGACTGGGTTTTACATCCTGAAGAGGCTGGTTACAGTGTCATAGCACGCTTTCACTAGCCATATATTTGGATGTGCTGTGCTCCCATTCAGGAACATTGTGCCGTATGACCTGATAATCCAGTCAGTTTACTTTCCCTTGTGATAATTCATGGGCAATTTGATCGAATGGTGAGACGCAAATTGGACTCTTTATGAAGGTATATAGGAGGTTGTTCCTGGATGTTCTAGAATGGAATTTGTCGGAAATATATTGGGATCTTGAGTTCGATAAGAAAACGGTTTGCATTCTAACAGGAATTCTAACGGGACACTGCACTGTTGGCAAGTTCTTTGAAAAGACCTGTCTGCCCCACCGAGATTACTGAAGAAACTGCCATTATGTAGAGGAAACTGAATCGGTGAAAAACTTTTAATGCGAGTGCAAGGACTTTAGAGCAGACGTCATCGGTTTCTGGGTGACAGAAAGTATGAAAATCTGGGCCTTGTGGCGAACATGCCACTAAGGGAACTGACCGCTTTCATTCGAAGCTCGGGGTATTTATACCAAACACTAACGGCTCATGACAATGTGGCTTACCTCACACTGGGTAGCACAATGGGTAATATGGCCAATGAGTGAATTTGCCTATGGACGGCACGGTACCCGCCAACTTAACCTATTGAGATCTTGCAGAGTTTGTGCAAATATGGGAAAGCCTTAAGTGTCTTCAAGCAATTGTCTATGACTGTATGCCAGCCACAATGTAGGGTATAAAAACAGCATAGACGCAAATATAATATTTGTATTCGTTTGAAGTTAAAAAACAAAAAAATAAATAAATTGTTGGCTAATATTGATTAAAATTTTCAGATAATTATGCTCCAAAATATATTTGAATTTAATAACACAATGATTTGGCAAAAGACTTTCGTGGTAAGCCAATACGCTACAGACAGCACCGGCAACATTTTATCACAAAACAAAAAAAAGAGAAGAAGAATCTGATAAACGTTTAAATTTTGACTAACAACTTAAGATAGATGTAAATAAAATATTTATTTTGTTTTCATTAAATATTTACGAAGTAACTAAATTATTTACGAAATATTGTGTACAACGGCGACATAAACTCGAATGTAAATCTTATCTTTAGTAACTGAGACAGACTAAGCAGCGCATATCGTATAAAATATGAATTGAATTTCACTTTTGATATGAAAACAAGTGAAAAGTGGATTTTATAACAGTGAACGAGAGTAAAAATAAGTGAAAATTTGTGTGTTTTTTTTGCAACATTTTCAGTGATTACGTAAGAATGTTTACTTTAGGATTGAAGGCCTAATTACAGTGACTGAGTTTATAATCCAACTGTGATGGACGATTAAATAAAAGTTCACAAAGAACGTAGGTTGTCAATAAATTGTCTACCTCTAGCTTGATCATTGGCTATGCTATTGACCAGCTTCCAAGTACTATTTTAAGATTTCTATTGAGATTTTTCAAAGTGTTTCGAGTCACCCTGGATTTCTATAGCCCTGCTGATTCCAATACAATCCTCCAAAATGAGACCGGTCTAGACCCACTTACAACTGCCAATTTTAACTGCGATACCCTTCCAGTTAGCCATATTTGAAGTATTTTTCTAGATTTTTTTGTAAATTATTCTTTAAATACTAAATACAGAAGGATTGTAGTTTTTTTACTTACAATATTTGCTATTCAATACATTGGTGTTGCCTTAGCGCCATAGGGGAAATTTAGAGTGGAGTTTCCATAAAGAAGTACTGATTTCTTCCTGAAGTTAAAAATTTTTAGCTTTGTGCTGTCGTGTATAGTGTTCAGCTCAATCTCCATATTCCATAAAGGAAATGATTTGTGGTTCCCGCTTTGCTAATTGTTGATGATATCGGTTTATATCATATGCCTTTGTAAGAAGAAATCTACGTCCTTAATTACCTCCTGCATGTTTTCATAGCTGATATCATAGTGGAACTCATTAGTTTTCCAATGAATGTTGAGTGGTATTTCATGGTTTGTTTGTTGAGGCACGCAATCCAATAGCAGAACAAGAAGTATAAGAAATAGAAGACAACCTTGTTTTATATTTGTGCTAAGCGGCATTCAATTCACTAATTCCTCTCCAGTTATCGCATCTTTTTGCGGCATCAACTGTACATCCTTCACCCTCCATCTGATTGGAATAGTTGCATTCTTCTGATTAGGATCATCAGAGCTTATGCAAGATTTTTTGGCACATTACATACGTAACATACATATGTACATATATAATTGGTCATTATAACCTTTCAGTCAGACCTAGTTTCTCACACAACTTATGCTGCGTGCATTAATTTTATACATGAGTGGCGGCACCTAAAGTTTTAAAGTCGATTTCGAACAATAGATTTTTGAAAAACATTTTCATGGCAATTTTATTAACTCTCAGAGTTTTTGCAAGAAATCTACAGTGAGTAAGTTGCAGAAGGGGTTTCAACCGTGGCCTCACGTCTAATAAGTCAACAGACTACCTACTAGATTACAGCGATGATCTGGATTGCCATATCGAAAGCGCGTTCAAAATCTTCAAATAGAAAAAAAAAGATTGCTGTTGAATGCAATACACCGCTAAATGATATAATCGAGCCAAAATTCTGCCTTTTGCTAGACATTTGCTGACTCATTAGCAATTCAAGCAATTTATTGGTGGCATTCAATTAAATAATTTCGCTCCAGTTACCGCATCCTTTTACGGCATTAACAGTCTATTCTTCTCCCTCCATCTGTTCGGGGTAGTTGCACTCTTCTGATTAGGATTATCAGAGCTTTTACAAGACTTTTTGGCAACATATTTTTAAAATTCTGCACATTATGTGAACATTATTGATCACGAGCTCTTTCGAGTTCTTGTGGTCAGATTTTTGATGCAATAGAGACACTAATTACCGGCATGCTACTATTCTCTTCCCAGCAGTTAGGGATAGGCTACTCGTATTGCTAACGAAATCGATCTACCGTAAAAGTATCACATTTTATGGTCGCTGCCATTTGCGTTCATGGTGACATTAGTACCATGTGCTTGTTCACTATTTAGTTGTTATTTTCATTGTAGAGGATCTTTCATTAAGCGCTTCCTATCGTTAAATTTAAATAAAAGAAAGTGTGTGTGAGATATGATTATTCGTTTGAAAGACCTTTTGATGGCAATAATATCAAATGTCCGCCATAACTTCTTTGGATGGAGCGCATTTTCCCATGACTCTGGCGCATGGCTTAGCATAAGTTGGCTTTAAGAACTGCTGAAGTTTGTGGTTTTTTCGTATATTCCTGCGACTTATGAAAATTCCACAACGGAAAAGTCTGACGGTCTTAAAATCTCAAAAGTCTTGAGCGGAATATTCAATTTGACCTGAGCTGTGTAGTACTTTGCGCCGTCCTCTTAAAACTACAATTCGTTGGAGTTAAGATAATCCAATTCCGAACTAATATCGGACCATAGGATAATGCCGGCAGTCCTTTATCCACAACAAACAGTGTCTTTTTTGGAGTGCATTAGACTCTTTTGGGTCTCATGCGGGATGGTATCGTCCTTAATCCCTATACCACTTATTTGCTTACTGATACCTCTATTGACCCAGAAGTGAACATTACCAGTGTATACAATGAGGCCAATCAGCAAAAATGCTATGCTAACGATAGATGTTTTGCTTCAGCTATCCATTTATAGGCAAATAAAGGCTAAGATACTAACATTTTGGCACTTAAGCGTCTTTGTCAAGAATACTGTCTTGTTGATGGTTTTGAATTAGTGTAACGATCAATAGCTGCTTACTTATTAGGCCGATTATGTTGACTGTAAAATATAAGAAATGCTCTTTGAACTTCGCAAACAGTTTCATTTTTTTTTTTTTTTCAAATTAAATTTCCACATTTCGGAAGGCCTGTTCTGACCTAAAACTATTCAGGATGGCTTGTCAAACCGTGCTAAATAGAATTGTTAACACAATTTGATATTCTCAGCTGTACAACTATAATTATCGATATCGATAGTTCTCATTAAGCTATAATAACAAACGGTTGAAAAGTTACCCGTTATTGAAATCGATCAAATAGTTTTGTGTCAAAAAAACAACACCACACTGTCATATTAGTGTACTATTTGGCCAAAGATAATTTAAATTTCCACAAAACAAGTAAATCTGAAGTACTTTTCTTTATTATCTCTCAAAATTATATATTTAGGTGGGTTTAATACCCAAGGAAATACTTTAACAAAATCTAAAAAGAACCTTTGAAGAACCTTTCATTCAATATTTGTTTATTTCATTTAAAACAAATATAATAAAAGCAGACAAATCCAGGTGATAAGATTGTTAAAAAAAAATTAGTCATAAAAACAAACAACATATCCCATCTGCAAAAACATTACACTTTTCCACCTAGTCATGTCATCATTGTCGCACTATCTTTGGCTAGAGAGGTGCTTCAGTACGACAATGTCTCAGTACTGTCTGGTAAATTTAAAATGTTATTTTAAAAACTGCTGTTAAGTCTAACAGAAATAGATAACATTGTTAACATGCCTATGTTATGTTAAATTTAAAAGTAATTTTATTGGTTTCTTTATCAAATGTTTCTCGGAAATTTGTTAAGTTTTGTTATCAGTCTCTTGTATTAAATTTAGCCGTTTTATTATCATGTGGGCCTATTACCTTAATGAGTATCACCACAAATATGATTTAGAATATAAAGTCCTATTATCTCAATCGTGATAAGAGAAACTAATGCTTTAAATATTAAAAGCCTTATGGTAGCAGATTTATTTAATAATATTTGTTGTGTTAATACAACCGTAAATACAATTAAAAAAATATTTTTAATGTCTTCGAGGCCTACGAAATATTTGTTGTGGCTTTAAAAGATTCCCAAAATAAAATATGCACACGACAGATTGCTAATAGACTGCATACAGCAGTTTTAAATTAACTCTACAATGGCACCATGACATAAACCTTCATCTTAAGGCACTGTATGCAATACAGAGAAGGTTGTCATCGGATAAGCATGAAGATGCCAGCGAAACTTGCAGCTTTAAATAGCTTTAAAATACAATTCTTTTTAAATGACTACGACAATAAACAAAATTACCATTTTCGGTGAGAAGCCAATCTTCTATCCATTAAAAAATCATCATTTCATCCATAAAAATTGATTATTTAGTGAGGTTTCGACACAGACGGCATAACGATCTTTGTTTTATTCGAAATATGCAAGCAACTGTTCTTCCGGCGAATGGCGTGAATTATGATGCAATGATGACTGAAATTTCGTGTTCACTGGTCCCCTATTTTGAGCATTTGAACGCCTCTGCATTACTTTTATGTCATTATCCTAAGTCATTGGATTTTGTTTGAAGCATTAGAAGCCAATATTCAAGTCACTATTCACACCACACCGCTGGATTTTATGAAAAAAGTGGCCAAAAACTTGACTAATCAAATGGACCACATTTGTTGCACCCGTGGTGACATATAATGGAAATTGCATTTAAAAAATAAATGGTAAAAAAATTATTTAAGATTTTAGAATAAAAAATACATTCTAACAATATTTCTGACTTGTGCTTGCGTCAATTGTGAATTTGAAATAGTAAAAGAGTAAACGGGACAACACAAGACTCTAGTGATAAGCACGTCTCTAAGGCCTTGCAACACGATAAATTCATTCATAATATTGCCAGGAACATTTGGGTCTAAGTATTCATAAAGTAGTGCAGCAAAATACGCGGACTTACCTTGTATTCCAGTCAAGCTAACTAGTAACTTCCTACCACTTCGTTCAGTAACAATTTCTCCCATAACAATAACTCGGTAATGATCGCCAGATGTAAAGTATGCCTCAAATTGGTATATATCGGATGAATATCTTCTATACGTTTGAATCTGCATTGAGGATTGAGTTTAAACATGCTAAATAACAGAATAGACTCCTAATTGGAGTACAATTGTAGTTTCTTTCAAATTTTTTTCCCATTATCCCTCTCGCATCTGCATCTTACGTATTGTCATTTTTGTGTTTCCCCACGATTCAGTGCCCTATTTATAGGATTATCGTGTTCTCTGGTTTTCTAAGGCCTTGAGGATTCCTTATTAGGGCCAACCTTTTGATACTACCGGACTTTGTTGTGATATTTTGGCCGATGTACCTTCATTTTTACGCTTGATTTGTTTCACCATGTGTGCTTAGTTTGTTAGGTTTCAGAAAACCGTAGAGACCATACTGGTCTCATACTTGTCTTAGGCGCTTAGTGTATACCTATAGTTGTTGTTTGATTGTATTCTTAACAGCAAGGCTTTACTTCCCTACCTTCCCTATGTAACATGGACTGAGCTCATGTTAGAATGGTAAGTGGACCTTTTTCTACAATGATGTGCTGCCAACTAAGTTGTTTAAATAATTTTTTTTTGGCGAATTCATCGATATTTGAGCTGGTGAATGATCAAATAAATAGAGAAAATAAATACGAATGAAGATTCCTATTTGATTAGTAATACTTTTGTGAAACTCATGAGTAAGTAAGTAGTTAAAGTGGTGTCATATAATGCTAAACAATGATTCATATGAAGCTTTGTTTTGAAGGGACTTTATCCTCTCTATGGACAGAGGTCCTTAATTAAATATTTTTTTGAAAAACCATGATTAAAATTTTTCCCATTTTCCAGGGGTTGAAGCTAGATTCCTGTCGTTTGTTAAACACACACCCATTCAACGATGCCACCTTCTTTGTTGTTTTGAAGTGAATTCAATAAGAACGCTTGTACCACAATGCTGTAACAAAGTTCTTCGTACAAACAAACTCCAAAGAATTCCAATTTTTCGGTTTAAAATTTCAGTTTGGAATACTAAAATTGAATGCATTTCAATTGAATTTTTATTACAATTCAATTATATTTCCAACACAATTGAATTAATTTCTACTCTTTTATATTCTTCCAAATTCCATTTCATTTTTTTTATTGATATTCAACTTCATTATTATCATCAGGCTGTCTTATGACTTGACTAGGTTTCCTTAGGAAAACTACTTCATTTGCAACATTAGTTTCTTCATTGTTGTCTTGATGTTGTTGCAAATATTTTTTAAAAAAATATCACGAATTTGCAATATTCTGTTCAAATTAAATGCACAAGAAAATGTTTGTTTTTTCTTTCTTTTTTCTTTAATATTAAGTCTTACAACGTATAACATGGTATTGCTTTAAGGGCAAGATGTTACATTCACAAAATTCTGGTGATTCGAAATTCAAAAATATTGCCTTTCCAGTTGGAAGCGTAGAGAACTTTGTATGTGTGTAGTAAAATTTAAAACTTTAGCCACGTAAATTGAACTTTAAAACAAAGCTAACGTAACATATTTTAATAAACTTTGTAAGCCAAAGGGACCACAATTTGATTGTGCAGATAATTTTATCAAGAACTCAATAGCTAAGGTATGAAGATTCACTTTGAAAATACAATAAAAAAAATATTCGCAAAAAGCCTTCGAGTCAAGAAAACCAAAAGAAATATAAAGTGGCCCCTTGGTAGGAACCATAAAATGAAATGCTACTCTACATTACCTGCGTACTAAGATAGCGTTATTCACCATTATAACCCTATTGTTAGGATTACGGTTTATTCCCTCACCTAGACTTGAACAAATTTATTCGGATATCTTTTTCGTATCCCAAGCCGTCATATGGCACTGACAGAATCCATAACTCCAATCTAAATTCGCATGCCTCCTAATCGGCTGCCAATGTAGAGAACTCACCGAAAAGTTTGACGATTTGACCTTGTCTGGTCGGTTCATGTGCTCTTGCACTCATACCATATGACATAAATGTCGAACGGCTCCGGCATTTTGTTAAGATATTTGCAATAACCATTTATCGTCCTCAAGTTCTTTACTTAGTACTTTGAGAGTAATTATCTTTCCAGAGATATTTTCATCCTTAATAATTCTAACCGCAGCCTACATGGTCGTCACTTTTGGACGACTCTACAGTGATCAAGCTTACGGAGTCAGCTATACCTGTCAACTCCGGAAAAAATCCCTTCAAACACAGTTTCATTTAGTATCGACCCATGCTGTTACTGTTTACACCATATTCTTACTCTGAACTTCCTGGAAAAGTCATGGAGTGATATCATGAAGTCAATACTTTTGATGCAATATTTTATACGTGCCATTGTCCAGTCAGCCGGAGATTCTGACCAGTTTTAACTGCTAAGCCCTTACAATAAAAGTCGTGCGGAAAATGACTTAAAATTTTCTACAATAATGCTGAGATTGAGGTTAGTGGTTCTGCGAAGAGATTCCCACCACAGCAGATACCCAAAGACTAAGATAAATCTGACCAAGGATACAATGAGTTGTCCTAAGTCTGAGATCCCATTTCTTCCCAACTCCAATGGAAGGCATGTAGACGTTTTTCACCCTGCTGAGCATATTCAGTTTCCAGGATTCCACACATATGTGTATGGATTACAACCTAGTTTATAATATCACTTACTGTGATGTGTGTTTTAATATTATACATGAGTGGCGGGACCTACAGTTTAAAGTCGACTCCGAACGACGAGATTTTTGAAAAACTTTTCATGTCTGTTTTATTAATTCTCAGAGGAATTTGTGTTTCTCTCAGAGTTTTTGCCAGAAATCTGCTGAGAGAAAGTCGCCGAAGAAATATTTTTTCATACTTCTTTTTGTTGGATATGTCCGACCTGTGGTTTGAACCGTAGTCTCGCGTCTAATAAGCCAACACACTACTTACTATACTACGACGACTTCTTCCCATATATTTTGAAATTTTTATTGTTCTTATTAAATTTAAATTTTGCATCCATTTTATGATTCTGATAATTTCATTTTGTTTTCTGTAGAATGAAAGTGTTATTTTGAAAGTGGTTCACTTGGTTTAGATGGTCTTTTTTAATGGAAAATAATATTTTCTGTGCTTCGTATGCAAACCACAATTTCATTTAAAATTCTAAAAATGGATCACAAATATAAAATAAAAAAATTATTTTTTTTTTATTTTTAATTTAAAACCAAATGTGTTAAAACTTTATGGATTACAGGCATGAAAATTTAATAAATAAAAATGATTTTTAAATTTAATTTTTCTTTAAGAATCTTACCAATTTATTGTTGTACTTCAAATAAATCTGAAATGCTTTATTTTATTGAAATTGTGAACAAAAATAAAAAAATTCCCTTTTTTCTTGTTTTTTACTTTTAGCACGTCTAAAAGAGTAGAGTAATGTAGCAGTGGTATAGGGGGTACACAAAAATATGAATAAGTATTAACAATTTGTTACTGTTCTTCTGTTCAAAAGCATAAAAACGAAGAAAATAACTAAAAAAAGATTAAAGAACTTCACTACCATACACATATACAGACGCACAACTATATGTACATATGAACATATTTGCATATGTATTTATAGTGTGTATTATTTTAAATAAAACATGTGAAGTTTTGTGATTAAACGAGGGACTGCAAGAGCAGAAAATGAAAATAAATAATATTTCATCTAGATCTACATATAACGAGTATTCTCAAGCATCGCTCTTTACGGGTTATCATAAATACTATTTCATTAGTTGTGTTCATGCTTATTTAAGGGTTACCACAAGGTTCAGTTCGAGCTCCAACTCCGTTTCTTATTTTTCTTATGATCCAATCTCTTTAACTTTCTATCTTATATACTCTTTTCTAGGTGGCTGTAGTATTTATAATTTAGAGCCAATGAAAAGGTTTAATATGTACGACCCACTCACATCCAACCTACAGGCATCGCTAAAGTAGGTTGAAAGACAAGAGGTTGTTTATATGTTCCATGTTGCTTTCGCCCTCGCTACACACTTTAGTCGTAACATGATTTAGAGAAAAGTTTAGGTCGCCATGTTTTCTCAATACCCTGAGTTCCAAGTGTGAAATAAATCTATGGGTGCATCTACCCTTTATGCAGTAATTGCTTGAGTATTGGCATTTCTGGAGGAGTTTTTTTTCTAGCTTGTTCCATAACGTCGGGTATTTCTCTTTCCGTGTAAACATATATCTTTTCGTCTGCTGTCAAACTAATGAACGGTACGGACAGTGCCACTGTAAACAGAATACGATATACGAGTTTAATTCGTATTGAATTTAATCGATCCACTATTTCAAAACTAGCAAAATTTTCTTTTCCTCGCAAATATAAAAATGCATCAGAAGCTATTAGGCGGCTTGTTGTCTGACTGGTCCCTCTTATTTTGGGGAGTTTTCTTGCATTCCTACGTAATCGAAAAATAATTTGCTCTCAAACATTTCCGATTCTTGTTCGTTTTTCCTTCATATCCTTATCCTTATATTCGGATGAACAAAACCTCACCTTTTCGTTATGAGTACATCATATATTTTGGATTCAGCAAGCAAACCTTAATACATCGATTTCAATTAGTTGTGCTAAATGTTGATCGACAATTAGTGCTATGTTGTCTGCGTATCTGAAATGTTTTGTTCCATAAAACAGGAAATATCAGTATGTAAACGCCAGTTCTATATTACATCATATCGTTTGAAAACCCAGTAGGTGTTATATAACCATACAAGCTATGTTTTCAGGAAAGTTATCAATACAATTCACAAGATAACCTCAACAATCTCGATGGCTCTTCACCTCTCTCATAACATTCAAGTCGGCAGAACTGAATGCATTTATTACATTCAATCTGATAAGTGGCCAAAAGCGTTTCTGTTGACCTCTTTCCATCTTTGAATTTCTATTGATAAATCCGAATTACATCTTTAGAAAACTCCACCCATATGTTTTAAGTGTTAAAAGAAGCGTTAAGCAAGTATTAAGCAGAAGGCCACGCCAGCAATACCTCACTACTTTAAACCTGCTTACTATTTACTCCACCAATATCCGATTATAAATGGCATGCAACTACCATGTATTGGCCGGTTTCTGGAGGTCTAATGAGAGGATTCTCGGCCACTTGTAAGTACGGATATTTTAGACCACCGCCAGAATAAGGCCTCTCTTCTGTCGCTACTTCCAATGAATGTAGTTTTGTGATATAAAGAGACGTTTTGCCGGAAGCAACATCTTTTTAAGTAGTACTTGTCGATGTCCTAGACCACATTCATTCGTAAACGTTGGCCAGTGGGTTGTGCACTATCCATATGAGGAGCTTTATTCCTGCAGAACTCTTTCCTGTCGCAATATTATCGGCTTTAAGCACTAATCCACAAAAAGTACGCCCTTCCTTCATAAGTGAGTGTCATTGCCTCAGTGGTGGTAGTAAAAAATCTTTTATAAATTTCCTAACCCACCCTCGCTATCTATTCACCATGACTATAAAACAAAATTGTTTATGTTTTCTAACATGATTTTATTTCCTGTATGAGTTTTTTTTATGTGGATATGTATGTATGTACGTATGCGTGTATTCGTATGTATATGTATGTATGTGTTTGTGTTTGTGACAATGATAGAAGGTTTGCATTAATCATTTGCCAAACAAATAGATCAACAACAAAAACAAGAACTAGATGGGAAAAACAACACAAAATTTATTCTGATATTTGTCTTGTTGACAAGCCATTATAATTTAGCATGAAAACAGGACAAAAAACAAACAAACTACCGAGCCAAATAGTGTCTTTAAATCTTTAAGAAAATTAAGAAATGAAAATTTATAATAAAAAAACAAGGCCGATAACCGCAACATAAGTTTTCTTTCACACAAATTTCTTTAATAAGGAAATTGGATGTGCCAAGCTCAAATGCAAAAAAAATCCTTTTCGAATATCGACAGTGTTTGGTCATCAGAAACACCTATTAAAAATACAAAAAAGAGTATCATATCAACTAGTGAAGCCCTTGCGCTGACCAACTTCTCCCTCCTTGGTTCGGAGGAACATGGGCAGTACAAAGGCTGCGTTCATCTGTGGCGTCACAACGGGCCGCTATGCGTGCTCAAGTGAGCTTTTGGTATCAAGGCTACTACACTAACCTAACCTAACTTAACCTAACCATATCAGCTAAAAATACGCTGTAACTGTCAGAGAGTTATACTGTCATAGACAATCGTTTGCTGGAAATGGCAACTCAGGAATTTGTCAGTTGCCACATGCGTTCACTATGAGTATTAAAAGTGGAGTGCAGTGCGAAAGAACAACACGTTATAATGGTGAAAACTTATTACATACATACATACATATGTAAATACATACATGCATGGTCATTACAACCCTTCAGTCAGGATTACAACCTAGTTTCTCACACCACATATGTTATGTGTGTTAATTTTATACATGTTTTGGGGGGGGAGGCCTACAATTTAAAGTCGACTTCGAACGACAGATTTTTTTGGAGAAACCTTTCCATGACAATTTTATTCACTCTTAGGGCCATTATTACAACTTGCCGTTAACTAAATGGAGGATTTTAAGGGGCAGATAAATTGTTTTTAATTATTATAAGTGGACAATATGGTAGAAGTGACCGTTAAGCTAAAGGGAGGATCATCCTACCGGTAACTTTTCAAGTTAAGTTTATGTTTGAACTTGCCATATTATATATTGTTATCAATATGGCAACTTCAAATATAAACAAAATTAGCATATACAACAAAAAAAAAACAAAGCCCGTCGTTGCCACTGCGTTTAAAAAAAAAAAAATTGTTTAATTAAGCAGCGTTATCGACATTGCTCCGGCACTGCCATATTTTTAACTTTATTTTATCTGTAATTTTTAATAACGAAAATAAGTTAAAGGTAACTTTACAGTTCCCTTTAGCTAAAGGTACCTTTAACTAAACCCAAATTTAACGGCAAGTTGTAATAATGGTCCTTAGAGTTTTTGCAAGAAATCTGCCGAGTGAAAGATTTTATCATATTTCGTTTTGTTGGAGATGTCTGATCTGGGGTATGGTTGAGTTTCAGCAGATTTCTGATAAAAACTCTGAGAGTAAATAAACCTGCCATGAAAAAGTTTCTCAAAAATCTGTCGTTCAGAGTCGACATTAAACTGTAGGTCCCGCCACTCAGTCACGTATAAAATTAACGCACACAACTTGAGTGGTGTGAGAAGCTAGGCCGTAATCCTGACTGAAGAGTTGTAATAGCCAATTATGTACGTATATATGTCATGTTGGGTTGGGCCTCATGTCTAATAAGTTAACACACTACCTATTAGACCACGGAGGCTACACTTTTGAGCATCATTTCTATTTCTATACAATTCGATTTCCTTCATTCTCACCTTCTCTACTCCCCTTTTTTATATCTCACCACACTTTTCCTGTAACAATAGTCCTTAACAAAAGCTCGCTTTTCGTTGGTCTGCAAAGCTTTACTGTAGGCGGCGTTCTTAATGCGTCTTCTCACTGTACCATTGGTTTGAATTTATTTCTTGCTGACGTAAATAAACTTCAAACAAAGTGCTGATGGAAATTATTGTGATGCTATTGAAACCAATAATCTCTTCTTAGGGGTGTGGTGTAAAGTCCTTGACTAAAACTTGTTCTAAATGTCCTGCCGAAAGCAATCATAATTTCAATGCTTTTTTCATTGCTTCACAAATGCTGTGATGCTTATTAAGGATTTATTTTTTTTATTCCATTTTGTTTAATTATTTAACAATTAACAATAATTTTAATCAATTACTCTTTCATTATTTATTTAAAAAATATTAAAAACTTAAAAAAAATTGTTTCCCAAATTATAAATTTATTTTTGCTTTTTGGTGCATCAACATCATCATGATGCTCATCATCAAATCGGTAATAATCCTTTTTCAATTACAATACATATGCTTTTATATTTCAATAATACTGTACAACAATAACAAAAAAAAATCGTTTTTTTCGATATGAAAAAAAAAAATTTAAACAAAATTGAAAAGGGAATCAAATATCGAAAATGTAAAAACCCTACGGCGTAATGCAATTTTTATGCTGCATGCAGTGCTATATGTGGTGAGGCGTTTGTTGTGTTACGTTATACCTTAAACGCTATTAAAACAGAAAATTTCGCTCTATGTTTTTTTTTTTTTTACTAAAAAGGTTTCTTAAGTGGGATTCTATACCCTTTAAACCACCTTTATTATTAATATTACAACTAGGTGTAGTGGTCAGCTGGAAGTGTGCTCGCTTATTCGACGTAAGGCCCCAGTTCAAATCCCAGGTCAGACATCAAAACGAAAATATGAAAAAATATTTCTCCGGTTACTTCCTCTCAGCAGATTTCTGGCAAAAACTCTGAGAGTAAATAAAAATTGCCATTAAATTTTTCTCTAAAAACTGGCGTTCGGAATCGACTTTAAGCTGTAGGTTGCGCCGTATTAACTCTTGTATAAACTCTGTAAAAACACTCATGTATAAAATTAATACACACAACATATTTGGTGTGAGAAACTAGGTCCATAATCCTGACTGAAGGGTTGCAGTGACCACTAAATGTATTTGGAGTGGTTAGAGAGGATTACAACCCAGCTTTTCACACCACTTATGGTATGTGTATTACTTTTATACATGAGTTAATACAGTTTAAAGTCAACTCCAAACGACATGGCAATTTTATTCTCCTTTCCAGAAAACTATTGAAAGGAAGTCATTGAAAGAAATATTTATTTTTTTCCTTTTCGAGATGTCAGAGCTGTGATATGAACTCACATTATCTACTAGACTACGACGAGATTCTAAATTGTTAAGAGCTTGCCCATTTCCTTTACAAATTCAGCCAGATCTGCAGAATCTCTCTCTTTCTCTCCCTCTCTCTCTCTCTGTTGAGTATTCCGAAGCAATCCTTTGAATGAAAACCTCAGGAGGTACAAAGAAATACCATATAAGAGTAGCATTATAGCTATACTTGCTGATTGTGTAGGGTATTGTCGAAAGAAACTTCTGAACTTTGGAAAAATAGTTGTCATTTATTTTGTCTATTTTGCCAAACTACCAAGAACAACAACATGTGTTCGCTAAATAAGGTCTGGCACAGTTGGCAACTGACTTTAATTTCTATTGAGAAATCATTTTCAGCGATGGGGTTCATTTCTGGATGAATGGAAGCGAAAATAAACAAAATTGTCGAATTTGAAACGATACTAATGCACATGAGATCCAAGAGCCAAATTTCCATGACTCTGGAGCAAAAAACCGATTGAATTCGACGGATTGCATAAGTTATGTTGGCTTTAAAAACAGCTGCGGTTTGAGATTTATTCTCACATAACTGTGACTTAAGAAAACCGCCAAAAAGTCTAACGCAATCAAATCGCACAATCCCGGTGGCCAGTACATATCATATTCATGTGAGATGGCCGTGCCTTCAAATAGCTCGAGGAGGATATACAATTCGATATGACCTGTGGGCTATGTAGCGCCGTCCTGTTGAAACCGCATGTCAATGGTGTCCAGATTATCCAATTTGGGCCAAAAGAGTTGGTAATAATCGACCTACGGTGTTCGCCGTTGACAGTGGTTGTCTGAAGAACGTTTTCATCAGAGAAACATGGACCCAAGAGGATCTCACGTTCTTGGAGCTGATGTTCTTTGATCCCATTCATCCAGCCATGGGGTTCATAGCTGAAGTTGCTGTTTCTCTGAAAATTGGTATCAGTCGCCAACAGAGCCCATTCAGCGAACACACATCGTTGTCTATGGTTGTAAATCGTGATTTAAGAAACAAACTGAATAAAAGACAAGTAATATGACAGACGTAGTTGCAACAAGATGGCATTATCAAAGATCGGAAGTCCCTATTGGAAGAATTTGTATTTACCAGCTGAACTAGCCTTACCAGACTGACGGTTTTGAAATAAGTTAATGAACGACCTGATATGAGTGACTACATATGTATGTACATAATTGGCCATTACAAGACTTCAGTCAGTATTACAACTTAGCTTCTCACATCACTTATGTTGGGTGTGTTAATTTCATACATGAGTGGCGAGCCCTACAGTTTAAAGTCGGCTCCGAACAACAGATTTTTGAGAGGCTTTTCATGGCAATTGTATTTTACTCACAGAGTTTTTGCCAAAAATCTTTTGAGAGGAATTCGCTGAAGAAATATTTTTTCATATTTCGTTTTGTTGGAGATGTCTGGTCTGGGGTTTAAGCCGTGGCTTCAAGTCTCATAAGCTAACACAATACCTACTAGACTACGGAGGCTTGCATGAGGGTGACTACTTGGCTTAATTATAGATTATGTGGTGTGTGACTATTTTTGGGTGCAAGGTCCCCATATTTGAAAACTATTGTAGCACAAGCAGGTGGGAAACCTTCTCTTTACTTGTACATGTGTAGGGTATAAATATGTCTCTGTGTATATTGTATCATATTCAATTTGTTTCTTTTGTAAACCTTTATGATCTCTTTTTTGCATTTATAATATCACTACTACATCGCCTATCTCTATATATGGAAAATGTATGTATATTGTATGCCTGTACAATACATATTGTAAAATTATATATTCGTGTGTGTGTGCGTGTGTGTGTAACTGCTAAAATGCATATTTGCATATGCAAGAGTACATAGTATTACATTTGTTTGGTCCTTATTGTTACAGGGGTTACAGGGAATACAAAAAAAAAAAACGAAAATTCCAAATCATTTATGAAAATATTAAAAACGAATAAATTGAAAATAAAATAAAACGAAATACGTAACGAAATACAGCATACGCCCGCTCCATATTGATATTAAAGGGGGAGCAATATTGGAAATAAAATTGGAATGGAAATAAAACTTCAGTGAAAATCTTTTGCAAAAAGTAAGAAAAAAAAAACGTAGAACTGTTACGACTTATGGTTTTAGGGAATGAAAACTAAAGTGCGCATAAAACATAATATTTGCATCACGATGGTTTAATATTTTTATTTCCAATTGATTTAATTTCAAATTTTCTGAAATTGAATAAACGTAGAATATCTTGGTAAATTTGTGTTTATTCTGGTTCGGTTTGATGTACAAACAGATATCGTTTTATGCTTTAAAATAGTAAAAATAAGAAACGAATTGTTGTGGCAATAGAAGTTTTACTTGAGTATACGCTGAGTAACAAATTATTTCCAAAAGGAGAGGCAATGACAATGAGGAAATTAAGAGGTATGGTTTAGTTACAAAAGCAAAGCTACAGAACGTGTAGTGTCGTTATCTGTGCTTAAAAAAATATTTTAAGTTTCGTTTGTATCTTTCAAAGGGTACCTTAGTAAGGATACACTTTTTCTGTAAAAGCTCGTATTTTCTGCGGGTGTTAGATGTGAAGAAAACATGATCAGAATAATACAATATAACATCCACCATATGACCACTCTGACAGACCATTATTACTACATGCATACATACATACAGAATTAGTCATTACAACACTTCAGTTAGGATTACAACCAAGCTTCTCACAACCCTGATATTGTGTGTGTTAATTTTTTACAGTTTGAAGTCGACTCCCAACGACAGATTTTTGAGAAACTTTTCATGGCAATTTTATTTATAACCAGAGGTTTTGCCAGAAATCTTCTGAAAAGAAGACGCCGTAGAAATATTTTTTCTTATTTTGCTTTGATGTCTGGGATGTGGTTTGACGTCTAATAAGCTAACACATTACCTACTAGACTGCGGCGACTACGCATGAATGCAACGTAAAACTTTACGATTTCTAGTAGCATGTCCCTTTATATCCTGTGAACACAAGTTGTTGGAGTGGTGATAAGACAATAAAGGACCAACCACATTGCAGAGATCCTTTAATGAATCAATAAGGTGGAGTGGCCTACAGTCTTTCAAGAGTACCTTCACCCAATGATGTATATCTTTGTTAGAATTAAGAACAACTTCAGAATTAAGAGAGTTCATCTGGCCTTTAATCCTTTGATTATTTCTAATTTTATTGATAATTTTTAAATTTAAATTCCCATTAAATTGATTAAAGGACTCGTATATTTTAAAACTTTGTTTATATTTTCTTGGCTTTATTCCACAAATTATGAATAATTTTTTTTAATTTCCAATTTCTAAAAAACCATTGAGAGCATTGAGATCCAAAACCCACCATTATATGAGTGCCATAAATTTTATGGATTTATGAAATCCATTGAGTACGAACGGGCATGTGTATTAAAATTTCAAATTATGAGCACAACTAGTGTTTTACAATGTAAATTTATTATTAATTGTGTTGTTGTTGTTCCATATTTCTATTTTTGTATTCTCCCTCTCTCTCACTCTCTCGCTCTCTCTCTTTCTTTTACACACTTTATTGCCACACAAACCAAAGCTGCTTGGCAAAGTCCAACAATATTTAATATTTTCGTTTAAAAATTTCCACACATTTTGGTTGGAGGGAGAAAAAAAAGCCATTCGCTCTTAAATTACGTTCACACAAACTGCATTATAAATATGATTATATTGCTTGTATTTCCCTTTCTCTCCCATTATGAAAAATAAAACACGGATACATACAAACAAACAAACAGGAAAAGCAGTCATAAATTTATAAATCAAGAGAAAAGCATGTGAGAGAATATAGACTGACAGAGAAGGATATATTGACAGGCGGATAAGTTCATGAAATTAAAAAAAAATCCAACAACAACAACCGATCGAAATATGCATACAAAAGGAAGGTGAAGAGTTCATGGGAATCCTTCTGATAGCCTTTCACTGTTCTATTAAAAATTTCAGGATAGATTCAATCAATATTGAAGATCACTGACAGGCGTTTGGTTCTTGCATGGTTTTAAAGGGTTATCAAACTAGTGTTTTCAGATCAATCGGTCTGCCAAGACCATTAACTGTTAAAATGTCTTTCATCTGAAGATCCATTTATTTAGGGAAAGTGGTGATTTTCGAGCATTACGAAGTAATGTTGGTTGTCATAATCCTGTTACTCTGCAAGAAATTGACAACATTATACACAAATATGAGAGAAAACAAAATTAGCATGAAAAGTTTCTCAAAAATCTGTCATTCGGAGTCGGCGTTAAAAAATGCAGTCGTAGTCCTGACTGAAGGGTTGTAATGAGCAATGATGTATGTATGCATGTGTATGTATGGAAGAGCAGGTCGTCATAAATTCCTGTCTTTGCTAATAACTCGGTGCTCATAGAAGTGTAGAAGCTATTTTTATCTCTCTATTGCCTACACGACACCTGAATCTCCTATCGATTCTGGTTTTATGTCGAAATTACTGAATAAATCTTATTGGAATCCACCAGCATTTACCAGTTTTCCAAGTTCACCCGAACTTAATGTTAAAGTTGTCCTAGGTTTCACCACTCATGCCCTACAATACCCGAAGTACACATGGTTCTAGATGTCTAAGAGACAACCCGTTTGTTGTAGTAAAAAATCAGTGTCATAGTTTAAAAACGTTTAAAATATGAGTTCGGAGATTGCAAATAAAATAAAAATAAATTTCTGTTTAGTTTTGAATCAATTCTTTATCTTTCGCACAATTCCGTGTGCCTCCTTTCACGACTTGATTTAAACAATAACAATTTGCTTTAATTGTTATTCTTCTTTTACACTCTTCCGCGATCTTCAAACCACAATTATTCTCTTCACACGCAACGCGTCTTCACACAAGACCGACTGAAATCTTTCTGATCCCGTTGCCTGCTTTGTTTTGCCTTTTATATCGCTGGGTAAACAGTGTGATAAATGCTTTTGAAGGAGAATGACTGCCTTCGCGAAATCTCTATAAATGTAAACATGTTGTTTTCGTTATTGTTGTTTGTGTATTTTGTTTATGTAAACATAGTTACAACTTTTACCACCACCCCCTTGATTATACTTGGTTCGAATGGTACAGGAAGTATATCAATAAACAATTTAGACTTGAGCGTAAAAATATTTCTTACACTGCAGTCTCAGGATTCATTGTGTAATGGTTAGTTCAGCAAATGTTGTACGTTCGTTGAGGAAGAAGATAGTATTGCCCAATTCTTCCTTTATTTGGGTCAATAGTCTGATGGAACTATTGTTTATTGAGTTATTAAACTTTCAGGCTGATTTGTCAGCTTGATTCTAAGCTAAAATTAGAAATTTAACATCAGGCACCTCTAGGGCTTCTCTACTTGTAATGTCACAATAAGTCATAATGCGTTCAAATGAGCTTTTTTTCGAGGAAGAAGTCACTCCCTGCTATTATATACTATTATATACTGTAGCCTGATTATCTGCCTATGAATATTATAAGTTATCTAATTATCAGATCAATAAACAACAACCGTTCGTATATTTTACTTTTTGCAACCATGTGGATATAGAGAAAAGCTCTTGTAGCTCCTATCCTCGGTGTGACTGACATACCGCGTACCCATACTAATTGTAGCATTATTTGGCCACGTCATTAAAATTATTCCATTTATGCAATCAAGCCAAAGGTTATAACGCCATAGCAATGCAGATTCCACAATATCTATATTTGAATAAAAATTTATATGTCTGCAGTACGAATAATTTTACTCTAAGACGCATCAAATCTTTCAATAGCCTTTAGACTATAAACTGCAGTAGGGCTTGCAATATTTGTATGCTTTTTTTATGTTTTTTCAATTAATTTATTATAAAATTTAAGGTAAATATTATAAAATACTTTTTATTTAAAAGTTTTTTGTTTCGAAATAATTTTTTCACCCACCCAATAGTTGGTAACACTTGTGTTTGTGCAATAGACGCATATTTAAATAACGGAAATTGCAGTGAAACCACGTAAAAGCCGCAGAAAAGCATCAATTTCAATGAAAATGTTACTGCTGAATACATCATTATCATCCAGAGCAACTTCATTCTCATCCTCATCATCATTCTCATCATCATCGTCGTTATCGATAGCAGCCATATAGTGGGAACAGACAAAAGCTTGTACTCTGTGTATCATCGGCAACATTAACAACAAAATAAACCAATGCGGTGGGGTATCACAAAATGTTTTATGAGAACAAAACGAAAAATAAAGAAGAAAAAAAGAAAATGAAACGCAAACACATTCACATACAATTTTTAGTACTTTAGGGCATTAAAAATATATATTCAGACACAACACCACTCTTGACACCATCGAACATATATAAGCAGTATAAAACGATGCATGTATGTGTTATAAATGTATCGAGAAGAAGAAGAGAAAATAATGTATAAAATTTAAATATTTTTTGTTGTTTTTTTTTAGTTTTTCATTCCACATTTTTATTTGCATGTGTTCAAAACAATTGAGTATCTATTGCAAATAAGCATCCAATGATTTGAAATATTGCATTAGAAAATAAAGATCGACGGCTTGTAGTGCAATACTCTACTCGGTATGGAATGAAATCAAAAATGTGGCATCTTTCTCTCTTTTGAATCACATGTGGAGAAGGTCCAATATGGATTCGATTATTCTTTGAGGCTCTTCTGACATGCAAAGTTCTCCAAAAACATAGACTTTAACATATAGTTGTTCATCTGGACAATATTGCTGTAACAATCTTTTCTCATGTAAATCTGTGTTCTATGTAGCAGGATTTCCTCTGAAAATCTCTTGATTTACTCGGAATGTCTATGAATGCCGAGGATATCTCTGATATATTACACATCATTCAAATGAAACTCTTATAACGATTCCGAAACATAGGGATTTACTTACTTACTTACTTAATTGGCCATTAACAATCCCATTAATGGATTTCGGACTGCCGTAACACATCCTCTGCTTCTTGCGCCCTTTAGCCAGTTGGTCACACCAATCGATGGCATGGCTTCCTCGATTTGGTCCTTCCACCGCAAAAAAGTCGTCCTTTTCGCCGAGTTCCGCAAATCCCAGCATCAAATACCAGTCTTTCCGGAGCATCCTCTTCCATTCGAAAGACATGGCGGAGCCAGTGCAGCCGTTTGATGTTAACACGCTGAACAATGTCCATGTTATTAAGGAGGTCATACAGCTCATTGTTAGACTGGACGTGGTAATGTACGCTTACTCGCACTGGACTGAAGATGTTACGTAGGACTTTTCTCTCGAATACTCTCAGGACTGCTGCATCAGTGCTTAATAGTATCCAGGCCTCTCCGTCATAAAGAAACACGGGGAGGATAAGCGTCGTAATCTGGAATCAAATAGTCGACAACATATACTTCGTTTTGGCCTCATTTACTACCAGACCCATCTTAATAGACTCCCGTTCAGTAGCTCTAAAGACAGCCCTATGACGTGAATGTAGTCAGCGTACGGAAGCATACATAGGGATGTCATTGGAAATTGCATTGCTGACGAGCTAGCCAGATATGCAGTTTTTACAGGAAGACACAATCTTATTGGCGTGCAATATTGGCTAGACTCTGCTGGAATCGACTCATTTCTATCCCTAAATCGTTTGGCCGTCCATTGCACAACAGCGATTTGCACGGGCCACTGTTCTTTTGGTAAGCATGGCGAAAGGATTAGCGTTCCGTCAAATGATTTCTGCAAGAACTATCGATCTGAGGAGGCGGAGGAAGAGTCTTTCGTTCACCACTTGTGTCAGTGCCCTGCACTTGTCATTAAGAAACAGAGGTTTTTGACCTCTTACCAAACCTAACCTACTTTTTCGAAGGTGCTAGCGCTTACGGTTTTCTGATTCAGTGAGATTACAGGATTATTACTCTGCGAATTAGTATCACTCCAAAAATGTATGAAAGGTAAAAAAATTTTATAAAGAATATATTTTTAATGAAAATTGTGTGTTATCAAAAAATGCTTCATAAAATATTTATGTTATCGTAAAATGTTTTATAATAAATTTCAAAAAATGTACACACAACTTTATATAATAAAAGAATTTCTATGAACAATTTATGTAATATTGTTCTGTAAAACTTTTTTGCAATCGATATGTGTTCTATGCAAAATGTAGGTAATCGAAAAAATTTATATAAAAAATATGTTATCGAAATTGTAGATATATAACAAAACTATGTAATCGCAAATATCTAAAAATGTATGTTATCGAAAAACATGTTTTAAAAAATATGTGTTATTTAAAACTGGTTTATAAAAAAGGTATGTAATCGAAATATTTTGTGTAAAAATATATGTGTAATCGCAAGGTGTTTTATAAATAATTTTATGTAATCGCAAATTTTCTGTAATTAATAAAAATGTATGTTATCGAAAATTTTTCTGTAAACAATTTATGTCATCGAAATTTATTCTGTAAGCATTTCTATAAAAAATTTTAAAGAAAACAATTTATATAATCCAGAATTTTTCTGTAAACATTTCCATAAATTAAAAATATTTGATAAAAAATTGATGCAAATGAAGAATTTTTAATAAAATATTTATGCAATCAAATTATTTTCTATAAAAATTTATGTAATCGAAAATTTTTCTGTATACAATTCTAAAAAATGGGGGTATTCAAATAATCTTCAGTATAATATTTATGACAATAATGGAAAAATTATCTATAAAGGGAAAAACTAACAGAAAATTTATGTAATTGGAGAATTTCTATTAAAATTGTAAGTAATCGAAAATTTCCGATAAAAATAATGCATGTAATCTATAAAATATTATTATAAATTGTAATATTGTAATAAAAATTAATCTTTTTATAGATTAACTTCATTTAAAAGCACTTTATGGCCGACTTTCACCGCTTTAAATTTCTCTGTGTCTCTCTCTCTCTCTCTCTCTCTTTGCATTTAATTTACGAAGCATTCTAGAAATAATTTTATTTTAAAGCTGCCTGTGCTTAAATAAATACTCATAAACCTAAAATGCCACCGTATTTTGTAAACATGAATTTTTCTATTGACCTGATATCTGTGTTAATGTAAATTTATCATCTCTATATATGTATGTATGTATGTAGTGTGAGCCTGTGTAATGTGTTTTTAGTAAATATGCAAATATTTTATGTGCATCGATGATGATGATGATGCATTATCAACTTTGTCATCAACTTCATCAGCATCGGTATCAGCATCATTTCTATTGCATTTTTAGTTTAGTTTTCTGATGGAATATCAATACGATGATGATACGAAATTCATTTTAGATTCTGTTTTTGTTTTTGACGAATGATGATACATTTTAATTTTATTAATAAAATATTTGAAAACAAATGTATCGGAATCCAATGACTGACTCTAATACGTTCATATGAAACACACATCACTAGGCAATTGCATTGATACGTGTTCACGTGAGTATTTAATATGGAGGGTATATGTTAAAGGAATATTCAAACGAAAATTAGTTTTAAGTCTTCTCTCGGTGAGGCTTTAAATTGATATTATTTTCAATTATTTAAATTTATATTTGTTCAGCATAATATTCATACAAATATAGCTTTAATTTTGCGGAATTTATAAAATATTTTTCAATTATCGTCCTATTAACAAAACATATTTTTTCTTTTTTAAATTAAAGGCAATAAAAATATTTATTTTTGCAACGGAAACCGAATTTAAAGCCGTATTAGTTTGAGATCAAGTTTGTGGTATAAGGTGTCATTTCTATTGGCATTCACTTAAGGCTTTAAGTCAGTTTATTGGGAACCAAGCTATAGCAAATTGTGTCCTTTACAAAATTCGAATGCACTCCGTTGCTGTTTGTGGAGTTGCTTCTGGATTTTTTTTTAGGATAATTTGAAAGAAAAATTCATACTTCCTACTGATAAAATGAAAGCAAACTTTCTGAATGTGAATCGAAATTGAAGTTTTTTAAATTTTAAAATTGGAAAGAGAAATATTTACTTTAATTAAAACCCAAAACCTGCGTTAAATGTTATAAAAGTCTGAGAAAAATTGTTGGGTCAGAAGAAATTGCTGCATGCAAGCATGTTTCACAATCTAAAATATTTTCTTTTGCACTTTATTAACGTTTTTTAACAAATCTTTGTGCCCACTAAACTATGACCTTAGCCTATTGCCACTAAAACATACATACAATCCCACAAACACTTAGACAGACGTGTAAAAAACAAAAGGAAAATGATTAGCAAAATATTTTTCGAAACTCCCTGAATATAAAAGAATCGGAAAAAATTTGGCCAAATGATTAGGAGAAACTCATTATTTGCCGCATTTGCAGAGAAAACCACTAGGAAAGCAATGAATATACAATGATAACGGTAATCATGATGATGATGCCAAGCTTGGCTAAGCTGTTGAGGATGACTTTCAACATAGTAAACTTAGTACACATAAAACAACAAACATCTCGGATGACATTTATAAGATTAGCCTCTTAAAGTCCATTGTTTTGAAATGAGTGAGATCTGATATAGTATCCTCCTTAAAATATTAACATCTTGATCTTACGAACGCTGGACAATGACATAAAATGTGTTTTGTCATTTAGTCATTCTATCCGCATGACCCCCATTTGTTAGTATCCATCATGCGTTAAAAATCTGAAGTAAACAACTGTCGTCTAGGCAGTGTAGGAACGATGAATGGCTGTGTATAAACACATGCAAATAGGAGACTTGACCGTATGAAACTGTTCACGAATATATATACAAACCATGCTTTGTTAATTCAGGCAATATGTAAAGGCTCTTCTGTTGTAAAGAAGTGTAAATTTGAACACCATCAGCAACACGGATCTCTTGAACTCGATCAAGGGGGGAATTGTGATAAATTGAGATTTAATTTAGCATTGCCCTTGCCTGCCACCAGTTGTGCTTAACCTCAAAGCCCAAGAAGACAAGACGTGAGAGGCGATAATGCGAGAGGGGCAACTGTACTTTTCCAAGTAGCGTAAAAGAAATTACATAAGAATTCTTTGAAGAAAATTTTTCAATCTCCACATTTTACCAAAGGCAATTACATTTGGAAATGCCACATTTGTCCAAATGATTTCTAATGCTTTGGCACAATTGCAAGAAAGTCGAAATTGCTTGTAATATATCGCATGTGTGGAAAGCAGACTTCAGGATTAAATGGTTTAAAATAGTCTATTTCACCACCTAAAAAGATTAATGTCTGTGCTAATTTGTAAAACTAGTTCGTTCATAAACCATCACTTTCATTCGATAAAACGAAAGCTTTTCATCTCCACAATAAACTTTACATTTGAAAATATGCTTTAAATTGTTTAGGAAATGTTTAACAAATTATACTCTGTTAAATTAAAATTTTTAATGTTTAAAGGTTACATATAAGAACAACATTATTTTAAAACATTTTAAAACACTCATTGATGCTACAAAGCCTTGGACAATAAATAATAAAAAATTCATTTGTATGTGAAAATGCACTACAAATGTTAACAGCACAAATAGATTCCCCCCTGTAAGTTGATTTTTAATTAATAACAGGCACAGTATGTATTAACTTTTAACCTACATATGTATGTACATACATACATACAGTGGTCTAAAAGCAAACCAAGTAAAACTCATTTAAGAGTTTAATTAACTGTTTTCTGTTCTAGCAACGCTGAGTACAATTTCTATGTCAGTGGTCAAGAGGAACAGAAGTTATTGGAGCCCTTAAGCATACAATTTGACTGCATGCACTACTTTTTGCTTAAGAAAGAATGCAAAAATTAATTACAAAACAACAAAAAAAAAGAAATCATAAGAGCAACATCAAAGCCATAATGCTTAGAAATTAATCAAACAATACTCACTGAAAGACAGCGCAAAAAATCGATTAGAGTTATTGAATCAACAGGAACCAATAAAAGTTCTCTAGTTATCTAAGAGGCATAAGCATGGAATTTAGTCACCACTGGCGGACAAATGCACATTAAACGGTTGGTATAAGCTTATAATCGATTACTTTAATTTCTTTGGAAAATTTTTCAATGACCAGAATTTTTTAAAGGCAAACATTTCTTTATAAATTGTCAAAATCGTTCGATAACAATAATTTTTTTCGCTTATTATAATTTTTTATCGAAAGTTTTTCGATAACGAAAATTCCGTATTTAGATTTTTAAAAATTTCGACCTAAACTTCTATTATTTTTGAATATTTCTATCTAAAGTTTTGCAATTACTAAAGTTAGGTATTTAAAATTTTTCGAAAACTAAAATTTTCTTTTGAAAATTTTTAGAATAATAATATTTTCTATCGAATCTTAGCTAGTACTCTCGAAAAAAAATCGATAACTGCAACTTTTTTAATGCAAATATTTCAAGTACTATATTCTTGTGTTCCTATTTTTTCGATTACTAATATTTAACAATGAATAATATACTTCTTTCGATAATTATAATTCCTTAACAGTATTTTTATCTGAAATTATTCGAACACTAAAATGTTCTAACAAAACTTTCTCCTTAAATGTAGTTTCTTACAGAAAATTATTCGATAACTCAAAATTTTTCTCTTTTTGTAATTCTTTAATTAATTTTTTTTTGGATCCAAAATTTTTCACAGTAATTTTTTAAACTATAATTTAAAACATATTGCTTCTATTACAATTTTTATCGCCAATTTTAAAATAATCTATTTTCTATCAAAATTTTCTGATTACAATACGTTTTTTTAGAGTACTTCTTCAGAACTACAATTTTCAGTCCAAATTAATTCGATAACTATTATTTTTAAATCAAATTTTTCGATAACTTAGATATAGTTATCGTGTGGAATATTTTTTGTTTATTGTAATTTTCTATTAAATAGTTTTCGATGACTAAAATGATAATATTGAATAGAATATTGAATAGAAATTTTCTCGATAACTGCAATGTCGTATATAAGTTTTTTAAATCAATATTTATTTTTTTAATTATTTACATAATCAAAATTTTTTCAATAAAATATTAGTCGGTAACTATAATTTTTTAAATACAATTTTTCATAACTATAATTATTGTGGAATATATTTCGTTTATGTAGTGTAATATAATTTCGAATTGAATTTTTTCGATAACTATAATTGCGTATATAGATTTTTCGAAACCAATATTTTTTAAAAATTATTTCCATAACCAAAATTTTTCAACACAGTTTTTCCATTTTTATAATTCTCCATCAAAAATTTTTCGATAACTTTAGTTATTTGTGTTGTATTTAACGACTATTATAATTTATCACCAACAATTTTGTATTTCATTTTTAACGACTATTATTTTGCAGATAAAATTTTTTCAATTACTATAAGTCCCTTGCGATTTTTTTTTTTGATGATTAAGTCTTCATTATTTTGTTTTCAATCTTCGGTAACTTCTTCACAGATCAATTGACGATTATTATAATTTTCGGAATTTCTTTTATAGTGAATTAATTTTCATTTACAACAGAATATTTTTCGATAACTAGAGTTGTTGATTATAAGATTTTCGATAAATAGATTTTCTATTGAAATATTTTCGATAACTAGAAAATTTGTATATCTGTTTCGACATTTATAATTTCTATATGAAATGTTTCAATTACTAAAATTTGTTATCGAAAATAAATAGAATGTTTTATTGAAAGATTTTCGGTAACTAGAAAATTTTTATATCAGTATCGATTTTTATAATTTCTATTTGAAATTTTTTGATCACTAAAATTTGTTATCGTAAATTTATCGATTACTGTAATTTTGTACATAAAATTTAGCTATTGTTATAACCTTCTATTCAACATTTTCGCACAACACAGTGATTTGAAGAAATGCATGCCCATGCATGTCCATAGATAAAGCAATGGTTTTGGACAACTTTAATAAGTGTTTGGTTATTAAAGCCCGTTACAAAACTAACCTGAAACTTAATTACCTGTTTGGAAAATTTTTGTAAATAAAAATAATTTCTTTCATTACAGAACAATTTAAGATCCATTAAATGGCCGCTATTTATTTAATAACTCATTTAATGACCATCGACTGCTTAAAGCGAATTTTTTTCGGAATTATTTGGCTTTGTGGGTCAACAATTTTAATGGTTCAGCCTAAGGGCCAGTGTATTAAATAAAGTCATAAAAATAGTTGGTAAATAATAACAAAATTTTCCAAAGATTTTCTTTGCTTTACAAAACGCTAAAGAAAGAAACAGAAACAGAAAAACTAAAACATTCGCTACCATTTATAATGATAAACAAACGGTAGCAAACGATGTCAGAGTAATAAACTGCAGCAGAAAGCAAAATATTTTCAAGCCATGCTTCAAATATTAATTATTTCTGCATAAGAAGCAATAAAAAACATGACTCCAAAATCAATCACTTTCAGAGTTTGACGATCCTGTCTGCCAGCTTAATACCAGGCAGGCCTCGAAATGTTATTTAAAGTCAGATGATTGTCACACATACACAAGGTATTGTTTGGGCCATTACAGGTAATTTGGTATTCTGTGCACTTGTTTAGTTTGCTTAAGAAGACTGTCCATGCCATACAACAAATGATAGTTTAGACTTTGATAACATGGACGAAGGTGCTACCTTTTGGCACCTTACTTATGTATATGATGTCGCCAGAACAATGACAATTCTTATGTAAATAATTGTGTTCTTTAGTCTTTTAAAAATTATGAAAAAAAAATATCAAATTTGAATGGAAATATAAAATTTAAATCATGGATTTGACCTCTACCTTCCAGTGCCAATTGTATGGCAGGGACTTTCAGTTAAAAAACTTATCTCTTTTTCCATTAAAAATTAATTTTACAGGGCATTACAGGGCATATTATTCAAAGAACTCTTCTTCGGTCTTCACGAAAACCTTAAGATTAGTTTCCTTCAGATCGATCCTGACCTTAATAGCAGGCTTTGAGGACCGCTCTGACTTGTGGTTTATTCTCATACACTCCCCAAGAAAAAGTCTAAAATCGCACAATATCGGTGCCTAGCATTATGTACAATGTGGCATGATATGTGTGCTACGTAGTGCTGTCCTATTAAAACCACATGCTGTTGGTGTCCAGATTATGCAATTCAGGCTAACAGAAATTGGTAATTATCGACTTATAGCATTCGCCGTTGATAGGATGGCCTGGTAAAAGGTGTTTACAAAGAAATATGGACCGATAGCACCACCAGTCCAAAATCCATACCAAACTGTAACTTTTTCGGAACGTATTAGAAGCTCTTGTATTTCATGTGGCTTGGTATCGTTTACGCACCCATTTATCTAGATTAGGCCCATATCATTGAGCGTTGGCCGAATCGAACACCCATTTTGTTAAAAACATTTTTATTATTTACACATGTTGTTAAACGCGATATCCATTTAAATTGACAGATGTAGCTTCAACCAAATGGCCGTTATTAACTGTCAAACTTCAGAAGCCACTGTTGGCAACGTCCTCCGTTTGTTTGTTTGTACCGATCCGGTGGAAAACGTATTTCTGTAAAGACTATGAAGATAAAGCGGCAAACTCGCCTTCGATTCTGCATATCAATCAACTATATCGGAAAGATAATATCTGTGGCAATGGAATACAGCTTCTACAGCCCAGTATTCAACTGTGAATCACGATCATGACAAGATCGAGTGTAACAAGAATCCAAGTCGCTGTAGTCTAGCAGGTACCCCTTGACTTTTTAGATGAGAGACCGTGGTTCAAATCACAGCTTATACATCGAAAATAAAATTGGCATTTAAAGTTTCTCCAATGTGTTGTTCGAAGTCGACATTAAACTGTAGTTTCTGACACTCATGGATAAAATTAACACACACAACTTGGGTGGTGTGAGAAGCTGACTAAAGGGTTAAAATGACCGATTAAGTAAGTATGTAAGTAGTCAAACCCCAGTTCAGACAACAAAACGAAATATGAAAAAATGTATCCTCGGCGACATCCTCTCAGCAGATTTCTGGCAAAAGTTCTGCAAGTGAATAAAATTGCCATGAAAAATTTCTCAAAAAAATCTGTCGTTCGGAGTCGACATTAAACAGTAGATCCCGCCATTCATGTATAAAAACTAACATACACAATATAAGTGGTGTGAGAAGCTAGGTAGTAATCCTGGCTGCAGGGTTGTAATGATCAATTATTTCTGAGTTAAACTACTAACTATTAATTGCACAAATTACCTTATAAATGTGTGTTTTGTTAGTATTTAATAAACAAACTTGAACTTTAAAGATCCTGTATGTTTACCTTCACCCTAAAATATCGCTTTTCTTAATGCTCAGTCTCCATAATGCCTTACCATAAACGTATGGTCTTAAGCTGCTTAAAATTCTTTTTTTTTTGCGCCCAAAAATATTTTCAATCCCTATAGGATTTCAATATAAAGTTCAATGTTAGCCAGTGTTTTAAATTTCATTCATGTCCAGCTATTTTATCTTGACGAACAAACGAAAAACATAAAAATCTTGTATTCTTTTTTTTTTTTTTTGAGAATTTTCAAAATTCTCCCTTTTGCTGCTGAACACTCTGCAGAACAGCATTTTGATTAAATTTCTGGCATCTAAAGAGTCTTTTGCTGTGGCTTTGGTTGTGTTTTTGGAATTACTGTAGCATTTTATTGTTATTTACTTGCCAATCTTGGCCGTAAGTTTAAATCAGTTACCTTAAGTTGCACATTGTTTGGCGAAAAGTTAAACCGCCAGCCAGTTAGTCTCTCCTCTTAAGTGTGCTTAAAATGTTTTCATGTTTTTGTAAAATTTTTACTGATTTTGTCTGGATTTCTGTTGGGAGTTTTTTTTTCTCTTATTCAACTTGAAATTATTTTTAGATTTTCTTTTCATATCGATTTTGCAAACTTTATTTGCTCCTCTGAACAGTTGATTTTGGCAGCGACTGTTGTTTGTAACAATACTATCCCAGAGACATAAGTAAATAACAATCAACAACAATAACAATTGCAAAAATAAAAATTTAAAATTAAAATCTTGTCGCGCCATCTAGATAATTGTTATTATTGTTGTTGTCGTTGTTTGCAAATTCAAAAAAATGAAAAGAAGCACTAAGCTTTGCCATCCATTACGGGCATTGGCTTAAAGCATGGCTCTAAGGGCTTCAATATTATGTGGACATTATTGAAAAGCATAAAAGAAATAATGGTTAAAGGCGCCATAAATTAATGGTAAGAAAGGGATCCTCGTCCTTCATTCCATTTATTTAAACAATGGTCCCCCTTAGATCCCAACACTACACTCACTGTGGCACCCGTATAACACGAAAAATTTAATCTATTTGAGAGTTTCATTAGAATATCCAGGAATAGCTGGGTCTTCTGAACACCGAACTGCGTCCTCAGGTTAGAGTAACAAAATTGAAGTCACCGTGCTGGCATATTAGATCAATGGCCTTGGTTCAAAACCTAGGTCAGACATCTCGAACAAAATGATATACGAAAAACATTTCTTTGGCGACTTCTCTCTCAGCATATTTTTGGTAAAAATTCTGAAAATTAATAAAATTGCCATTTCTTAAAAATCTGTCGTTTGAAGTCGCCTTAATACTGTTGGTCCTGCCACTTATGGATAAAATTAACGCGCACAACATAAGTGGTGTGTGAAGCTAGGTTGTAATCTAGACTAAACGGTTATATTAACCAATTAAGTATGAAAGTAAGACATCGCAAGAAAGAGCTTTGAGAATAAATAATTGCCATGACACAGCTTCTATCTATCGTTTAGAGACGATATTAAACTATAGGCCCTGCCGCTCATGTATAAAATTAACGCACACGACATGTATGTTATGAGAAGCTAGGTTGTAATCCTGACTAAACGGTTATTAAGTATGAAAGTATGACCTCTAGAAAAACAGCATTGAGAGTAAATAATTGCCAAGATACAGATTCTCAAATCTCTCGTTCGTAGACGGCATTAAACTGTAGGTCCCACCACTCACGGATAAAATTAACACACGCAACATGTGTGGAGTGAAGATCTAGGTTGTGAGCTTGACTAAAAGACCAATTGAGTAAGTAAGTATATTTACTTATAAATCCCCTAAATCCCAAGCATTTAAACTGAATGAAAATAAAATCATGGTTCAGCCAGAGGCATATCTTCGTTAACTCTTGTGTGCTCAATTGAAATCTATCCGTGTAGATTTCTGTGCTATACCTACCGGTTTGATCATTATGGTGATCTGGAAAGCTCGAAAGTAGTAGTCAACATAGCTGATTGATCTCAATTTCATTGTTACAGCACAATTCGTGAAGACGGCGTAGTCTAGTAGGTAGTGTGTTGAGATATTAGACTTGAGGCCACGGTTCAAACTCCAGGCGAGACATCTCCGTCAAAACGAAATATGAAAAACTATTTCTTCAGCGATTACCTCTCAGCAGATTTCTGGTAAAAATTCGAAGAGTAAATAAAATTGCCCTGAAAAACTCAAAAATCTGTCGTTCGGTGTCGACTTTAAACTGTATATTCCGCCACTTATGTAGAAAATTAACACACACAACATGGGCAGTGTGAGAATCTAGCTTGTAATCCTAACTGAAGGGTTCTAATCACCAATTCTGTTAGAGTGCAAGACTGTGATCATAGGTTGTACGGATCGAGAAACCTCTGGTGTTCAGCTTCAAGTTTGACTTTTTAACTAACTAGTAGTTATTATGGGGGGACCATAGTCTAGTAGTGGGATGTCTTACTAGAAGACAATTCAAGAATTCCTAATTCAAGTACCTGCTTCATGTACATGCTGCAAAAAAAAAAATATTTCCATTGAGGACTCCATCTCAGCAGGAATGTCAGCAAAAGCTGTGGGATTAAGTAGATCCCGCTAAAAAGTTTCTCAAGGGTGCCTTGGTTCTGTCAAGCACAATATGGCTGTTGTGAAACGCTACGGGATAATCTCGTATGTACGTATGCATTTCGAAAAACTTGTCTTAAGACAATAGAGAAATAAACATGCTTTAACCTACAATACAGGTATGTATGTTTAGGTTGGGCCATTTATCAGTTTTAATTTGAACCATCGGTTATACCAGATTCAAAATAATTATGTCATTCTATTCTGTCACCAAATTCATTAGATTATCTCCACTGAACGTAATGAAACGATTTACGCTTGAGAAACGTTGGGATTTATTCGGCCAACGAGAAACTGCACGTTGATGCCGATTTTGGCAGAAAAAATAATCTTTTCGACTAAAACTCATTTTCATCTTGGTGGGTACGTTATCGGGCAAAATTGCCGTATTTGGGACTTAGAAAACCCATACGTGGTCTTACAGAAGCCAATGCATCCATTACGAGTAACTGTTTGGTGCGACTTGTGAAACAAAGGCATTATTGGCCCATATTTCATTGAAACTGAGGACTGCGCAACCATTGCGGTCAATGGTGACACCTATCGCACCATAATAATTGATTTTTTGAACCCGGTGTTCATGGTATTGATGTGAACGATGTTTGGTTTCAGCAGAATGGTGCAACTTGCCACACAGCTCATGCCAAAATCGATTTATTATGATTTTACACCAGATATAGCAACAGTAAGCCGCAATAGAGTACGTAAAGAATTCAAAAAAAGAAACTTGAAAGCGCGAAGAATTTTGTTCCAACTCCAGCAACTTTTCTTACAATTCAAGATGTTCTGAAACCACACGAGTTGCACCAAAAAATATTAAAATTTTTAACTTTCACATGAGTGTCATAAATAAATAAAGTTTTTAAAATATAAAACTTCTCTATATTTATAGAGAACGATTACCCGGGGCATGCTTACTTTCCCACACAAAATAAGACACAAAATTAGAACCTCATGTGAAACACCAAAAACAAGTGCAACTAAATATATTTTTTTCTTTTTTTGTATTGTTTTCTGTTTACTTTTTCTAAAGATGAGATAAATGTACGAGTATTTAATTTTACAAAAAAAAAATTTTTTGTTATTGTTTTTGCTGTTTTAATAGTTAAAAAGTTACCGTTGCAAGCAACAAACCCATAAACCTGAGTGTAATTTGTTACAGTAAAAGTATTACGTTCGCAATAATAGGTGTACACTGTACACTGAGAGAAATTATCATAACATAACGTTAACATGACATAAAGTATGGAACTGATATTGTACCTCTTTACATTGCAGGATTTATCTTCAACTCTTAGGTGTTTGCATTAATTACCTGTATTATTATGGTAGAGTTTTTCCCAGCGATCCCGTTTACATAGATACATACATAATTGGTCATCACAAGGTTTCACTCAGGATTAGTACCTATATTCTCACACCTTTTAAGTTATGTGTGTTAACAGTTTAAAGTAGACTCCAAATGACAGATTTTTTAGAACTTTTCATGGCAATTTTATTTACTCTCAGAGTTTTTGTCAGAAATCTGCTGAACGATTTTGAGCAAAAAACAACAAATTTCTTTTTGGAAGCAAAAGAAGGCGAAGGTTAACAGGCTTGAAATAATTTATGAAGCTCACCTTCCTCTAAAGGGAAAACTGTATATCATTGGAAGGTTAGACAACATGAACATTTGGGAAAACTAAGAACACAATGACCAAATTTCCAGAACAATTAGAGGCATTTGACGTATCACGCATAGTAGTAATGCTGATCATTATCTACTGATGCTGATAACCAGTATACGTCTCGTGTTCTGTAGTGGAAGTAACAAACTTGTGGGAACAAGTAGTATATTATGAATGCACAAACTTGAAAAATATGAAAAAAATTTTAATTTTCCAAGTTTACCTTATCAAAACTCATAGCATATTAAGTCGAATAAAAGATATGTGTATACCGTTTTAAAGGTCCATCTCTCCCCTTTTTAACAAGATTTAAATTTTAGAAATCGGGTCGGAAATGTTTAAGTAATCCCGAAATTTGTGCGTAAAGTTAAAAAAAAACAGTTTTTGTCAAATAAAACAAGTTTGGAGGGTTCGAGAAATATAAAAAAGGTATTTTTGAGTTCTACTCAACTAACTGAACAACATAGACTATGTGGTTACTCGGGTGTATTTTCACTGTCGCACCGTGTTATTATTACCAATGTAGGGTAGTTTAAAAGCCACACAAACTAAACAGGCTGAATAAAATACAAATTAAGAAGATCTAAACCGTGGAGCACTAGAGAACTTTAAAATATTTAAGGTGTGTCGTGAAGACAAAATACCAAAAAAAGACTTCAAACCGGTGACAAAAAATGACACCCGAACATGTGTAGACATTAACGCAAAAAGGAGTAGGAAAAGCAAACATTTTTAAAATGAAATGTTTGATTATAAAGAGGAAATCAAAAAGAGATTTTTTAATGAAAGCAATATGTGGGGAATAATACGTCGTTTAAATGTCCGCAATGACTTCTCTGTGGGGAGAGGAGATTTTTACCTGAAAGCGTTTCATCTGGTTGTGTTCTGGTTAACGAATGCTAAGAAAATTTCGACAAAGGAAGGCTAAATACATATCAGGTTTCACTCTGTATTCCTGTTCTGCTTCTCCTCGAAATCCCAACTGCCTGCTTATTAACGTGAATTCCAGCAAGAGCTGCGATCAAGCATATAGTATCTCTATTTCTGTTCAACTGATCCCTTCTTGAGTTGATTTTATATGAGCCGAGTGCTTACATGGCAGCTTTTCTGCCAGATAATATTGTATTTAGTACTTCCGATAGAAATTGATCAGACCCACCATCTTTCTAATGGATTGCGATAGAACATTTTGGCCCCTGTTTCGCTATCTGTTCCCGACCACAGAATTATCACTCTTTGTTGCTCCATACACACTTGTTGTCTCTTTCTCAAAATCATAGAGTATGTTAACGATCGTTCTGTAAGCCTTTCGATTTGTCAGATCACGATGCCGCTGCTGAAACTTTCGACAGTCTTGTATTCCATTATCTTAACTATTGTATATCTCAATATCACTGCTCTTCCAGTGCCACTGTAGTACAGATTCTTAGTGCCGCGGTTGTACAAACGCATTCTATAGGGTGGGTTATTTAAAAGTTTAAATTTAAAAATGTAATAAAACAAAATGGTTTGAAATTTTGCCAAATTTGTTATTTTTATTGTGAAGTACAATTCTTCTGGTTAGAAATGGAATATTATTTCATTCATATGGTGACTCATTCGATCGAACCAATTTTCGTGCATTTTTTCGAGTGTCGAGGTCGTATCTAGGCAATGGCATCACGAATGTTGCCCTTTAAATGCTCAATTATCTGTGGCTTGTCGGCATAACAATTTTCTTTAACGTCACCCCACAGAAAATAGTCTAACGGTGTCAAATCGCAGCTTCTTGGCGGCTAATTGACATCGCCATATCGGCTAATTAAACGGCCATCAAACGTTTGACCCAATAAATCGATATTGGCACAAGATGTGTGGCAAGTTGCAGCATCCTGTTGTAATCAAATATCAGTAACATCAATACCATGAAGAGCGGGTACAAAAAATTGGTTATCATGGTGCGAAAGATATCTCCATTGACTGTAATGGTTATGCCGTCGTCATTTTGAAAGAAATATGGGCCAATGATGCCTCCGTTAAAAAAGCCGCACCAAACAGTCACTCGTAATGGGTGCATTGGCTTCTGTAAAACCACTTACAGGTTTTGTGAGCCCCAAATAAGGCAATTTTGTTTATTAACGTACCCACCAAAATGAAAATGAGCTTTATCCGAAAATATGATTTTTTTTTTACTAAATGCAGTTTCTCGTTGGCCCAATAAATAAGAACGTTGCTCGAGCGTAAATCGAATCATTACGTTCAGTAGAGATAATCTAATGAATTTTGTAGTAGAATAGAATGACATAAGTATTGCCAGATGCGAAATAACCAATGCTTCAAAATTAAATAGATAGATAGCCCACCCGATAGTCTCTGTGTCTTATCCAACTCGAGCTGATCTCTTTTAAAATTCATTCTTCTTGGCTAAATAATGATGTTAAACGTTCCAATTGGCCTGATGATTGTAGTATATATGCACTGTCCAATTCTGGGTTTGTATACCCAAGATTTTTCTGCGCGCCTTCTGGATATCATAATGGCAAGCTTAGCTTTCCTATAAATACCAGAAAATGACGGTAATATTTCGAAATTTTTCCCGCTCTAAGACGTCAATCAGATTTCATGGAATAATGCCTTCAAGCAAAGCAAAGCAAAGTTTGCTGATTAACACTTCCAAATTCAAAGCCCTCTTAAGAAATGTCTTTTTGTCTGTGATGGTTTTCATATCCCATGGTTAATACAACAATAACAAAAAAACACAGGAAAAGAAAAATGTGTTAAAAAACTATGCTGGGAGGGTGATTGAAACGCTTGTCAAGCACAAATTGATTGCCCAGACAGTATTTTAAAGCCAAAACTGAAAATGCGGAGAAACAAAATAAAAGAAATCTTTGAAAAAAATTCCAAAACAACAACAACAAAAAATTATGTGAAATATATGATAATGCAAGTGGACCAGTAAACATTGTTTTGGGCCACAATGCAATTGACATTTACAGTTGCCTATGGTAATCACTGGTTGCTGGCTCTGTGAGTCACTAAAACGAATGAAGCAAAATAAGTGACACACACTCGTGATTGACTAACAACAGCCAAAAACAGTGGAACAGTAAACAAGTTACCGCTTTAGGCCATTTCATTCACTATGCGAAATGACTGACAAACACAATTTTTTTTTAAATTTTTTGTCTACAAAAGGCGAACAACCATAATAGCACACGCGGAAAAAATGTAAGAAAAAAAAGGAAAATGATGAGTGTAACCCCACCATCATGGCATTATTTGGCAAGCATGAGTAATAAAATCATGTTGTAATCGTTTTTAAATTAAATAATCGAGGCAAGAGGAATAAAAATTACTCAACAACTGTTTGACCAACAAAACCAGAAACTTTGTTGTGGTCGTATTGCAGTTTAAGCTCTGTTCACGTAGTTTTTCTGCCAAACGTTTTTCCAGTGTTTTCTTTTTCTAAGTTTTGCATTTCAATTCGTTTTGGTCTGTTTGGTTGTAATCAGGGTCATGACTTTACAAGTTTCGGTTTAAAATACTTCATTCATAAAATATCTTCAGTTGACTCGTAGATAAACTTACTGATGTCATTGTCTCGGTAATAGTCACACGTTGTACTGCCCTTATATTGGTAGGAGAGGAGCCTAGTGGAGGAGTAACCTCCTACAATGGGATTATTAGTCTAGGAGTTGGAATATTGAACGATAGCGGTCCTGATATTGAAAGGGGAGGAGCCAATTTTGGTCAGGTAACTTCTTCCAAGGGGCTGGCAGCCTGGAAATTGGTATATTGCGCGACAGCATTCCTAATATTGGAGGGAGTGGAGCCAATTTTGATCGGTAAACCTCCACCACGCGAACTGAAGTCTAGAAGCGGGGATATTCCACGATAGAGGTCCTAATATAGGAAAGACAATGACAACAACAACGATGACAACTCTGTGGAACCTGGAATACATACATAATTTTTCATTACAACTCTTTGGTCAGGATTATGACCTAGCTTCTCACACCACTTATGTTGTGTGTGCTAATTTTATACATGAGTAGCGGGACCTACAGTTTAAAGTCGATTCCGAACGACAGAATTTTGAGAAACTTTTCATGACAATTTTATTTACTTGGTTTTTGCCAGAAATCTGCTGAGAGAAAGTCACCGCAGAAATATTTCCTTCATATTTCGTTTTGTTGGAGTTGCCTGACCTGGGGTTTGAACCGTGACCTCACGTCTAACAATCCAACATACTATCTATTAGACTACGGTGACTTTAAACCAACCTTCTGTCAGCAAGGAAACGACAACAACAACTAGGTCTACTCTATGTAACCTGGAACGTTAGAACTTTAGACGAATGTTTAAAGTAGTCAATGAAATAAAAATTTACAGATGATAGAGAAAAAAATCACAGGGACAAGCTGTTATGGGCTGAGGTTAGATTAGATTGTAGTGGTAGGTTTGATACCAAAACTCACTTAAGAACACATAGCGTCCCGCTGTTACGCCACTGGTAAGCGCAGTCCCCGTACTGACCAAATTCCAGCGAAGTCATCGAAGAAGTTGGTCAGCGCAGGAGCTTCACACTAAAAGCACGACTTCCCTAAGCTGGAAACCAGCTAAAAAATTCTGTGATCGATGCTATATCCTTGAGATCAATGGATAATAACTCCGCTAAGATGACAAGGAATGGAGAACCAAATAACCTAAATCTGCGCCTTGCGAGAGACAGGCATTGGCAAAGTGGATAAATCCTTCCCTTCAGTAAACCCACAACCTCGGTGGTAGTCGTTAGCTGAGAGATGCAGTCTTTCCGCGTGTCTTCCCATAACGAAATGAACTGTACACATATCCACTGTGATTGAGATGACATTGCAATCAAGTTTGAGTAGCTGGTTGGTACGTCTCCTATTCATCATGGGACAAGTGAGTTTTTCAATAGAGCTTGATTCCTCATTAACCCAGGATAGGTTGACGTCCCGCAAAAATTGCTACCAGATTGCCAATTTAACCGAGGTAAGCGGCATACCCAATTCGATTGGCAAGGGTTCCGGAAGGCGTCTTCCTGCTCTGGCAAGATCATCAGCCCTACAGTTGCCTGGAATGTCTATGTGCCTGGGGACCCAGACCAGGGAGCTGCTGAAGCATTCAAAGAGGACGTCGAGACAACGGCGACTCTCCCTCACGAGTTTGGCGTTGACCGTAACGCTGGAAAGGAATCTAATAGTAGATTGGCTATCAGCAAAGATCGAGATACAGGTGAAAGGAGCATCGTTGATGAGGATCAAACGAGGTGCTTGATGGATTCAAAAAAACGAAGATCACTTTCCTTAATATACAACTCAAATTAGGCGTCAAGAGCCGTCAAATGCGAACATATTGGCACAGCTTAAGAAGTATTGACAGGAATTTGTGAATGGCCAACACCTCAGCCTGAAACACGCTACAGTAATCCGGTAGTCGGATGGAATTGTTTTGGTCGATTAAAGCCCATTAAAGACACCGCTACCTACGCTATCATCGAGCTTGAAGCCATCGGTGTGTATATCCAAGGATTCTGGGGAGAAGATGATGTTAGAGATCCAGTCATCTCTGTTCGGAAATAGAAAGTGAAATCCCCTATCCAAACAATATTCCGTAGGGATATAATAGATGTTCGATACGGGCTGGGAACATACGTGGCATGATGAGAAGCTATGCCATAATCCTGAATGAAGGGTTGTAATGACCAACTATGTAGGTATGTATGTTAGATTAATAGCATAAAAATAATATATTGAGTGCGGTCAAAGGATTTTCTATGCTTGTAGTGAGTGACATTTTTATCGTTGGCCAATTGTAAATTTTAAAATGTTAAGCGGTAATAATAGTAACGAGTATTTTTTTAATATTATTCGCAATCACATTGATACACACTTAATATTTGTAAAGATTGTTAATCGTTTCTCCCCAAAACGCGCAGCTGCACAATGATTCGACAAATATTTATTATTTCTGAAGAAGAAGAAAGAAAAGCTTCTTTCAGTTGTCTAAAATACTTTTGGCCATAAAAGTTATGTTCATTTTTTCCTCTTTAAAAACTTTTTTATGACTTCTTTTTATGTAATCACCGACATTCAGTTTCATTACATGTTAAGCAACTTTTAAGAGAGATTTTTTATTTTATTTTTTCTTCATATTTTTATTGGCTTGTTAAGTGTCATGTGGCATAGGCATTTAAACAATTTACATAATATAAGTACAAATGCTTCTTAACTATTACGTGGCCGGGCTTATTGAATAGTTTTATTTTTTTTTTTTTTTTTTTTTGGGTATGAGAAATACACAATAAATGTGTTGTGTCATGGCAATTTATTAAAACTTTAAGTGAAATTGGCTAAAAAGGTTTTATTTAAACGGTTATTATAAAATAAAATAAGAAACCACCTCATCTCGTTGCTTGTCACTTGTAAAGAATTTGAAAATATTAACATAGCAGGCTAAATGACAGCCTCAATAATGCCAAATCGCCATCAATAAAAAAAAAACTTGCGTAAGGAGAGAGCAAAGTTTTTCATACGATATTTCAGGTTCAGTTTGGTGGTCGTAAGTAGGATGAGGTTAATATCGTAGACATGCTCATTTGACTCGAAATAATGGTAAATAATGCAGAACGAAGAAAATTAATCGCGTTGTGTTTAGACCGGACTGTTGAGTAATTTCAATATTTTGCCCTCCTTATGGTAGAACCTTTTTCCGTACATTACAACTCATTTATAAGTTTTAACAACTTCGTAACTGCTACTGCAACGAATACTACTTTAAAATGATTCTTAAAGTATAATTAGCCGATCAGTCACGTAACGTAACGGAACAAACGTTCGTTTCCACCACGTTAAGCCAATAACAACGATTACTCAACCATCATGGAATTTCGATAAGCATTTACAATAATTTTCGAATGCTATAAGCGAACGTATGTTCTGTTACATTGCGTGAACATTTGGCTAATTCTACCTTAAGAATAATTTCTAAATGGTATTCGCTGTAGTATTGTTTACGAAGTTGTTAAAACTTGTTATTGATTTGTAATCTGCGGAAAATGGATCCAGTCCTATAACGACTCCGCGGGGTTTAAGCTCGTTGTATATGGTAATGAGTACCAGAACCATGGAAGCTAGATTGATGGGGTCTAATGCCTAATTCACCAGGGAGCGGGGTGAAACGAATTTCTGACAAAACCTGTAATGTCTACGGTTTTGGGAAAAGTATTTCAACAACATTGAATAATAAAAGAATAATTTGCTCTTGCTCTTGCACGCTTTTGAGACAGGAACTATTCTATAGCATACAGATAGATCAAGGACATATATTGGGATAGAAGCCGGGTATTCAGCTCTGTAGGAAAATATTAAAGTCGCCGTAGTCTAGTAGGTAGTGTGTTGGCTTATTAGACATAAAGCCAGGGTTCGAGCCCCAGGCCAGACATCAAAACAAAATACAAAAAGTATTTTCTTCGGCGAATTCCTCTCAGCAGATTTCTGGCAAAAACTCTGAGAGTAAATAAAATTGCCATGAAAAGTTTCTCAAAAAAAAAATCTGTCGTTCGGAGTCGACTTTAAACTGTAGGTCCCGCCACTTATGTATAAAATTAACACACTCAACATAAGTGGTGTGAGTAACTAGGTCAATAATTCTGACTGAAGGTTTGTAATGAACAATTATGTAGGAAAATATTTACAGTCCATGGAGAAACTCGCAATTTGTTTTCCAGCTATGGTTTAGCAATACTATCTGACAGTGAGGCGACCATCACAGCATTTAGGTTCTAAGAAGGTGAATCGATCCTGTGAGGCTGGATCCTAGAGCATATGGAAATTTACGGTAATAAGCAGGAAGATTGGATAACGAAAAGCTTAGTTTAAACGCAGCTGATGAGACCAGAACCTTTCAGTGTACTAGAAAGTGCGGTTTGGCAGGGTACATCCAAAAAATAGAAAATATGATTAGAAGCGGAAATTCTTCTGCTTGAGGCGGTTTATACTTTTGTTGGGTAATTATGTACAATTGGAAGTGATTTAAGTTATGCATCAGACAATCGATAAGTATCCCGAAAACAGTAACAGGCATTTTACCAGTCGTCATAGGCCAAAAGTGAAACGCCTGGATGTTTATCAAGTAAAAAGCATAGAGCAAGTTTAACAAGGGAACGGGATCTCAGGAGTCAACATATATAAGTGTAACTACATGTATGTATATAACAACGATGCTTCTTTATGATGCATTGTATCAAAAAAACAATGAATATCGCTCTTGAACCATTTCTGGCTATCGTGCTTTCGCATAACGTATTAAAGTCACTGTAATTTTATTTTTTCATTACTCAACAATACACTGCAATGACAGAGAAAGTGCCAACCATACATACATACATACATAATTGGTCACTACAACCTTTTAGTCAGGATTACAACCTCACACCACTTATACACGACTGGCGGGAACTACAGTTTAAAGTCGATTCCGTAAGATAGATCTTTGAGAAACTTTTTCATGCAATTTATTAACTCCTAGAGTTTTTATAACAAGACCGCTTCTAAGCGAAAGTGGCCATAAGAAACATTTTTATTTTATATTTCGTTTTAATTGAAATCTCTGAGCTGAAGTTTGAACCACAGATTTGGGTCAAACTATCTACTAGACCACAGCTACTTCCACAATTTATACAAACATACATAGATAATTGGTCATTATAACTCTTTAGTCAAGATTACAACCTAGCTTCGTACTCCACCCAAGTTGTGTGTGTTAATTTTATCCATGAGTGGCGGGATCCGCATTTTTAAAATCAACTCAGAACAATAGATTTCTGAGAAACTTTTCATGGCAATTTTATTTACTTTAAGAGTTTGCCATAAGACCGCTGACAGGAAGTCGCCGTAAAAAAATATATTTTTTTAAATTTCGTTTTGATTGAGATATCTGAGCTGAAGTTTGCACCACAGGTTCGAGTCTAATAAGCCAACAAACTACCTACTAAACTACGGTGAATTCTGTAATTTATAGCCTTCTGAATATATTGGCCTATTTAATATACATACAAAGACATTATGGGAAAAGCTAAGCGCTAAGAAACTAGCCTGTTGTCCTTCCATTAGCATAATTACTTGTACTATTAGGCGAGTCTAGCGTACAAGTTTTTTGTTTTCTTTTTCAAGTAAAAACCAAAACAGTTTCAACAGTGGCATATCGGCTGTAAAAAAAAAAATAAATAAATGAATGTCACGAATCCTCTTCCCTTAGAAATGTTGTTGTTTTTTTTTCCTTTTTTTCTCATCTATAATATGTAATACGTTTTCAAATGTTACAAGATGATGTTGTAAAAGAGGAGACTAAAAATATAAATTTAATTACTTAACGAACTTAGCCTCTCATACCCTCATACTTGATTCTTATCATTGACTGCTATACGACATGTTTGGCAGACAATTATTCTCCTTTTTTTTCTTAATTTTTTCATTTTGTTTCCCATAATTTTGATCCTTTTATCAGTTGTTCGTGTGTGTGTGTATGTATACTTGTTTTGGTTACATTTTAATAACATCACGTCCATATTTTTTATAGCCATTGTAGCCTACTTTACAAACGATATACCCGTACTGGTACGTTCACGTACTATCCGCATGAAAATGAAAGAGTTGAGTGGCAAATTAAAAAAAAATTTATAGGCTTTTGGGTAACTAAACTAAAAGGTAACTTGACTGTTGTTTTCTTCCTCTTCCTCTTTGCCTTTGTCTTATTTTTATATTTAGTGCGAATGGAAACATAAAATCAGTAGAAGTGCTACAATAGATCAACACCGACTATGGAGTTATCCGCAACGTGTTATAATTTAAAGAAAAAGGAGGATAGTTTAGCACAGCGAAAAATACATACATAAAATAAATAAATGAGTGGCGGTACGTACAGTTTAATGTCGACTCCGAACCACAGATTATGGGGAGAAAAGCAACGAAAGCTAGTAGAGTTAGTTTTCAGTTACTTTAAAAAAAAAAAAACTTTTAAAATTTACTGAAGTTTCTTTGGTATCCAATTCTAGCCACTTGAAAGTGGAGATTCATTCCATTTTATTGAACATTTTATTGACAAATATCCGTGGCTTAGTGAACAATATTATTAAGATACGGATTTAATTTAAAGCAAGGCATCGAGTCTTAAGTCAACATTATAGGGTACATATGCTGGTATATTCTTGTGTGTATGTTGTTATGAATCTCACGCATTTTCTTGTTGTTTGGAACTTTTCCAACAAGTTTATTTTGTTGTTTTTATTTATTCTTTTTACATAAAAAATTTAATTACACTTTAAAACAAAAATAGCTCCTGCATCTTAGTTGGCGAGTAAAAGAGGCTATGCCTGGGCAGCAGAGTTTCAAAAGAAAACATTTTCAATTTTAAGAATTAAAAATCACGGCATGTAATGACAATCCATAGAACAGATCAAAATTTTTTTATTTTAAACTAAATCTGCTGAAATAAAAAACTTTTCCGTTTATTAATTTCATTTAAAATTAAAATGTTTTTTAAATTATTTTCCTCTACAAAAGAATTGATTCCTTTCGTAATCATTTAAGATTGCAAAAAAAAGTAACTCACCTTGTTATCTTAGCCAAGCCCTTTATTGAATGCAAGTTTTCAATTTTTTTTTCTCTCTCTCCCTCTCTAGAAAAATGGAATGTTGAGCTCATCATCATCATCATATGCTTGGTCTAGTCTTGAACAAAAAAAATGTACGTATGAAACGTGAGGAGCTCATTAAAACGAACACCTTTTGATGTGTTCGGACAATTAAATACAACTCAGCGAGATTTGTTTTAGAATGTAAGATTTCCTTCAGATTATTACACATTAAATTGCAAGTGCTGAAAGGATTTCAAAATCATTTTGTTGCTAATAATGCATGTCTCTTAAGACTAGGAAAAATGAAAAAAAAAATGCGTCCTTATACTTACATACATAGTAAGGAACGGCTAGCTTTGAATAAGTACCTTTGGCCATTGTATTAGCTGCTGTTAAGCAACACAGATGGCTTAATCACGGGAGTTATGCCAGTTAGGTATGCTGTTAAGCAACTTTGTCACAGATTCAGTATCACCCAGTGACCATACCCCATAGTATGCATAGCTTACTGGAAGATCCCGTAAAATCTTGCAGTCTATTTGGTAGTTCAAACACAACACAGTTCTCTAGAACCAAGCGGAATATTCAAAAAACTTCTTCCAGCGAGTTCCTCCCAGCAGTCTTCTGGCAAAAACTGTGAGAGTAAATAAAATGGCCATGAAAAGTTTCTCAAATGTGTAGTTTAGAATCGAAGTTAAACTGTAGCCTCCTTACTCAGAAGGCTGAAAAATATTCGGAAATGCCGCGATGATGTTATTGATAAGGAAAATCACGCTTTTTTTAAAGTTCACGTTTCCGAAATACCCAAGAGCTGGAAAAATGATTTATAAAATGGGTAGAAGGCAAGAGAAATTGTCGCCTCGTGTTCGAATACTGTAAAGGTATTCCACCGTTAAATACATCCAACCTACATAAACTCAGACCACAACGAAAATAAATGACAAGAACATAACCAATGGGAAACTATCCCAAAGTAATGTGAAAGTGTTTCAGCGGTAGGTAAGACTAAAGAAATGTAGAAAAGGCGGGTTTATCATCGGTGTGTACTCAGTATATATACAACAATCAATTTTTTCCCTTAGAGGAGCCATGACAGACTGAATTATGTTCCATACATAATGCCATCAATAGGTGTTCAGAATATATTTATTATAGTCGTGAAAAGGTGCCTTAGTACTGCAACTATTCTCCCCTCAAACTTTATAGGGCATCTCTAAAAGGTCGAAGGCGACCACGATCTCAAATTGCTTGTGCAGAATATCCAACGTGGGACAAGTTGCACTGAAACCGCAAGCTGTTGGTCTCCAGATCATCCAATTCAGGTCGTCGTTAACATAATGGCCTTTCTAATGTTTTCTTTAAAATGATTTTGCCAGAACAAAATCCACGCAAAACCGTAAGCTATTCAGCATGCATTGAACGCTGCTGAATCTAATATGTATTGCTATCGCTCTAAATTCGACAATTTTGTTTTTTCATATACCAATTACTGTAGAAATTAATAAAATGCTTGAAGATGATTTTTTAATAAAAATTAGAATCAATTTCCAACAAATTCGAGAACCATTCAGCTTACCGACACTGTTGTCTGTTGTCGTTTACCTTCAGATTCTAGGTTAATTGATTTTTATACGTGAACAGGATCAAGTTACAAGAGCATAATTTGAAAACTTGTGGCTTTCCAAATGCTGAGTAACTTGTGACTACTCGACTAACTCGGGTTCTTCTGCGCACTTTTACAGAATTTGATAATTTGGTGGACAAATCTTGCTTTCCTTCGACATACAAGTTTTGGTCGAACCTGAACCTCTGTACTCGTTTCTATTCAACACATTGCGAATAATTCTCTCGGTTAGACAATTACGACGATCATAAAATAGACAAAGTGCACGGCACGTTAGCCGAACAGAACACCCATTTTGATAAAAACAATTTTATTTTCTGCATGTGTTGTTGAATGCGATATATGTCCATAGTGATTTGGCATGGCAAATAAATTGTCAAATATAGCTTCAACTGGGTAGACGCTATTAACTGCCAAAGTTTAAAAGTCTCTGTTGAAAGATGCGGAATGTTAATGTTCATTGGTAATGCTGATTCTAAATAATTAAATATTTTTGCAGAATGACCATTTTTACCCATACATACATACATACACTATTGGTTATTACAACCCTTCAAGCAAGATTACGACCTAGTTTCTCATACCACTTATTGTGTGTGTGTTAATTTTATACATGAGTGACGGGACCTACAGTTTAAAGTCGACTCCGAACGACAGATTTTTGAGAAGCTCTTCATGGCAATTTTATTTACTCTGAAGAGTTTTTGCCAGAAATCTGCTGAGAGGCAGTAGCCGAAGAAATATATTTTTTCGTATTTCGTTTTGATGCCTGATCTGGGATACGAACCCGGGCTTTACTTCTAATAAACCAACAAACTACCTACTAGACTACGGCGACTAGCTCAGAGTTTTTGCCAGAAAGAAATATTTTTTATATTTCGCTGTCCGATAAACTTTGTGTAAACTTGACCATAAATTCCATACCCTGTTTGCCCTTTTTTCGTATTTTCCAATTTGCTACACATTTCGTTGCATAAGTAGGGGCAATTCCCTTAGTATGGGTGTCATAAAAAACACAATCATTGTGTTATTTTTTTTTTTTTTTTGTTTTTTCGTTAAACTTGTTATTTGTTGTGTACTCAGAAGGTAATTAAAAAAACAAAAGACTTAAGATACAAACTTGATTCATAAAAATTTAAGACAGTAAAAATTCACCTGCTCGTTCACACACACACACACACACATAAGAAATTAAAACATAAATCCTATAAAATATGTTTATGTCACTGAGAATAAATTTTATGAAATAAAAAAAGAAAAAAAAAAATTATTTTTTAATTACACAAGTTGCCACTGACTAGGTGCGCTCATGCATTACATACGATACCATAGCATACCCCATACACATGTAAATTTTAATCGTTAAAAAATATTAAAAAAATAAATAAAAAGAAACATAAAAAATAATAAAAAATTATTCATAATTTATTAAGACAGACAGAAAGGCGCACAGACAGACAGACGGTTGTTGTCTTGGTTTGTATGAGAAAATAAATTTTTAAAATACACTTACGAGCTGTGAGCTGTAAGCTGTAAGCTGTGTGAGCAGTTCTATAAACGCAATTATTTTGTACTTAAGTTAACTTCCTGTTTAAATAAAAACTTCTGCCAACTTGTACTCTCCACGTCAGAGTATAATCATTTATATTTTATGATTAATTTATAAAATAAGGAAAGAATATTTCTCTCTTCAATTTCATAAATCATTCTACAAAGAAGAGAATCATTTAGTTTAGGATGTACTAGGTAGGCATGGGCTCTTGTTGGTTTCCCTCTCTCCCTCTCTCACACTGTTAAATTAATGTGATGATCATAATGCTTTAAAGAGCATTGAAATTGTGTTCGTAACATTGTATCAAACAAATTTTGTTTTAAATGTCTCTACAAAGGTTTAAACGGAAGTTCGCATAATTAGCGGTACGTGCTAATATGTTTGAAATTCTAAAATTGAAAACGTTGCTAATGACAGAAGATGAGATCATTTATTGTTGTTGGATGATTTCGAATTTAGGAAACAAGCAATTTTCAATGCAATTTAAATTATAATTTTTAAGCATTGTTCACTTAAAATCCGAACACACTAGAGACCATAATTGAGAATATCAGACTGACAACACTGCATTAGCTTTTAATATCATTTTTCACACATACGTAATTAGACGTAAGGCCACGGTTCATTCCCTCATGCCAAATACTTCCAATAAAAGAAATTTGAAGAAAATATTTCTTCTCAATGGATTTTCGGCTAAAACTCTAAGAGTAAATAAGAAATTGCCATGTAAAGTTTCTCAAACAAAATCTGTCGTTAGGAGTTGATTTTAAACTGTACGTTCCGCCACTCATGTACAAACTTAATGCACACAATATGAGTGGAGTGAGAAGCTCAAGGTCGTAATCCTGACTGAAGGGTTGTAATGGCCAATTCGGTTTGTATCAGAGATCAGCAATGAATCGTTTTTCCGCTACTCATAAGCACTCATGCAATTTTGAGTATGAGTGAATCAACAGAATTGAAATTCAACTACTCTGATTCATTCGTACTCGCTACAGCATTGATTTATAAGTATAGGTTACAATGAGTATGAGTACAACGTTGACATCAAACTCACAACATTCGAAATGTGTTTGATTCATACGCCTACTCATTCTGATTCATAAATTTAGAAAAATACTTATAATACTTATAAGTGATTCGAGTGGCTCGAATCATTCATCAAAATTTACAGCCTTTGTTATTGTTGCATATACAAACAAAGAAGAAAGGAAAGACAAAGACAACAAGCAAAGCATACACACAATCTTCTTGTGAGTATAGTAGTGTTCGTACGCGAATCATACTTATTTTGTGCTTCGTGTAAATGTTAAGTAGAGAGGAGTCGAAGTCAATAACATCATGCGTATTGTTAAGTATGAATACGACGAGTACTTTGAGTATGAGTAGTATGAGTATCATATTAAAATAAGTATGAATGCGTATAAGTCTCAGAAATAATAAGTATGACTCGAATCTACTCATCGTTTTGAATACTCGTTGCTGATCTCTGGTTTGTATGTACATATACGTACGTATTTCTTATTTATTAAGCAATCAACTCAGGCCTTAGGCTAGTTGTTGTGTAACGGGGTCTTTAGTGTAAATCGAAGACACGACCCACATGCTAATAGTTCAGCACACTATCCACTTGAGTACCGATGCTCATCGAATATATTGAAAAGGGAGACTCATCTACATCAGCTACTAAAATATAACATCATTGAAGTGTTTAAACGTTTATTAACACGTTGACTGCCAACTACGAGATAACTCGTAGATTGCGTTCCCTTCTAGGGTGCCAACTACGAGTTATCTCGTACTCACTAAACCTAAATTAAATCAAATGGTCATTTTTGGTCAGTTTTCTGAAAATTGCGGTGGCAGTCAACGTGTTAATCTACGTTTTTCGCCTGTAATATATACGAAAGCCTTTATGTAAACAGATCTAATCTGAAAGGATTGAATTTTTTTTTTTAATATGTAGAGAAGAGATTGGTATTTTAGTGTTTAAATTTGAATCATCGGTTACTTCGAATCTGGCAATACTCATGCCATTCTGTTCTGTCATAAAATTCAGTATATTATCTCCACTGAACATAATGAATCGATTTACGCTTGAGCAAGGTTGGGATTTATTAGGTCAACGAGAATCTGCACGATGATGTCTATTTTGCCAAAAAAAAATCGTCTCTTTGGATGAAGCTCATTTTCATCTTGGTGGGTATGCCAATGCACCCACTACGAGTGACTGTTTGGTGCGGCTTGTGGTGCGGAGGCATCATTGACCCATACTTCTTTGAAAATGAAGACGTCGCTACCATTACAATCAATGGAGACAATGAATAGCATCATGACAAACGATTTTTTTGTACCCGCTCTTCACGGTGTGTGAACGATGTTTGGTTTCAACAGGATAATACAACTTGCCACACATTTCATGCCACAATCGATTTATTGCGTCAAACGTTTGATGATTGTTTAATTAGTAAAAATGGTGGCGACAATTCGACAACAGGAGCTGGGAATTGTCTGCATTGGACCATTTTCTGTGGGGCGCCATTAAAGAAAATTGTTATTATTATGGATACAAGCGCCTCTACAAGAGTACTGTTTTCTATTATATGAAATTGAAAAAAGCATACTGGTCCAATATACCTGGTTGTCGAATTTCAAGACTCCTGTGGCCAACAGTCGCCGTAGTCTAGTAGGTAATGTGTAGGCTTATTAGACGTAAAGCCCGGTTTCGTATCCCAGGTCAGTCATCAAAACGAAATGTGAAAAAAAATATTTCTTCGGCGATTTCCTCTCAGCAGATATCTGGCAAAAACTCTGAGAGTAAATAACCCTGCCATGAATAAGTTTCTCAAAAATCTATCGTTCGGAGTCGACGTTAAACTATAGGATCCGCTACTCACGTATAAAATTAACGCACACAACATGAGTGGTGTGAGAAGCTAGGCCGTAATCCCGACTGAAGGGTTGTAATGGGCAATTATGTATGTATGTATGTATGTTGTGCCGACAAACCAGAGACAATTGAGCATTTCAAAGCCAACATTCGTGATGCCATTGCCGAGATACGACCCCATACAGTCGGAAAAGTGCACGAAAATTAGTACGTTCGAATGAGGTACTGTGAGGCCGGCCGCGATAGACATGTGAATGAAGTTGTATTTCATTTCTAAACGGAACAATTGTACTTCACAACAACACCAAAATAAATTTGGCAAAATTTCAAACCGTTTTCGTTTGATTGCATTGTCTTCAAATTTAAACTTTTAAATGGCCCACCCTTTATAAATAAGTTTGAATGCAACTTTGACAAATTTATTAAATTATGAACCATAGGTTTTGCTTTAAACATTAACTGCTTTGCCATAAATCGAATGCTCCCAGTAATTCTATTGTCATTGGCTATAAGCCAGAAAGTCCATAAATCTTCCAACAATATTCATAAGCAGACAATGATGACAATTTCTATGATTTTCCAATTTTCCATTCTTTCTTTAATAAATTGTGAATGAAAAAAAAAGAACAGAATGAAGGAAAATATTACTCAGTGACCCATTTATTTGCCATGCAGTTGCAGGTTTTATTGCGATTCTCTGAAAAGGCAAAAGAAGAAGACTTTTGGATTTGCCAACCGTATATTGTTTTTATAATTTTGAATCAGAGGACTTTTTTGATGTATTTTTCGTTGTTGTCTTTGCAATTCTATTGTTCACATACCATAGTCTTCATTATGGTTGATTAGTTATTTACAATAAATTTACGCATGACCAGCTGCTTGTGCTAACTGCTAGCTGCTGGCTGGCAACTACAGCGCTGCTGTAAAATGTACGAAAAAAATATGAAAACGAAAACTAATGATTCCCCTGTTCCTGGCCATTAGCGTATTGTTAGCGTTGTTGATTTCTTGCTGTTGGTGTTTCTTGCTTTGTTTTTCCACGGTTTTTAACATGGTCTTCACAAGGTTCATGAAAAGGTTAAAAATATGAAATCTTATAAATGTCATCACAGATGTTTGCTATTGTTGTTGTATTTTTATTTGTACTAAGTTTTCTATGATGAAAGTCATCCTCAACAGCCTAGCTAAACTTAGCATCATCATTATCATGCTCACCGTCATCATTGCAGTTTCATTGTTTTCCGAAAGATTTTCTCTGCAAATAATGCGGCAAATAATGAGTTTCATTTTGCCAATTTTTTAAGATTTTTTTCCATTTTTTTTATATTCAGAGAGCATAAGTCTTATCATCTGTTATGTTAGAGAATTTTCCTTTTCGAAAAATCTTTTCCGAATCATTTTTCTTTTGTTTTTTCCATGTGTGCCTATGTGTGTCTTTGTGTGCGAACGTATGTATGTATGTTTTTGTGGTAATAGGCTAAGGTCATAGTTTAGTGGGCACTAAGATTTGTTAAAAACGTTAATAAAGTGCAAAAGAAAATATTTCAGATTGTGAAACATGCTTGCATGCAGCAATTTCTACTGACCCAATAAGGCACAAACAAAAAAAAAAACAATTGAAAACAGAATCTAAACGAACAACAACTTTCTTATACTTTTCATAACACATTTAACGCAGGCTTTGGGTTTTAATTAAAGGAAATATTTCTCTTTCGAATTCCAAAATTTGCGATTCACATTAAAAAAAAAGATTTCTTTCGTTTTATTAGTTGGAAGCACGAATTCTTCTTTCAAAGTATCCTAAAAGTAAAAAGAAATCCACAGGCAACTTCATAATAAATTTATTCGCTATGTTGCCATGAAGACCATTCGCATTCAATTTACTGTTCAAAAATTAAAATTCGATTAAGATTTTATGTCATTATCTTGTCTAAATAACCGCCTTAAGATTGGTTACAGCAACCAATCCTTTAGTCTTACAATCATTCAGCCAGGATTACGATGCTTGCTTCAAATCATTTTAGATCTGTTCACACAAAGACTTACGTACACATTACAGGACGAAAACGTAGCTTAACAAACGCTCAAACACTTGACACAATGACGTTATGTTCTAGTAGCTGTTGATAAACCTCTCCTTTCCATATATAGTCGATGAGCAGTAGTAGCGCGAAGGTTTTGTGTTCGATTCACACCAAAGACTCCGGTCTGTTACACTACACCTAGCATAAGGCCTGAGTTAGGCTGCCTTCCAAAATGTTAGTTTCTTTGTGTTTGAACAAAGTATCGTGTTTCATAATGCCGCTGTACAAAATATATATAATGTATTCTATCGGGTCAGCCATCCAACGTTTTTTTTTTCAACTAGTGCTTATTTCGTGAATGGTAACACTTAGCTAATGTCTGATTTGACAGACAATTAGTTTTATCCTTCTGCGTTTGACCATCCAATGCGTTTTCGCTTCGCTAAGTGGGCCTGCGATCGACTTAAAGAAGATACCGATTTTGGCAAAAAAAATCATCTTTTCAGATGAAGCTCGTTTTGATCTTGGCGGGTATGTAAACAAGCAAAATTGTCGCATTCGGGGCACAGAAAACCCGCACGCATACATTGAAAAGCCCACGCACCCAAAACGAGTCCAATAACCAACGTTACTTACATCAAGTAAATTAATTTAATAGTAATGTCAAGATGTGAAATGCTTAAAAGAGCCTTGCTCTCGAAAATGATAGATTTTTAACCGAACAAATTGTCTCTTAAGGGTGAATAACCACCGACTTTAATCTTTAACCTTAGAGCTGATCGCTTTTCACGATTTTTACTACTGACTCCTGCTAGGGCAAATTGATAGGAACATATTCAAACATCAAGTACAGTCTTATATAAGTTTCGGGTCCTAGACGAATGAAGACTAAATTGGGTTTTTTTCTTCAAAATTGCAAATCAGCTTCAGCTAAGCCATTGTAACTAAAACTTTATGCTTACGGATCACTTTCTTAATGCAGCGCATCTCTTTATCATTCTCAACTGACTGTAATTTATTTACTGGCTTGAGCGCATAAATGTGGCATCTTTTGTTGAATAAAAACGCATTTAATTTTCTAGACAGTCTACATGACTACAGAAGTCATATTGCAGCAGCATACGCAACAGCTGCTCTAGCTGCAACGGCAAACAGGCAAACGACCATGGAAATAACATGAAATTATTTTGTCTGAATCATAAGGCATAAATAGTCGTAAAGACCAGACAAATAAATTGAAGAGACAGGCAGTCAAAACAGAAATGTAATGGCTTAAAAAGACAACGGAGAGGCAAAGAGACAGACAGACAGAACATGACTATAAAGGATTTGGTGAAATGGGTTGTTTTGCTAAGTTAAAGACAGAGGAGACACGCATACACCCAATAACAATGACAAAAGCATGGGTTAGTTGGTCAGTTGGTTGGTTTGTTTTTTTTTTTGCGCTTTTTTCCGCTTTTTTTCTTATTGTTGGAGTTACTTTGCTTGTCCTCTGTGGCAATTTCTTAAACTATTTGAATACCTTTAATTTAATGTATATATTTTTTAATATTTATGGAAAAATAATTAAAAATATAGGAATATATTGAAAAATTTAAGTGTCCCTATTATTTTTCCAGGCCTTTATTTTACATTTTTTTAAGAATTTGGCAGAGCTAATGAAATATTTTTTTTTATTAGTTAAACTATTTGAATATCTTTAATTTAGTGTATATATTTTGTAATATTTATGGAAAAATATTTAAAAATATAAGAATATACTGAAAAATTTAAGTGTCCCTATTATTTTTCCAGGCCTTTATTTTACAGTTTTTTAAGAATTTGGCAGAGCTAGTGAAATATTTTTTTTATTAGTTAAACTATTTGAATATCTTTAATTTAGTGTATATATTTTGTAATATTTATGGAAAAATAATTAAAAATATAAGAATATACTGAAAAATTTAAGTGTCCCTATTATTTTTCCAGGCCTTTATTTTACATTTTTTAAAGAATTTGGCAGAGCTAGTGAAATATTTTTTTTTTATTAGTTAAACTATTTGAATACCTTTAATTTAGTGTATATATTTTGTAATATTTATGGAAAAATAATTAAAAATATAAGAATATATTGAAAAATTGAAGTGTCCCTATTATTTTTCCAGGCCTTTATTTTACATTTTTTTTAAGAATTTGGCAGAGCTAGTGAAATATTTTTTTTTTATTAGTTAAACTATTTGAATACCTTTAATTTAGTGTATATATTTTGTAATATTTATGGAAAAATAATTAAAAATATAAGAATATATTGAAAAATTGAAGTGTCCCTATTATTTTTCCAGGCCTTTATTTTACATTTTTTTAAGAATTTGGCAGAGCTAGTGAAATATTTTTTTTTATTAGTTAAACTATTTGAATATCTTTAATTTAGTGTATATATTTTGTAATATTTATGGAAAAATAATTAAAAATATAAGAATATATTGAAAAATTTAAGTGTCCCTATTATTTTTCCAGGCCTTTATTTTACATTTTTTTTAAGAATTTGGCAGAGCTGGTCAAATATTTTTATTTTATTAGTTAAACTATTTGAATGCCTTTAATTTAGTGTATATATTTTGTAATAATTATGGAAAAATAATTAAAAATATAAGAATATATTGAAAAATTTAAGTGTCCCTATTATTTTTCCAGGCCTTTATTTTACATTTTTTTAAGAATTTGGCAAAGCTGGTCAAATATTTTTATTTTATTAGTTAAAGTATTTGAATACCTTTAATTTAGTGTATATATTTTGTAATATTTATTGAAAAATAATTAAAAATATAAGAATATATTGAAAAATTTAAGTGTCCCTATTATTTTTCCAGGCCTTTATTTTACATTTTTTTTAAGAATTTGGCAGAGCTGGTCAAATATTATTATTTTATTAGTTAAACTATTTGAATACCTTTAATTTAGTGTATATATTTTGTAGTATTTATGGAAAAATAATTAAAAATATAAGAATATATTGAAAAATTTAAGTGTCCCTATTATTTTTCCAGGCCTTTATTTTACATTTTTTTTAAGAATTTGGCAGAGCTGGTCAAATATTTTTATTTTATTAGTTAAACTATTTGAATACCTTTAATTTAGTGTATATATTTTGTAATATTTATTGAAAAATAATTAAAAATATAAGAATATATTGAAAAATTTAAGTGTCCCTATTATTTTGCCAGGCCTTTATTTTACATTTTTTTTAAGAATTTGGCAGAGCTGGTCAAATATTTTTATTTTATTAGTTAAAGTATTTGAATACCTTTAATTTAGTGTATATATTTTGTAATATTTATGGAAAAATAATTAAAAATATAAGAATATATTGAAAAATTTAAGTGTCCCTATTATTTTTCCAGGCCTTTATTTTACATTTTTTTTAAGAATTTGGCAGAGCTGGTCAAATATTTTTATTTTATTAGTTAAAGTATTTGAATACCTTTAATTTAGTGTATATATTTTGTAATATTTATTGAAAAATAATTAAAAATATAAGAATATATTGAAAAATTTAAGTGTCCCTATTATTTTTCCAGGCCTTTATTTTACATTTTTTTTAAGAATTTGGCAAAGCTGGTCAAATATTTTTATTTTATTAGTTAAAGTATTTGAATACCTTTAATTTAGTGTATATATTTTGTAATATTTATTGAAAAATAATTAAAAATACAAGAATATATTGAAAAATTTAAGTGTCCCTATTATTTTTCCAGGCCTTTAATTTACATTTTTTTAAGAATTTGGAAGAGCTAGTGAAATATTTTATTTTATTAGTTAAACTATTTGAATACCTTTAATTTAGTGTATATATTTTGTAATATTTATGGAAAAATAATTAAAAATATAAGAATATATTGAAAAATTTAAGTGTCCCTATTATTTTTCCAGGCCTTTATTTTACATTTTTTTTAAGAATTTGGCAGAGCTGGTCAAATATTTTTATTTTATTAGTTAAAGTATTTGAATACCTTTAATTTAGTGTATATATTTTGTAATATTTATTGAAAAATAATTAAAAATACAAGAATATATTGAAAAATTTAAGTGTCCCTATTATTTTTCCAGGCCTTTATTTTACATTTTTTTAAGAATTTGGCAAAGCTGGTCAAATATTTTTATTTTATTAGTTAAAGTATTTGAATACCTTTAATTTAGTGTATATATTTTGTAATATTTATTGAAAAATAATTAAAAATATAAGAATATATTGAAAAATTTAAGTGTCCCTATTATTTTTCCAGGCCTTTATTTTACATTTTTTTTAAGAATTTGGCAGAGCTGGTCAAATATTTTTATTTTATTAGTTAAACTATTTGAATACCTTTAATTTAGTGTATATATTTTGTAATATTTATTGAAAAATAATTAAAAATATAAGAATATATTGAAAAATTTAAGTGTCCCTATTATTTTTCCAGGCCTTTATTTTACATTTTTTTTAAGAATTTGGCAAAGCTGGTCAAATATTTTTATTTTATTAGTTAAAGTATTTGAATACCTTTAATTTAGTGTATATATTTTGTAATATTTATTGAAAAATAATTAAAAATATAAGAATATATTGAAAAATTTAAGTGTCCCTATTATTTTTCCAGGCCTTTATTTTACATTTTTTTTAAGAATTTGGCAGAGCTGGTCAAATATTTTTATGTTATTAGTTAAACTATTTGAATACCTTTAATTTAGTGTATATATTTTGTAATATTTATGGAAAAATAATTAAAAATATAAGAATATATTGAAAAATTTAAGTGTCCCTATTATTTTTCCAGGCCTTTATTTTACATTTTTTTTAAGAATTTGGCAGAGCTGGTCAAATATTTTTATTTTATTAGTTAAACTATTTGAATACCTTTAATTTAGTGTATATATTTTGTAATATTTATTGAAAAATAATTAAAAATATAAGAATATATTGAAAAATTTAAGTGTCCCTATTATTTTTCCAGGCCTTTATTTTACATTTTTTTTAAGAATTTGGCAGAGCTGGTCAAATATTTTTATTTTATTAGTTAAACTATTTGAATATCTTTAATTTAGTGTATATATTTTGTAATATTTATTGAAAAATAATTAAAAATATAAGAATATATTGAAAAATTTAAGTGTCCCTATTATTTTTCCAGGCCTTTATTTTACATTTTTTTTAAGAATTTGGCAGAGCTGGTCAAATATTTTTATTTTATTAGTTAAACTATTTGAATATCTTTAATTTAGTGTATATATTTTGTAATATTTATGGAAAAATAATTAAAAATATAAGAATATATTGAAAAATTTAAGTGTCCCTATTATTTTTCCAGGCCTTTATTTTACATTTTTTTAAGAATTTGGCAGAGCTGGTCAAATATTTTTATTTTATTAGTTAAAGTATTTGAATACCTTTAATTTAGTGTATATATTTTGTAATATTTATTGAAAAATAATTAAAAATATAAGAATATATTGAAAAATTTAAGTGTCCCTATTATTTTTCCAGGCCTTTATTTTACATTTTTTTTAAGAATTTGGCAGAGCTGGTCAAATATTTTTATTTTATTAGTTAAACTATTTGAATACCTTTAATTTAGTGTATATATTTTGTAATATTTATGGAAAAATAATTAAAAATATAAGAATATATTGAAAAATTTAAGTGTCCCTATTATTTTTCCAGGCCGTTATTTTACATTTTTTTTAAGAATTTGGCAGAGCTGGTCAAATATTTTTATTTTATTAGTTAAAGTATTTGAATACCTTTAATTTAGTGTATATATTTTGTAATATTTATTGAAAAATAATTAAAAATATAAGAATATATTGAAAAATTTAAGTGTCCCTATTATTTTTCCAGGCCTTTATTTTACATTTTTTTTAAGAATTTGGCAGAGCTGGTCAAATATTTTTATTTTATTAGTTAATCTATTTGAATTCCTTTAATTTTATGTATATATTTTGTAATATTTATGGAAAAATAATTAAAAATATAAGAATATATTGAAAAATTTAAGTGTCCCTATTATTTTTCCAGGCCGTTATTTTACATTTTTTTTAAGAATTTGGCAGAGCTGGTCAAATATTTTTATTTTATTAGTTAAAGTATTTGAATACCTTAAATTTAGTGTATATATTTTGTAATATTTATTGAAAAATAATTAAAAATATAAGAATATATTGAAAAATTTAAGTGTCCCTATTATTTTTCCAGGCCGTTATTTTACATTTTTTCTTAAGAATTTGGCAAAGCTGGTCAAATATTTTTATTTTATTAGTTAAAGTATTTGAATACCTTTAATTTAGTGTATATATTTTGTAATATTTATTGAAAAATAATTAAAAATATAAGAATATATTGAAAAATTTAAGTGTCCCTATTATTTTTCCAGGCCTTTATTTTACATTTTTTTTAAGAATTTGGCAGAGCTGGTCAAATATTTTTATTTTATTAGTTAAAGTATTTGAATACCTTTAATTTAGTGTATATATTTTGTAATATTTATGGAAAAATAATTAAAAATATAAGAATATATTGAAAAATTTAAGTGTCCCTATTATTTTTCCAGGCCTTTATTTTACATTTTTTTTAAGAATTTGGCAGAGCTGGTCAAATATTTTTATTTTATTAGTTAAACTATTTGAATACCTTTAATTTAGTGTATATATTTTGTAATATTTATGGAAAAATAATTAAAAATATAAGAATATATTGAAAAATTTAAGTGTCCCTATTATTTTTCCAGGCCTTTATTTTACATTTTTCTTAAGAATTTGGCAAAGCTGGTCAAATATTTTTATTTTATTAGTTAAAGTATTTGAATACCTTTAATTTAGTGTATATATTTTGTAATATTTATTGAAAAATAATTAAAAATATAAGAATATATTGAAAAATTTAAGTGTCCCTATTATTTTTCCAGGCCTTTATTTTACATTTTTTTTAAGAATTTGGCAGAGCTGGTCAAATATTTTTATTTTATTAGTTAAACTATTTGAATACCTTTAATTTAGTGTATATATTTTGTAATATTTATGGAAAAATAATTAAAAATATAAGAATATATTGAAAAATTTAAGTGTCCCTATAATTTTTCCAGGCCTTTATTTTACATTTTTTTTAAGAATTTGGCAGAGCTGGTCAAATATTTTTATTTTATTAGTTAAACTATTTGAATACCTTTAATTTAGTGTATATATTTTGTAATATTTATGGAAAAATAATTAAAAATATAAGAATATATTGAAAAATTTAAGTGTCCCTATTATTTTTCCAGGCCTTTATTTTACATTTTTCTTAAGAATTTGGCAAAGCTGGTCAAATATTTTTATTTTATTAGTTAAAGTATTTGAATACCTTTAATTTAGTGTATATATTTTGTAATATTTATTGAAAAATAATTAAAAATATAAGAATATATTGAAAAATTAAGTGTCCCTATTATTTTTCCAGGCCTTTATTTTACATTTTTTTTAAGAATTTGGCAGAGCTGGTCAAATATTTTTATTTTATTAGTTAAACTATTTGAATACCTTTAATTTAGTGTATATATTTTGTAATATTTATGGAAAAATAATTAAAAATATAAGAATATATTGAAAAATTTAAGTGTCCCTATTATTTTTCCAGGCCTTTATTTTACATTTTTTTTTTAAGAATTTGGCAGAGCTGGTCAAATATTTTTATTTTATTAGTTAAACTATTTGAATACCTTTAATTTAGTGTATATATTTTGTAATATTTATGGAAAAATAATTAAAAATATAAGAATATATTGAAAAATTTAAGTGTCCCTATTATTTTTCCAGGCCTTTATTTTACATTTTTTTCAAGAATTTGGCAAAGCTGGTCAAATATTTTTATTTTATTAGTTAAAGTATTTGAATACCTTTAATTTAGTGTATATATTTTGTAATATTTATTGAAAAATAATTAAAAATATAAGAATATATTGAAAAATTTAAGTGTCCCTATTATTTTTCCAGGCCTTTATTGTACATTTTTTTTAAGAATTTGGCAAAGCTGGTCAAATATTTTTATTTTATTAGTTAAACTATTTGACTACCTTTAATTTAGTGTATATATTTTGTAATATTTATGGAAAAATAATTAAAAATATAAGAATATATTGAAAAATTTAAGTGTCCCTATTATTTTTCCAGGCCTTTATTTTACATTTTCTTTAAGAATTTGGCAGAGCTGGTAAAATATTTTTATTCTATTAGTTAAACTATTTGAATACCTTTAATTTAGTGTATATATTTTGTAATATTTATGGAAAAATAATTAAAAATATAAGAATATATTGAAAAATTTAAGTGTCCCTATTATTTTTCCAGGCCTTTATTTTACACATTTTTTAAGAATTTGGAAGAGCTATTGAAATATTTTTATTTTATTAGTTAAACTATTTGAATACCTTTAATTTAGTGTATATATTTTGTAATATTTATGGAAAAATAATTAAAAATATAAGAATATATTGAAAAATTTAAGTGTCCCTATTATTTTTCCAGGCCTTTATTTTACACTTTTTTTAAGAATTTGGAAGAGCTATTGAAATATTTTTATTTTATTAGTTAAACTATTTGAATACCTTTAATTTAGTGTATATATTTTGTAATATTTATGGAAAAATAATTAAAAATATAAGAATATATTGAAAAATTTAAGTGTCCCTATTATTTTTCCAGGCCTTTACTTTACATTTTTTTTAAGAATTTGGCAGAGCTGGTCAAATATTTTTATTTTATTAGTTAAAGTATTTGAATACCTTTAATTTAGTGTATATATTTTGTAATATTTATTGAAAAATAATTAAAAATATAAGAATATATTGAAAAATTTAAGTGTCCCTATTATTTTTCCAGGCCTTTATTTTACATTTTTTTTAAGAATTTGGCAAAGCTGGTCAAATATTTTTATTTTATTAGTTAAAGTATTTGAATACCTTTAATTTAGTGTATATATTTTGTAATATTTATTGAAAAATAATTAAAAATATAAGAATATATTGAAAAATTTAAGTGTCCCTATTATTTTTCCAGGCCTTTATTTTACATTTTTTTTAAGAATTTGGCAGAGCTGGTCAAATATTTTTATTTTATTAGTTAAACTATTTGAATACCTTTAATTTAGTGTATATATTTTGTAGTATTTATGGAAAAATAATTAAAAATATAAGAATATATTGAAAAATTTAAGTGTCCCTATTATTTTTCCAGGCCTTTATTTTACATTTTTTTTAAGAATTTGGCAGAGCTGGTCAAATATTTTTATTTTATTAGTTAAACTATTTGAATACCTTTAATTTAGTGTATATATTTTGTAATATTTATGGAAAAATAATTAAAAATATAAGAATATATTGAAAAATTTAAGTGTCCCTATTATTTTTCCAGGCCTTTATTTTACATTTTTTTTAAGAATTTGGCAAAGCTGGTCAAATATTTTTATTTTATTAGTTAAAGTATTTGAATACCTTTAATTTAGTGTATATATTTTGTAATATTTATTGAAAAATAATTAAAAATATAAGAATATATTGAAAAATTTAAGTGTCCCTATTATTTTTCCAGGCCTTTATTTTACATTTTTTTTTAAGAATTTGGCAAAGCTGGTCAAATATTTTTATTTTATTAGTTAAACTATTTAACTACCTTTAATTTAGTGTATATATTTTGTAATATTTATGGAAAAATAATTAAAAATATAAGAATATATTGAAAAATTTAAGTGTCCCTATTATTTTTCCAGGCCTTTATTTTACATTTTTTTTAAGAATTTGGCAGAGCTGGTCAAATATTTTTATTTTATTAGTTAAAGTATTTGAATACCTTTAATTTAGTGTATATATTTTGTAATATTTATTGAAAAATAATTAAAAATATAAGAATATATTGAAAAATTTAAGTGTCCCTATTATTTTTCCAGGCCGTTATTTTACATTTTTTTTAAGAATTTGGCAGAGCTGGTCAAATATTTTTATTTTATTAGTTAAAGTATTTGAATACCTTTAATTTAGTGTATATATTTTGTAGTATATATGGAAAAATAATTAAAAATATAAGAATATATTGAAAAATTTAAGTGTCCCTATTATTTTTCCAGGCCTTTATTTTACATTTTTTTTAAGAACTTGGCAGAGCTACTGAAATATTTTTATTTTATTAGTTAAACTATTTGAATACCTTTAATTTAGTGTATATATTTTGTAATATTTATGGAAAAATAATTAAAAATATAAGAATATATTGAAAAATTTAAGTGTCCCTATTATTTTTCCAGGCCTTTATTTTACATTTTTTTTAAGAACTTGGCAGAGCTACTGAAATATTTTTATTTTATTAGTTAAACTATTTGAATACCTTTAATTTAGTGTATATATTTTGTAATATTTATGGAAAAATAATTAAAAATATAAGAATATATTGAAAAATTTAAGTGTCCCTATTATTTTTCCAGGCCTTTATTTTACATTTTTTTTAAGAATTTGGAAGAGCTATTGAAATATTTTTATTTTATTAGTTAAACTGTTTGAATACCTTTAATTTAGTGTACATATTTTGTAATATTTATGGAAAAATAATTAAAAATATAAGAATATATTGAAAAATTTAAGTGTCCCTATTATTTTTCCAGGCCTTTATTTTACATTTTTTTTAAGAATTTGGCAGAGCTGGTCAAATATTTTTATTTTATTAGTTAAAGTATTTGAATACCTTTAATTTAGTGTATATATTTTGTAATATTTATGGAAAAATAATTAAAAATATAAGAATATATTGAAAAATTTAAGTGTCCCTATTATTTTTCCGGGCCTTTATTTTACATTTTTTTAAGAATTTGGAAGAGCTATTGAAATATTTTTATTTTATTAGTTAAACTATTTGAATACCTTTAATTTAGTGTATATATTTTGTAATATTTATGGAAAAATAATTAAAAATATAAGAATATATTGAAAAATTTAAGTGTCCCTATTATTTTTCCAGGCCTTTATTTTACACTTTTTTTAAGAATTTGGAAGAGCTATTGAAATATTTTTATTTTATTAGTTAAACTATTTGAATACCTTTAAATAATTAAAAATATAAGAATATATTGAAAAATTTAAGTGTCCCTATTATTTTTCCAGGCCTTTACTTTACATTTTTTTTAAGAATTTGGCAGAGCTGGTCAAATATTTTTATTTTATTAGTTAAAGTATTTGAATACCTTTAATTTAGTGTATATATTTTGTAATATTTATTGAAAAATAATTAAAAATATAAGAATATATTGAAAAATTTAAGTGTCCCTATTATTTTTCCAGGCCTTTATTTTACATTTTTTTTAAGAATTTGGCAAAGCTGGTCAAATATTTTTATTTTATTAGTTAAAGTATTTGAATACCTTTAATTTAGTTTATATATTTTGTAATATTTATTGAAAAATAATTAAAAATATAAGAATATATTGAAAAATTTAAGTGTCCCTATTATTTTTCCAGGCCTTTATTTTACATTTTTTTTAAGAATTTGGCAGAGCTGGTCAAATATTTTTATTTTATTAGTTAAACTATTTGAATACCTTTAATTTAGTGTATATATTTTGTAGTATTTATGGAAAAATAATTAAAAATATAAGAATATATTGAAAAATTTAAGTGTCCCTATTATTTTTCCAGGCCTTTATTTTACATTTTTTTTAAGAATTTGGCAGAGCTGGTCAAATATTTTTATTTTATTAGTTAAACTATTTGAATACCTTTAATTTAGTGTATATATTTTGTAATATTTATGGAAAAATAATTAAAAATATAAGAATATATTGAAAAATTTAAGTGTCCCTATTATTTTTCCAGGCCTTTATTTTACATTTTTTTTAAGAATTTGGCAAAGCTGGTCAAATATTTTTATTTTATTAGTTAAAGTATTTGAATACCTTTAATTTAGTGTATATATTTTGTAATATTTATTGAAAAATAATTAAAAATATAAGAATATATTGAAAAATTTAAGTGTCCCTATTATTTTTCCAGGCCTTTATTTTACATTTTTTTTTAAGAATTTGGCAAAGCTGGTCAAATATTTTTATTTTATTAGTTAAACTATTTAACTACCTTTAATTTAGTGTATATATTTTGTAATATTTATGGAAAAATAATTAAAAATATAAGAATATATTGAAAAATTTAAGTGTCCCTATTATTTTTCCAGGCCTTTATTTTACATTTTTTTTAAGAATTTGGCAGAGCTGGTCAAATATTTTTATTTTATTAGTTAAAGTATTTGAATACCTTTAATTTAGTGTATATATTTTGTAATATTTATTGAAAAATAATTAAAAATATAAGAATATATTGAAAAATTTAAGTGGCCCTATTATTTTTCCAGGCCTTTATTTTACATTTTTTTTAAGAATTTGGCAGAGCTGGTCAAATATTTTTATTTTATTAGTTAAACTATTTGAATACCTTTAATTTAGTGTATATATTTTGTAGTATTTATGGAAAAATAATTAAAAATATAAGAATATATTGAAAAATTTAAGTGTCCCTATTATTTTTCCAGGCCTTTATTTTACATTTTTTTTAAGAATTTGGCAGAGCTGGTCAAATATTTTTATTTTATTAGTTAAACTATTTGAATACCTTTAATTTAGTGTATATATTTTGTAATATTTATGGAAAAATAATTAAAAATATAAGAATATATTGAAAAATTTAAGTGGCCCTATTATTTTTCCAGGCCTTTATTTTACATTTTTTTTAAGAATTTGGCAGAGCTGGTCAAATATTTTTATTTTATTAGTTAAAGTATTTGAATACCTTTAATTTAGTGTATATATTTTGTAATATTTATTGAAAAATAATTAAAAATATAAGAATATATTGAAAAATTTAAGTGTCCCTATTATTTTTCCAGGCCGTTATTTTACATTTTTTTTAAGAATTTGGCAGAGCTGGTCAAATATTTTTATTTTATTAGTTAAAGTATTTGAATACCTTTAATTTAGTGTATATATTTTGTAGTATATATGGAAAAATAATTAAAAATATAAGAATATATTGAAAAATTTAAGTGTCCCTATTATTTTTCCAGGCCTTTATTTTACATTTTTTTTAAGAACTTGGCAGAGCTACTGAAATATTTTTATTTTATTAGTTAAACTATTTGAATACCTTTAATTTAGTGTATATATTTTGTAATATTTATGGAAAAATAATTAAAAATATAAGAATATATTGAAAAATTTAAGTGTCCCTATTATTTTTCCAGGCCTTTATTTTACATTTTTTTTAAGAACTTGGCAGAGCTACTGAAATATTTTTATTTTATTAGTTAAACTATTTGAATACCTTTAATTTAGTGTATATATTTTGTAATATTTATGGAAAAATAATTAAAAATATAAGAATATATTGAAAAATTTAAGTGTCCCTATTATTTTTCCAGGCCTTTATTTTACATTTTTTTTAAGAATTTGGAAGAGCTATTGAAATATTTTTATTTTATTAGTTAAACTGTTTGAATACCTTTAATTTAGTGTACATATTTTGTAATATTTATGGAAAAATAATTAAAAATATAAGAATATATTGAAAAATTTAAGTGTCCCTATTATTTTTCCAGGCCTTTATTTTACATTTTTTTTAAGAATTTGGCAGAGCTGGTCAAATATTTTTATTTTATTAGTTAAAGTATTTGAATACCTTTAATTTAGTGTATATATTTTGTAATATTTATGGAAAAATAATTAAAAATATAAGAATATATTGAAAAATTTAAGTGTCCCTATTATTTTTCCGGGCCTTTATTTTACATTTTTTTAAGAATTTGGAAGAGCTATTGAAATATTTTTATTTTATTAGTTAAACTATTTGAATACCTTTAATTTAGTGTATATATTTTGTAATATTTATGGAAAAATAATTAAAAATATAAGAATATATTGAAAAATTTAAGTGTCCCTATTATTTTTCCAGGCCTTTATTTTACACTTTTTTTAAGAATTTGGAAGAGCTATTGAAATATTTTTATTTTATTAGTTAAACTATTTGAATACCTTTAAATAATTAAAAATATAAGAATATATTGAAAAATTTAAGTGTCCCTATTATTTTTCCAGGCCTTTATTTTACATTTTTTTTAAGAATTTGGCAAAGCTGGTCAAATATTTTTATTTTATTAGTTAAAGTATTTGAATACCTTTAATTTAGTGTATATATTTTGTAATATTTATTGAAAAATAATTAAAAATATAAGAATATATTGAAAAATTTAAGTGTCCCTATTATTTTTCCAGGCCTTTATTTTACATTTTTTTTAAGAATTTGGCAAAGCTGGTCAAATATTTTTATTTTATTAGTTAAACTATTTGACTACCTTTAATTTAGTGTATATATTTTGTAATATTTATGGAAAAATAATTAAAAATATAAGAATATATTGAAAAATTTAAGTGTCCCTATTATTTTTCCAGGCCTTTATTTTACATTTTCTTTAAGAATTTGGCAGAGCTGGTAAAATATTTTTATTTTATTAGTTAAACTATTTGAATACCTTTAATTTAGTGTATATATTTTGTAATATTTATGGAAAAATAATTAAAAATATAAGAATATATTGAAAAATTTAAGTGTCCCTATTATTTTTCCAGGCCTTTATTTTACACTTTTTTTAAGAATTTGGAAGAGCTATTGAAATATTTTTATTTTATTAGTTAAACTATTTGAATACCTTTAATTTAGTGTATATATTTTGTAGTATTTATTGAAAAATAATTAAAAATATAAGAATATATTGAAAAATTTAAGTGTCCCTATTATTTTTCCAGGCCTTTACTTTACATTTTTTTTAAGAATTTGGCAGAGCTGGTCAAATATTTTTATTTTATTAGTTAAAGTATTTGAATACCTTTAATTTAGTGTATATATTTTGTAATATTTATTGAAAAATAATTAAAAATATAAGAATATATTGAAAAATTTAAGTGTCCCTATTATTTTTCCAGGCCTTTATTTTACATTTTTTTTAAGAATTTGGCAGAGCTGGTCAAATATTTTTATTTTATTAGTTAAAGTATTTGAATACCTTTAATTTAGTGTATATATTTTGTAATATTTATTGAAAAATAATTAAAAATATAAGAATATATTGAAAAATTTAAGTGTCCCTATTATTTTTCCAGGCCGTTATTTTACATTTTTTTTAAGAATTTGGCAAAGCTGGTCAAATATTTTTATTTTATTAGTTAAAGTATTTGAATACCTTTAATTTAGTGTATATATTTTGTAATATTTATTGAAAAATAATTAAAAATATAAGAATATATTGAAAAATTTAAGTGTCCCTATTATTTTTCCAGGCCGTTATTTTACATTTTTTTTAAGAATTTGGCAGAGCTGGTCAAATATTTTTATTTTATTAGTTAAAGTATTTGAATACCTTTAATTTAGTGTATATATTTTGTAATATTTATTGAAAAATAATTAAAAATATAAGAATATATTGAAAAATTTAAGTGTCCCTATTATTTTTCCAGGCCGTTATTTTACATTTTTTTTAAGAATTTGGCAGAGCTGGTCAAATATTTTTATTTTATTAGTTAAAGTATTTTGAATACCTTTAATTTAGTGTATATATTTTGTAGTATATATGGAAAAATAATTAAAAATATAAGAATATATTGAAAAATTTAAGTGTCCCTATTATTTTTCCAGGCCTTTATTTTACATTTTTTTTAAGAACTTGGCAGAGCTACTGAAATATTTTTATTTTATTAGTTAAACTATTTGAATACCTTTAATTTAGTGTATATATTTTGTAATATTTATGGAAAAATAATTAAAAATATAAGAATATATTGAAAAATTTAAGTGTCCCTATTATTTTTCCAGGCCTTTATTTTACATTTTTTTTAAGAACTTGGCAGAGCTACTGAAATATTTTTATTTTATTAGTTAAACTATTTGAATACCTTTAATTTAGTGTATATATTTTGTAATATTTATGGAAAAATAATTAAAAATATAAGAATATATTGAAAAATTTAAGTGTCCCTATTATTTTTCCAGGCCTTTATTTTACATTTTTTTTAAGAATTTGGAAGAGCTATTGAAATATTTTTATTTTATTAGTTAAACTGTTTGAATACCTTTAATTTAGTGTACATATTTTGTAATATTTATGGAAAAATAATTAAAAATATAAGAATATATTGAAAAATTTAAGTGTCCCTATTATTTTTCCAGGCCTTTATTTTACATTTTTTTAAGAATTTGGCAGAGCTGGTCAAATATTTTTATTTTATTAGTTAAAGTATTTGAATACCTTTAATTTAGTGTATATATTTTTGTAATATTTATGGAAAAATAATTAAAAATATAAGAATATATTGAAAAATTTAAGTGTCCCTATTATTTTTCCGGGCCTTTATTTTACATTTTTTTAAGAATTTGGAAGAGCTATTGAAATATTTTTATTTTATTAGTTAAACTATTTGAATACCTTTAATTTAGTGTATATATTTTGTAATATTTATGGAAAAATAATTAAAAATATAAGAATATATTGAAAAATTTAAGTGTCCCTATTATTTTTTCCAGGCCTTTATTTTACACTTTTTTTAAGAATTTGGAAGAGCTATTGAAATATTTTTATTTTATTAGTTAAACTATTTGAATACCTTTAATTTAGTGTATATATATTTTGTAGTATTTATGGAAAAATAATTAAAAATATAAGAATATATTGAAAAATTTAAGTGTCCCTATTATTTTTTCCAGGCCTTTATTTTACATTTTTTTTAAGAATTTGGCAGAGCTGGTCAAATATTTTTATTTTATTAGTCAAACTATTTGAATACCTTTAATTTAGTGTATATATTTTGTAATATTTATGGAAAAATAATTAAAAATATAAGAATATATTGAAAAATTTAAGTGTCCCTATTATTTTTCCGGGCCTTTATTTTACATTTTTTTAAGAATTTGGAAGAGCTATTGAAATATTTTTATTTTATTAGTTAAACTATTTGAATACCTTTAATTTAGTGTATATATTTTGTAATAATTATGGAAAAATAATTAAAAATATAAGAATATATTGAAAAATTTAAGTGTCCCTATTATTTTTCCAGGCTTTATTTTACATTTTTTTTTAAGAATTTGGCAGAGCTGGTCAAATATTTTTATTTCATTAGTTAAACTATTTAAATACCTTTAATTTAGTGTATATATTTTGTAATATTTATGGAAAAATAATTAAAAATATAAGAATATATTGAAAAATTTAAGTGTCCCTATTATTTTTCCAGGCCTTTATTTTACATTTTTTTAAGAATTTGGAAGAGCTATTGAAATATTTTTATTTTATTAGTTAAACTATTTGAATACCTTTAATTTAGTGTATATATTTTGTAATATTTATTATGGAAAAATAATTAAAAATATAAGAATATATTGAAAAATTTAAGTGTCCCTATTATTTTTCCAGGCCGTTATTTTACATTTTTTTAAGAATTTGGCAAAGCTGGTCAAATATTTTTATTTTATTAGTTAAAGTATTTGAATACCTTTAATTTAGTGTATATATTTTGTAATATTTATGGAAAAATAATTAAAAATATAAGAATATATTGAAAAATTTAAGTGTCCCTATTATTTTTCCAGGCCTTTATTTTACATTTTTTTAAGAATTTGGCAGAGCTGGTCAAATATTTTTATTTTATTAGTTAAAGTATTTGAATACCTTTAATTTAGTGTATATATTTTGTAATATTTATGGAAAAATAATTAAAAATATAAGAATATATTGAAAAATTTAAGTGTCCCTATTATTTTTCCAGGCCTTTATTTTACATTTTTTTAAGAATTTGGCAGAGCTGGTCAAATATTTTTATTTTATTAGTTAAAGTATTTGAATACCTTTAATTTAGTGTATATATTTTGTAATATTTATTGAAAAATAATTAAAAATATAAGAATATATTGAAAAATTTAAGTGTCCCTATTATTTTTCCAGGCCTTTATTTTACATTTTTTTTAAGAATTTGGCAAAGCTGGTCAAATATTTTTATTTTATTAGTTAAAGTATTTGAATACCTTTAATTTAGTGTATATATTTTGTAATATTTATTGAAAAATAATTAAAAATATAAGAATATATTGAAAAATTTAAGTGTCCCTATTATTTTTCCAGGCCTTTATTTTACATTTTTTTTAAGAATTTGGAAGAGCTATTGAAATATTTTTATTTTATTAGTTAAACTATTTGAATACCTTTAATTTAGTGTATATATTTTGTAGTATTTATGGAAAAATAAATAAAAATATAAGAATATATTGAAAAATTTAAGTGTCCCTATTATTTTTCCAGGCCTTTATTTTACATTTTTTTTAAGAATTTGGCAGAGCTGGTCAAATATTTTTATTTTATTAGTCAAACTATTTGAATACCTTTAATTTAGTGTATATATTTTGTAATATTTATGGAAAAATAATTAAAAATATAAGAATATATTGAAAAATTTAAGTGTCCCTATTATTTTTCCGGGCCTTTATTTTACATTTTTTTAAGAATTTGGAAGAGCTATTGAAATATTTTTATTTTATTAGTTAAACTATTTGAATACCTTTAATTTAGTGTATATATTTTGTAGTATTTATGGAAAAATAATTAAAAATATAAGAATATATTGAAAAATTTAAGTGTCCCTATTATTTTTCCAGGCCTTTATTTTACATTTTTTTTAAGAATTTGGCAGAGCTGGTCAAATATTTTTATTTTATTAGTTAAACTATTTGAATACCTTTAATTTAGTGTATATATTTTGTAATATTTATGGAAAAATAATTAAAAATATAAGAATATATTGAAAAATTTAAGTGTCCCTATTATTTTTCCAGGCCGTTATTTTACATTTTTTTTAAGAATTTGGCAAAGCTGGTCAAATATTTTTATTTTATTAGTTAAAGTATTTGAATACCTTTAATTTAGTGTATATATTTTGTAATATTTATTGAAAAATAATTAAAAATATAAGAATATATTGAAAAATTTAAGTGTCCCTATTATTTTTCCAGGCCTTTATTTTACATTTTTTTTAAGAATTTGGCAGAGCTGGTCAAATATTTTTATTTTATTAGTTAAAGTATTTGAATACCTTTAATTTAGTGTATATATTTTGTAATATTTATGGAAAAATAATTAAAAATATAAGAATATATTGAAAAATTTAAGTGTCCCTATTATTTTTCCAGGCCTTTATTTTACACTTTTTTAAGAATTTGGAAGAGCTATTGAAATATTTTTATTTTATTAGTTAAACTATTTGAATACCTTTAATTTAGTGTATATATTTTGTAGTATTTATGGAAAAATAATTAAAAATATAAGAATATATTGAAAAATTTAAGTGTCCCTATTATTTTTCCAGGCCTTTATTTTACATTTTTTTAAGAATTTGGCAGAGCTGGTCAAATATTTTTATTTTATTAGTTAAACTATTTGAATACCTTTAATTTAGTGTATATATTTTGTAATATTTATGGAAAAATAATTAAAAATATAAGAATATATTGAAAAATTTAAGTGTCCCTATTATTTTTCCAGGCCTTTATTTTACATTTTTTTTAAGAATTTGGCAGAGCTGGTCAAATATTTTTATTTTATTAGTTAAACTATTTGAATACCTTTAATTTAGTGTATATATTTTGTAATATTTATGGAAAAATAATTAAAAATATAAGAATATATTGAAAAATTTAAGTGTCCCTATTATTTTTCCAGGCCTTTATTTTACATTTTTTTTAAGAATTTGGCAGAGCTGGTCAAATATTTTTATTTTATTAGTTAAAGTATTTGAATATCTTTAATTTAGTGTATATATTTTGTAATATTTATTGAAAAATAATTAAAAATATAAGAATATATTGAAAAATTTAAGTGTCCCTATTATTTTTCCAGGCCTTTATTTTACATTTTTTTTAAGAATTTGGCAGAGCTGGTCAAATATTTTTATTTTATTAGTTAAACTATTTGAATACCTTTAATTTAGTGTATATATTTTGTAGTATTTATGGAAAAATAATTAAAAATATAAGAATATATTGAAAAATTTAAGTGTCCCTATTATTTTTCCAGGCCTTTATTTTACATTTTTTTTAAGAATTTGGCAGAGCTGGTCAAATATTTTTATTTTATTAGTTAAACTATTTGAATACCTTTAATTTAGTGTATATATTTTGTAATATTTATGGAAAAATAATTAAAAATATAAGAATATATTGAAAAATTTAAGTGTCCCTATTATTTTTCCAGGCCTTTATTTTACATTTTTTTTAAGAATTTGGCAAAGCTGGTCAAATATTTTTATTTTATTAGTTAAAGTATTTGAATACCTTTAATTTAGTGTATATATTTTGTAATATTTATTGAAAAATAATTAAAAATATAAGAATATATTGAAAAATTTAAGTGTCCCTATTATTTTTCCAGGCCTTTATTTTACATTTTTTTTAAGAATTTGGCAAAGCTGGTCAAATATTTTTATTTTATTAGTTAAACTATTTGACTACCTTTAATTTAGTGTATATATTTTGTAATATTTATGGAAAAATAATTAAAAATATAAGAATATATTGAAAAATTTAAGTGTCCCTATTATTTTTCCAGGCCTTTATTTTACATTTTTTTTAAGAATTTGGCAGAGCTGGTCAAATATTTTTATTTTATTAGTTAAAGTATTTGAATACCTTTAATTTAGTGTATATATTTTGTAATATTTATTGAAAAATAATTAAAAATATAAGAATATATTGAAAAATTTAAGTGGCCCTATTTTTTTTCCAGGCCTTTATTTTACATTTTTTTTAAGAATTTGGCAGAGCTGGTCAAATATTTTTATTTTATTAGTTAAACTATTTGAATACCTTTAATTTAGTGTATATATTTTGTAGTATTTATGGAAAAATAATTAAAAATATAAGAATATATTGAAAAATTTAAGTGTCCCTATTATTTTTCCAGGCCTTTATTTTACATTTTTTTTAAGAATTTGGCAGAGCTGGTCAAATATTTTTATTTTATTAGTTAAACTATTTGAATACCTTTAATTTAGTGTATATATTTTGTAATATTTATGGAAAAATAATTAAAAATATAAGAATATATTGAAAAATTTAAGTGTCCCTATTATTTTTCCAGGCCTTTATTTTACATTTTTTTTAAGAATTTGGCAAAGCTGGTCAAATATTTTTATTTTATTAGTTAAAGTATTTGAATACCTTTAATTTAGTGTATATATTTTGTAATATTTATTGAAAAATAATTAAAAATATAAGAATATATTGAAAAATTTAAGTGTCCCTATTATTTTTCCAGGCCTTTATTTTACATTTTTTTTAAGAATTTGGCAAAGCTGGTCAAATATTTTTATTTTATTAGTTAAACTATTTGACTACCTTTAATTTATTGTATATATTTTGTAATATTTATGGAAAAATAATTAAAAATATAAGAATATATTGAAAAATTTAAGTGTCCCTATTATTTTTCCAGGCCTTTATTTTACATTTTCTTTAAGAATTTGGCAGAGCTGGTAAAATATTTTTATTTTATTAGTTAAACTATTTGAATACCTTTAATTTAGTGTATATATTTTGTAGTATTTATGGAAAAATAATTAAAAATATAAGAATATATTGAAAAATTTAAGTGTCCCTATTATTTTTCCAGGCCTTTATTTTACACTTTTTTTAAGAATTTGGAAGAGCTATTGAAATATTTTTATTTTATTAGTTAAACTATTTGAATACCTTTAATTTAGTGTATATATTTTGTAATATTTATGGAAAAATAATTAAAAATATAAGAATATATTGAAAAATTTAAGTGTCCCTATTATTTTTCCAGGCCTTTATTTTACATTTTTTTTAAGAATTTGGCAGAGCTGGTCAAATATTTTTATTTTATTAGTTAAAGTATTTGAATACCTTTAATTTAGTGTATATATTTTGTAATATTTATTGAAAAATAATTAAAAATATAAGAATATATTGAAAAATTTAAGTGTCCCTATTATTTTTCCAGGCCTTTATTTTACATTTTTTTTAAGAATTTGGCAGAGCTGGTCAAATATTTTTATTTTATTAGTTAAAGTATTTGAATACCTTTAATTTAGTGTATATATTTTGTAATATTTATTGAAAAATAATTAAAAATATAAGAATATATTGAAAAATTTAAGTGTCCCTATTATTTTTCCAGGCCTTTATTTTACATTTTTTTTAAGAATTTGGCAAAGCTGGTCAAATATTTTTATTTTATTAGTTAAACTATTTGAATACCTTTAATTTAGTGTATATATTTTGTAATATTTATGGAAAAATAATTAAAAATATAAGAATATATTGAAAAATTTAAGTGTCCCTATTATTTTTCCAGGCCTTTATTTTACATTTTTTTTAAGAATTTGGCAGAGCTGGTCAAATATTTTTATTTTATTAGTTAAAGTATTTGAATACCTTTAATTTAGTGTATATATTTTGTAATATTTATTGAAAAATAATTAAAAATATAAGAATATATTGAAAAATTTAAGTGTCCCTATTATTTTTCCAGGCCGTTATTTTACATTTTTTTTAAGAATTTGGCAAAGCTGGTCAAATATTTTTATTTTATTAGTTAAAGTATTTGAATACCTTTAATTTAGTGTATATATTTTGTAATATTTATTGAAAAATAATTAAAAATATAAGAATATATTGAAAAATTTAAGTGTCCCTATTATTTTTCCAGGCCGTTATTTTACATTTTTTTTAAGAATTTGGCAGAGCTGGTCAAATATTTTTATTTTATTAGCTAAAGTATTTGAATACCTTTAATTTAGTGTATATATTTTGTAATATTTATTGAAAAATAATTAAAAATATAAGAATATATTGAAAAATTTAAGTGTCCCTATTATTTTTCCAGGCCGTTATTTTACATTTTTTTTTAAAATTTGGCAGAGCTGGTCAAATATTTTTATTTTATTAGTTAAAGTATTTGAATACCTTTAATTTAGTGTATATATTTTGTAGTATATATGGAAAAATAATTAAAAATATAAGAATATATTGAAAAATTTAAGTGTCCCTATTATTTTTCCAGGCCTTTATTTTACATTTTTTTTAAGAACTTGGCAGAGCTACTGAAATATTTTTATTTTATTAGTTAAACTATTTGAATACCTTTAATTTAGTGTATATATTTTGTAATATTTATGGAAAAATAATTAAAAATATAAGAATATATTGAAAAATTTAAGTGTCCCTATTATTTTTCCAGGCCTTTATTTTACATTTTTTTTAAGAACTTGGCAGAGCTACTGAAATATTTTTATTTTATTAGTTAAACTATTTGAATACCTTTAATTTAGTGTATATATTTTGTAATATTTATGGAAAAATAATTAAAAATATAAGAATATATTGAAAAATTTAAGTGTCCCTATTATTTTTCCAGGCCTTTATTTTACATTTTTTTTAAGAATTTGGAAGAGCTATTGAAATATTTTTATTTTATTAGTTAAACTGTTTGAATACCTTTAATTTAGTGTACATATTTTGTAATATTTATGGAAAAATAATTAAAAATATAAGAATATATTGAAAAATTTAAGTGTCCCTATTATTTTTCCAGGCCTTTATTTTACATTTTTTTTAAGAATTTGGCAGAGCTGGTCAAATATTTTTATTTTATTAGTTAAAGTATTTGAATACCTTTAATTTAGTGTATATATTTTGTAATATTTATGGAAAAATAATTAAAAATATAAGAATATATTGAAAAATTTAAGTGTCCCTATTATTTTTCCGGGCCTTTATTTTACATTTTTTTAAGAATTTGGAAGAGCTATTGAAATATTTTTATTTTATTAGTTAAACTATTTGAATACCTTTAATTTAGTGTATATATTTTGTAATATTTATGGAAAAATAATTAAAAATATAAGAATATATTGAAAAATTTAAGTGTCCCTATTATTTTTCCAGGCCTTTATTTTACACTTTTTTTAAGAATTTGGAAGAGCTATTGAAATATTTTTATTTTATTAGTTAAACTATTTGAATACCTTTAATTTAGTGTATATATTTTGTAATAATTATGGAAAAATAATTAAAAATATAAGAATATATTGAAAAATTTAAGTGTCCCTATTATTTTTCCAGGCCTTTATTTTACATTTTTTTTAAGAATTTGGCAGAGCTGGTCAAATATTTTTATTTTATTAGTTAAACTATTTGAATGCCTTTAATTTAGTGTATATATTTTGTAATAATTATGGAAAAATAATTAAAAATATAAGAATATATTGAAAAATTTAAGTGTCCCTATTATTTTTCCAGGCCTTTATTTTACATTTTTTTTAAGAACTTGGCAGAGCTACTGAAATATTTTTATTTTATTAGTTAAACTATTTGAATACCTTTAATTTAGTGTATGTATTTTGTAATATTTATGGAAAAATAATTAAAAATATAAGAATATATTGAAAAATTTAAGTGTCCCTATTATTTTTCCAGGCCTTTATTTTACATTTTTTTTAAGAATTTGGCAGAGCTGGTCAAATATTTTTATTTCATTAGTTAAACTATTTGAATACCTTTAATTTAGTGTATATATTTTGTAATATTTATGGAAAAATAATTAAAAATATAAGAATATATTGAAAAATTTAAGTGTCCCTATTATTTTTCCAGGCCTTTATTTTACATTTTTTTTAAGAATTTGGAAGAGCTATTGAAATATTTTTATTTTATTAGTTAAACTATTTGAATACCTTTAATTTAGTGTATATATTTTGTAATATTTATGGAAAAATAATTAAAAATATAAGAATATATTGAAAAATTTAAGTGTACCTATTATTTTTCCAGGCCGTTATTTTACATTTTTTTTAAGAATTTGGCAAAGCTGGTCAAATATTTTTATTTTATTAGTTAAAGTATTTGAATAGCTTTAATTTAGTGTATATATTTTGTAATATTTATGGAAAAATAATTAAAAATATAAGAATATATTGAAAAATTTAAGTGTCCCTATTATTTTTCCAGGCCTTTATTTTACATTTTTTTAAGAATTTGGCAAAGCTGGTCAAATATTTTTATTTTATTAGTTAAAGTATTTGAATACCTTTAATTTAGTGTATATATTTTGTAATATTTATTGAAAAATAATTAAAAATATTAGAATATATTGAAAAATTTAAGTGTCCCTATTATTTTTCCAGGCCTTTATTTTACATTTTTTTTAAGAATTTGGAAGAGCTATTGAAATATTTTTATTTTATTAGTTAAACTATTTGAATACCTTTAATTTAGTGTATATATTTTGTAGTATTTATGGAAAAATAATTAAAAATATAAGAATATATTGAAAAATTTAAGTGTCCCTATTATTTTTCCAGGCCTTTATTTTACATTTTTTTTAAGAATTTGGCAGAGCTGGTCAAATATTTTTATTTTATTAGTCAAACTATTTGAATACCTTTAATTTAGTGTATATATTTTGTAATATTTATGGAAAAATAATTAAAAATATAAGAATATATTGAAAAATTTAAGTGTCCCTATTATTTTTCCGGGCCTTTATTTTACATTTTTTTAAGAATTTGGAAGAGCTATTGAAATATTTTTATTTTATTAGTTAAACTATTTGAATACCTTTAATTTAGTGTATATATTTTGTAGTATTTATGGAAAAATAATTAAAAATATAAGAATATGTTGAAAAATTTAAGTGTCCCTATTATTTTTCCAGGCCTTTATTTTACATTTTTTTTAAGAATTTGGCAGAGCTGGTCAAATATTTTTATTTTATTAGTTAAACTATTTGAATACCTTTAATTTAGTGTATATATTTTGTAATATTTATGGAAAAATAATTAAAAATATGAGAATATATTGATAAATTTAAGTGTCCCTATTATTTTTCCAGGCCGTTATTTTACATTTTTTTTAAGAATTTGGCAAAGCTGGTCAAATATTTTTATTTTATTAGTTAAAGTATTTGAATACCTTTAATTTAGTGTATATATTTTGTAATATTTATGGAAAAATAATTAAAAATATAAGAATATATTGAAAAATTTAAGTGTCCCTATTATTTTTCCAGGCCTTTATTTTACATTTTTTTTAAGAATTTGGCAGAGCTGGTCAAATATTTTTATTTTATTAGTTAAAGTATTTGAATACCTTTAATTTAGTGTATATATTTTGTAATATTTATGGAAAAATAATTAAAAATATAAGAATATATTGAAAAATTTAAGTGTCCCTATTATTTTTCCAGGCCTTTATTTTACATTTTTTTTAAGAATTTGGAAGAGCTATTGAAATATTTTTATTTTATTAGTTAAACTATTTGAATACCTTTAATTTAGTGTATATATTTTGTAGTATTTATGGAAAAATAATTAAAAATATAAGAATATATTGAAAAATTTAAGTGTCCCTATTATTTTTCCAGGCCTTTATTTTACATTTTTTTTAAGAATTTGGCAGAGCTGGTCAAATATTTTTATTTTATTAGTTAAACTATTTGAATACCTTTAATTTAGTGTATATATTTTGTAATATTTATTGAAAAATAATTAAAAATATAAGAATATATTGAAAAATTTAAGTGTCCCTATTATTTTTCCAGGCCTTTATTTTACACTTTTTTTAAGAATTTGGAAGAGCTTTTGAAATATTTTTATTTTATTAGTTAAACTATTTGAATACCTTTAATTTAGTGTATATATTTTGTAGTATTTATGGAAAAATAATTAAAAATATAAAAATATATTGAAAAATTTAAGTGTCCCTATTATTTTTCCAGGCCTTTATTTTACATTTTTTTTAAGAATTTGGCAGAGCTGGTCAAATATTTTTATTTTATTAGTTAAACTATTTGAATACCTTTAATTTAGTGTATATATTTTGTAATATTTATTGAAAAATAATTAAAAATATAAGAATATATTGAAAAATTTAAGTGTCCCTATTATTTTTCCAGGCCTTTATTTTACATTTTTTTTAAGAATTTGGCAGAGCTGGTCAAATATTTTTATTTTATTAGTTAAAGTATTTGAATACCTTTAATTTAGTGTATATATTTTGTAATATTTATGGAAAAATAATTAAAAATATAAGAATATATTGAAAAATTTAAGTGTCCCTATTATTTTTCCAGGCCTTTATTTTACACTTTTTTTAAGAATTTGGAAGAGCTATTGAAATATTTTTATTTTATTAGTTAAACTATTTGAATACCTTTAATTTAGTGTATATATTTTGTAGTATTTATGGAAAAATAATTAAAAATATAAGAATATATTGAAAAATTTAAGTGTCTCTATTATTTTTCCAGGCCTTTATTTTACATTTTTTTTAAGAATTTGGCAGAGCTGGTCAAATATTTTTATTTTATTAGTTAAACTATTTGAATACCTTTAATTTAGTGTATATATTTTGTAATATTTATGGAAAAATAATTAAAAATATAAGAATATATTGAAAAATTTAAGTGTCCCTATTATTTTTCCAGGCCTTTATTTTACATTTTTTTAAGAATTTGGCAGAGCTGGTCAGATATTTTTATTTTATTAGTTAGAGTATTTGAATACCTTTAATTTAGTGTATATATTTTGTAATATTTATGGAAAAATAATTAAAAATATAAGAATATATTGAAAAATTTAAGTGTCCCTATTATTTTTCCAGGCCTTTATTTTACATTTTTTTTAAGAATTTGGCAGAGCTGGTCAAATATTTTTATTTTATTAGTTAAACTATTTGAATACCTTTGGTAATTTGCGGTTAATTACCAATTAAAAAAAACGATTTTATTTAATGCAACACTACGGTCAAATATTATTTAATTTTATTTAAATTTAAAGTTTAAAAAAGCTAATTTAATTTAGGATGGCTTCGGATTTTATGGATCTTATGTTGGTTAGGAACGTCTGCAGCCGATCAGGATATTTGTCAAAGAGGCCGGAAACAATGGCGGCATGTCTTTTTATCTCGCTGACATTGACAGCTCCTAAGTGCGTGTTTACACGACGGGTGACAGATAACGATGTTGGCAACGCTAAACATAGGGTGCCACACTCCCCGGCTAGATGAAAGCTACCGGAATCTTACTGGAAGATTAACACGTCTGCCGCATCTGGTAGATTTCGGCGATACCCTTGAAGAATTATGCCTTATTATTCCTTTTTGCAAAGGAATAGCTTGAGTTGATATTGGGTCATGGTTGGGTTGAGGTACTTGGGCATCGGTGTCGACGTCGTTATGATCAGGTTGTATAACTTGTGATTTTTCATGGCATTGATTTTCTTGTAGGAAGATGTTTTCGTCTGGGTACTCGATAAAGGCTGGCTTGAGTCTGTCGATGTTTATATTTACGTATCGGTTGCCATTTTGTATCGTAAAATATTTCGTACTCTTTCGAATAATTCTAAATGGGCCATCATATGGGTGAGTGAGTGATGGCCGTATTGTATCATTTCTTACAAAAACGTGAGATGATGAATTTAAAGAAGGACTGACAAAGGCTTTTGGTGTTGTATGATGCGATGTGTTTGTTGGTCTAAGCTTCTGCATTGCCAATCGAAATTGTGAAACAACCTCACTGGTTGGTACTGTTGCCTTGGTATTGGTGAAAAATTCTCCGGGAATTCTTAAATTTGTATCATACACAAGCTCTGCGGGGGTTGCGTTGATATCCGGTTTAAAAACGACACGTAGTCCAAGCAAAATAGATGGGAGACTGTGAACCCATTTTGCAGGATCGTTGCAAAGGATGGCAGCTTTGAACACACGATGCCATCTCTCTATTAAACCGTTGCATTCGGGGTGATAAGGCGTTGTACGAAGATGGGAGGCGCCAATCAGCGATGTAAGTTCAGTAAAAATTGATGATTCAAACTGCCTTCCTCTGTCGGATGTAATTTTCGCAGGTACACCAAACCTTGCTATCCAGTTATGCAGGATTGCTTTCGCAACAGTTTCAGCGGTCATATCTGGCATAGGTATAGCCTCAGGCCATCGTGTAAAACGGTCTATAATGGTCAAGCAATATCTATGACCATCGCAAACAGGAAAAGGGCCCACGATGTCGATATTAATGTGACTGAAACGTTCTTTTGGTGGTTCGTATTTCGATGTTTTCGACCTGGTATGGCGCTGAATTTTTGAACGCTGGCATGAGATGCAGGTTCGTACAAATTTTGCACTATCTCTTCGTATATCTGGCCAAACAAAACGTTAAATTCAGCTCGTGCTGCAGCTAATTTTTCGGGGTGATTAGCGTCGGGGTCGAGAGTGCACTGGTTGGCCAGTTGTTTCAATTCGATGGAAAATTGTTGACTTCGTAGTCGTACCGTATGGTTTAATTTTTAAAATATCGGCAAAATCACGCAATATATCATAAAATGGGTTAAATGTTTTAATTTCAGCGGCGCTCAGATGAGAAAATGTCGTCGAAGGCAGATGGTTGCCAGTCGTAGGGTCGGACGTTGTTTGTCGAAGTATCGCAAACCAAATCAAGCTTAGAGTGTGCTGTATTTTTGTTGTGCGGTCGATAATCTCTTTGAAACGTTAAATTCAGCTCGTGCTGCAGCTAATTTGGTCACTCGAGATTCCAGACGCCATGAACCAAAAATCCATGGTCGCAAACCATGATTCGATGTTCGAACTGACCATTTTGTGGCAATGGAAGACGCGCGTACACTGCTGATACGTTGGCGGCGACGGGGAATCGGGGTCGTTGATGAGGCATTTAATTTGCCGTTGCTGTGTCGGAAAATGTTGGCTTCTCGTTGTCGCTCACATCAGTCATTTTTCCAAAATGTGGTGCGTACCGTTATGACCGTTAGTCAATGCACTCGTATACGTGCAAACGCAATTTCGTTTATGATTAGCAAAAAAATATTTTTGCCAAGATCACGTCGGGGTCACCAATTTGGTAATTTGCGGTTAATTACCAATTAAAAAAACGATTTTATTTAATGCAACACTACGGTCAAATATTATTTAATTTTATTTAAATTTAAAGTTTAAAAAAGCTAATTTAATTTAGGATGGCTTCGGATTTTATGGATCTTATGTTGGTCAGGAACGTCTGCAGCCGATCAGGATTTTTGTCAAAGAGGCCGGAAACAATGGCGGCATGTCTTTTTATCTCGCTGACATTGACAGCTCCTAAGTGCGTGTTTACACGACGGGTGACAGATAACGATGTTGGCAACGCTAAACATAGGGTGCCACATACCTTTAATTTAGTGTATATATTTTGTAATATTTATGGAAAAATAATTAAAAATATAAGAATATATTGAAAAATTTAAGTGTCCCTATTATTTTTCCAGGCCTTTATTTTACATTTTTTTAAGAATTTGGCAGAGCTGGTCAAATATTTTTATTTTATTAGTTAAAGTATTTGAATACCTTTAATTTAGTGTATATATTTTGTAATATTTATGGAAAAATAATTAAAAATATAAGAATATATTGAAAAATTTAAGTGTCCCTATTATTTTTCCAGGCCTTTATTTTACATTTTTTTAAGAATTTGGCAGAGCTGGTCAAATATTTTTATTTTATTAGTCAAACTATTTGAATACCTTTAATTTAGTGTATATATTTTGTAATATTTATTGAAAAATAATTAAAAATATAAGAATATATTGAAAAATTTAAGTCTCCCTATTATTTTTCCAGGCCTTTATTTTACATTTTTTTTAAGAATTTGGCAGAGCTGGTCAAATATTTTTATTTTATTAGTTAAAGTATTTGAATACCTTTAATTTAGTGTATATATTTTGTAATATTTATGGAAAAATAATTAAAAATATAAGAATATATTGAAAAATTTAAGTGTCCCTATTATTTTTCCAGGCCTTTATTTTACATTTTTTTAAGAATTTGGCAAAGCTGGTCAAATATTTTTATTTTATTAGTTAAAGTATTTGAATACCTTTAATTTAGTGTATATATTTTGTAATATTTATGGAAAAATAATTAAAAATATAAGAATATATTGAAAAATTTAAGTGTCCCTATTATTTTTCCAGGCCTTTATTTTTCATATTTTTTGAGAATTTGGCAGAGCTGGTCAAATATTTTTATTTTATTAGTCAAACTATTTGAATACCTTTAATTTAGTGTATATATTTTGTAATATTTATTGAAAAATAATTAAAAATATAAGAATATATTGAAAAATTTAAGTGTCCCTATTATTTTTCCAGGCCTTTATTTTACACTTTTTTTAAGAATTTGGAAGAGCTGCTCAAATATTTTTATTTTATTAGTCAAACTATTTGAATACCTTTAATTTAGTGTATATATTTTGTAATATTTATTGAAAAATAATTAAAAATATAAGAATATATTGAAAAATTTAAGTGTCCCTATTATTTTTCCAGGCCTTTATTTTACACTTTTTTTAAGAATTTGGAAGAGCTATTGAAATATTTTTATTTTATTAGTTAAACTATTTGAATATCTTTAATTTAGTGTATATATTTTGTAGTATTTATGGAAAAATAATTAAAAATATAAGAATATATTGAAAAATTTAAGTGTCCCTATTATTTTTCCAGGCCTTTATTTTACATTTTTTTTAAGAATTTGGAAGAGCTATTGAAATATTTTTATTTTATTAGTTAAACTATTTGAATACCTTTAATTTAGTGTATATATTTTGTAGTATTTATGGAAAAATAATTAAAAATATAAGAATATATTGAAAAATTTAAGTGTCCCTATTATTTTTCCAGGCCTTTATTTTACATTTTTTTTAAGAATTTGGCAGAGCTGGTCAAATATTTTTATTTTATTAGTTAAACTATTTGAATACCTTTAATTTAGTGTATATATTTTGTAATATTTATGGAAAAATAATTAAAAATATAAGAATATATTGAAAAATTTAAGTGTCCCTATTATTTTTCCAGGCCTTTATTTTACATTTTTTTTAAGAATTTGGCAGAGCTGGTCAAATATTTTTATTTTATTAGTTAAAGTATTTGAATACCTTTAATTTAGTGTATATATTTTGTAATATTTATTGAAAAATAATTAAAAATATAAGAATATATTGAAAAATTTAAGTGTCCCTATTATTTTTCCAGGCCTTTATTTTACATTTTTTTTAAGAATTTGGCAGAGCTGGTCAAATATTTTTATTTTATTAGTTAAAGTATTTGAATACCTTTAATTTAGTGTATATATTTTGTAATATTTATGGAAAAATAATTAAAAATATAAGAATATATTGAAAAATTTAAGTGTCCCTATTATTTTTCCAGGCCTTTATTTTACATTTTTTTAAGAATTTGGCAAAGCTGGTCAAATATTTTTATTTTATTAGTTAAAGTATTTGAATACCTTTAATTTAGTGTATATATTTTGTAATATTTATTGAAAAATAATTAAAAATATAAGAATATATTGAAAAATTTAAGTGTCCCTATTATTTTTCCAGGCCTTTATTTTACATTTTTTTTTAAGAATTTGGCAGAGCTGGTCAAATATTTTTATTTTATTAGTTAAACTATTTGAATACCTTTAATTTAGTGAATATATTTTGTAATATTTATGGAAAAATAATTAAAAATATAAGAATATATTGAAAAATTTAAGTGTCCCTATTATTTTTCCAGGCCTTTATTTGACATTTTTTTTAAGAATTTGGCAGAGCTGGTCAAATATTTTTATTTTATTAGTTAAACTATTTGAATACCTTTAATTTAGTGTATATATTTTGTAATATTTATGGAAAAATAATTAAAAATATAAGAATATATTGAAAAATTTAAGTGTCCCTATTATTTTTCCAGGCCTTTATTTTACACTTTTTTTAAGAATTTGGAAGAGCTATTGAAATATTTTTATTTTATTAGTTAAAGTATTTGAATACCTTTAATTTAGTGTATATATTTTGTAATATTTATTGAAAAATAATTAAAAATATAAGAATATATTGAAAAATTTAAGTGTCCCTATTATTTTTCCAGGCCTTTATTTTACATTTTTTTTAAGAATTTGGCAGAGCTGGTCAAATATTTTTATTTTATTAGTTAAACTATTTGAATACCTTTAATTTAGTGTATATATTTTGTAATATTTATGGAAAACTAATTAAAAATATAAGAATATATTGAAAAATTTAAGTGTCCCTATTATTTTTCCAGGCCGTTATTTTACATTTTTTTTAAGAATTTGGCAAAGCTGGTCAAATATTTTTATTTTATTAGTTAAAGTATTTGAATACCTTTAATTTAGTGTATATATTTTGTAATATTTATGGAAAAATAATTAAAAATATAAGAATATATTGAAAAATTTAAGTGTCCCTATTATTTTTCCAGGGGTTTATTTTACATTTTTTTTAAGAATTTGGCAGAGCTGGTCAAATATTTTTATTTTATTAGTTAAAGTATTTGAATACCTTTAATTTAGTGTATATATTTTGTAATATTTATTGAAAAATAATTAAAAATATAAGAATATATTGAAAAATTTAAGTGTCCCTATTATTTTTCCAGGCCTTTATTTTACATTTTTTTTAAGAATTTGGCAAAGCTGGTCAAATATTTTTATTTTATTAGTTAAAGTATTTGAATACCTTTAATTTAGTGTATATATTTTGTAATATTTATTGAAAAATAATTAAAAATATAAGAATATATTGAAAAATTTAAGTGTCCCTATTATTTTTCCAGGCCTTTATTTTACATTTTTTTAAGAATTTGGCAGAGCTGGTCAAATATTTTTATTTTATTAGTTAAACTATTTGAATACCTTTAATTTAGTGTATATATTTTGTAATATTTATGGAAAAATAATTAAAAATATAAGAATATATTGAAAAATTTAAGTGTCCCTATTATTTTTCCAGGCCGTTATTTTACATTTTTTTTAAGAATTTGGCAGAGCTGGTCAAATATTTTTATTTTATTAGTTAAACTATTTGAATACCTTTAATTTAGTGTATATATTTTGTAATATTTATGGAAAAATAATTAAAAATATAAGAATATATTGAAAAATTTAAGTGTCCCTATTATTTTTCCAGGCCTTTATTTTACATTTTTTTTAAGAATTTGGCAGAGCTGGTCAAATATTTTTATTTTATTAGTTAAACTATTTGAATACCTTTAATTTAGTGTATATATTTTGTAATATTTATGGAAAAATAATTAAAAATATAAGAATATATTGAAAAATTTAAGTGTCCCTATTATTTTTCCAGGCCTTTATTTTACATTTTTTTTAAGAATTTGGCAGAGCTGGTCAAATATTTTTATTTTATTAGTTAAAGTATTTGAATACCTTTAATTTAGTGTATATATTTTGTAATATTTATGGAAAAATAATTAAAAATATAAGAATATATTGAAAAATTTAAGTGTCCCTATTATTTTTCCAGGCCTTTATTTTACATTTTTTTTAAGAATTTGGAAGAGCTATTGAAATATTTTTATTTTATTAGTTAAACTATTTGAATACCTTTAATTTAGTGTATATATTTTGTAGTATTTATGGAAAAATAATTAAAAATATAAGAATATATTGAAAAATTTAAGTGTCCCTATTATTTTTCCAGGCCTTTATTTTACATTTTTTTTAAGAATTTGGCAGAGCTGGTCAAATATTTTTATTTTATTAGTTAAACTATTTGAATACCTTTAATTTAGTGTATATATTTTGTAATATTTATTGAAAAATAATTAAAAATATAAGAATATATTGAAAAATTTAAGTGTCCCTATTATTTTTCCAGGCCTTTATTTTACACTTTTTTTAAGAATTTGGAAGAGCTATTGAAATATTTTTATTTTATTAGTTAAACTATTTGAATACCTTTAATTTAGTGTATATATTTTGTAGTATTTATGGAAAAATAATTAAAAATATAAGAATATATTGAAAAATTTAAGTGTCCCTATTATTTTTCCAGGCCTTTATTTTACATTTTTTTTAAGAATTTGGCAGAGCTGGTCAAATATTTTTATTTTATTAGTTAAACTATTTGAATACCTTTAATTTAGTGTATATATTTTGTAATATTTATTGAAAAATAATTAAAAATATAAGAATATATTGAAAAATTTAAGTGTCCCTATTATTTTTCCAGGCCTTTATTTTACATTTTTTTTAAGAATTTGGCAGAGCTGGTCAAATATTTTTATTTTATTAGTTAAAGTATTTGAATACCTTTAATTTAGTGTATATATTTTGTAATATTTATGGAAAAATAATTAAAAATATAAGAATATATTGAAAAATTTAAGTGTCCCTATTATTTTTCCGGGCCTTTATTTTACATTTTTTTAAGAATTTGGAAGAGCTATTGAAATATTTTTATTTTATTAGTTAAACTATTTGAATACCTTTAATTTAGTGTATATATTTTGTAATATTTATGGAAAAATAATTAAAAATATAAGAATATATTGAAAAATTTAAGTGTCTCTATTATTTTTCCAGGCCTTTATTTTACATTTTTTTTAAGAATTTGGAAGAGCTATTGAAATATTTTTATTTTATTAGTTAAACTATTTGAATACCTTTAATTTAGTGTATATATTTTGTAGTATTTATGGAAAAATAATTAAAAATATAAGAATATATTGAAAAATTTAAGTGTCTCTATTATTTTTCCAGGCCTTTATTTTACATTTTTTTTAAGAATTTGGCAGAGCTGGTCAAATATTTTTATTTTATTAGTTAAACTATTTGAATACCTTTAATTTAGTGTATATATTTTGTAATATTTATGGAAAAATAATTAAAAATATAAGAATATATTGAAAAATTTAAGTGTCCCTATTATTTTTCCAGGCCTTTATTTTACATTTTTTTTAAGAATTTGGCAGAGCTGGTCAAATATTTTTATTTTATTAGTTAGAGTATTTGAATACCTTTAATTTAGTGTATATATTTTGTAATATTTATGGAAAAATAATTAAAAATATAAGAATATATTGAAAAATTTAAGTGTCCCTATTATTTTTCCAGGCCTTTATTTTACATTTTTTTTAAGAATTTGGCAGAGCTGGTCAAATATTTTTATTTTATTAGTTAAACTATTTGAATACCTTTGGTAATTTGCGGTTAATTACCAATTAAAAAAACGATTTTATTTAATGCAACACTACGGTCAAATATTATTTAATTTTATTTAAATTTAAAGTTTAAAAAAGCTAATTTAATTTAGGATGGCTTCGGATTTTATGGATCTTATGTTGGTTAGGAACGTCTGCAGCCGATCAGGATATTTGTCAAAGAGGCCGGAAACAATGGCGGCATGTCTTTTTATCTCGCTGACATTGACAGCTCCTAAGTGCGTGTTTACACGACGGGTGACAGATAACGATGTTGGCAACGCTAAACATAGGGTGCCACATTACTCCCCGGCTAGATGAAAGCTACCGGAATCTTACTGGAAGATTAACACGTCTGCCGCATCTGGTAGATTTCGGCGATACCCTTGAAGAATTATGCCTTATTATTCCTTTTTGCAAAGGAATAGCTTGAGTTGATATTGGGTCATGGTAGGGTTGAGGTACTTGGGCATCGGTGTCGACGTCGTTATGATCAGGTTGTATAACTTGTGATTTTTCATGGCATTGATTTTCTTGTAGGAAGATGTTTTCGTCTGGGTACTCGATAAAGGCTGGCTTGAGTCTGTCGATGTTTATATTTACGTATCGGTTGCCATTTTGTATCGTAAAATATTTCGTACTCTTTCGAATAATTCTAAATGGGCCATCATATGGGTGAGTGAGTGATGGCCGTATTGTATCATTTCTTACAAAAACGTGAGATGATGAATTTAAAGAAGGACTGACAAAGGCTTTTGGTGTTGTATGATGCGATGTGTTTGTTGGTCTAAGCTTCTGCATTGCCAATCGAAATTGTGAAACAACCTCACTGGTTGGTACTGTTGCCTTGGTATTGGTGAAAAATTCTCCGGGAATTCTTAAATTTGTATCATACACAAGCTCTGCGGGGGTTGCGTTGATATCCGGTTTAAAAACGACACGTAGTCCAAGCAAAATAGATGGGAGACTGTGAACCCATTTTGCAGGATCGTTGCAAAGGATGGCAGCTTTGAACACACGATGCCATCTCTCTATTAAACCGTTGCATTCGGGGTGATAAGGCGTTGTACGAAGATGGGAGGCGCCAATCAGCGATGTAAGTTCAGTAAAAATTGATGATTCAAACTGCCTTCCTCTGTCGGATGTAATTTTCGCAGGTACACCAAACCTTGCTATCCAGTTATGCAGGATTGCTTTCGCAACAGTTTCAGCGGTCATATCTGGCATAGGTATAGCCTCAGGCCATCGTGTAAAACGGTCTATAATGGTCAAGCAATATCTATGACCATCGCAAACAGGAAAAGGGCCCACGATGTCGATATTAATGTGACTGAAACGTTCTTTTGGTGGTTCGTATTTCGATGTTTTCGACCTGGTATGGCGCTGAATTTTTGAACGCTGGCATGAGATGCAGGTTCGTACAAATTTTGCACTATCTCTTCGTATATCTGGCCAAACAAAACGTTAAATTCAGCTCGTGCTGCAGCTAATTTTTCGGGTGATTAGCGTCGGGGTCGAGAGTGCACTGGTTGGCCAGTTGTTTCAATTCGATGGAAAATTGTTGACTTCGTAGTCGTACCGTATGGTTTAATTTTTAAAATATCGGCAAAATCACGCAATATATCATAAAATGGGTTAAATGTTTTAATTTCAGCGGCGCTCAGATGAGAAAATGTCGTCGAAGGCAGATGGTTGCCAGTCGTAGGGTCGGACGTTGTTTGTCGAAGTATCGCAAACCAAATCAAGCTTAGAGTGTGCTGTATTTTTGTTGTGCGGTCGATAATCTCTTTGAAACGTTAAATTCAGCTCGTGCTGCAGCTAATTTGGTCACTCGAGATTCCAGACGCCATGAACCAAAAATCCATGGTCGCAAACCATGATTCGATGTTCGAACTGACCATTTGTGGCAATGGAAGACGCGCGTACACTGCTGATACGTTGGCGGCGACGGGGAATCGGGTCGTTGATGAGGCATTTAATTTGCCGTTGCTGTGTCGGAAAATGTTGGCTTCTCGTTGTCGCTCACATCAGTCATTTTTCCAAAATGTGGTGCGTACCGTTATGACCGTTAGTCAATGCACTCGTATACGTGCAAACGCAATTTCGTTTATGATTAGCAAAAAAATATTTTTGCCAAGATCACGTCGGGGTCACCAATTTGGTAATTTGCGGTTAATTACCAATTAAAAAAACGATTTTATTTAATGCAACACTACGGTCAAATATTATTTAATTTTATTTAAATTTAAAGTTTAAAAAAGCTAATTTAATTTAGGATGGCTTCGGATTTTATGGATCTTATGTTGGTCAGGAACGTCTGCAGCCGATCAGGATTTTTGTCAAAGAGGCCGGAAACAATGGCGGCATGTCTTTTTATCTCGCTGACATTGACAGCTCCTAAGTGCGTGTTTACACGACGGGTGACAGATAACGATGTTGGCAACGCTAAACATAGGGTGCCACATACCTTTAATTTAGTGTATATATTTTCTAATATTTATGGAAAAATAATTAAAAATATAAGAATATATTGAAAAATTTAAGTGTCCCTATTATTTTTCCAGGCCTTTATTTTACATTTTTTTAAGAATTTGGCAGAGCTGGTCAAATATTTTTATTTTATTAGTTAGAGTATTTGAATACCTTTAATTTAGTGTATATATTTTGTAATATTTATGGAAAAATAATTAAAAATATAAGAATATATTGAAAAATTTAAGTGTCCCTATTATTTTTCCAGGCCTTTATTTTACATTTTTTTTAAGAATTTGGCAGAGCTGGTCAAATATTTTTATTTTATTAGTCAAACTATTTGAATACCTTTAATTTAGTGTATATATTTTGTAATATTTATTGAAAAATAATTAAAAATATAAGAATATATTGAAAAATTTAAGTCTCCCTATTATTTTTCCAGGCCTTTATTTTACATTTTTTTTAAGAATTTGGCAGAGCTGGTCAAATATTTTTATTTTATTAGTTAAAGTATTTGAATACCTTTAATTTAGTGTATATATTTTGTAATATTTATGGAAAAATAATTAAAAATATAAGAATATATTGAAAAATTTAAGTGTCCCTATTATTTTTCCAGGCCTTTATTTTACATTTTTTTAAGAATTTGGCAAAGCTGGTCAAATATTTTTATTTTATTAGTTAAAGTATTTGAATACCTTTAATTTAGTGTATATATTTTGTAATATTTATGGAAAAATAATTAAAAATATAAGAATATATTGAAAAATTTAAGTGTCCCTATTATTTTTCCAGGCCTTTATTTTACATTTTTTTTAAGAATTTGGCAGAGCTGGTCAAATATTTTTATTTTATTAGTCAAACTATTTGAATACCTTTAATTTAGTGTATATATTTTGTAATATTTATTGAAAAATAATTAAAAATATAAGAATATATTGAAAAATTTAAGTGTCCCTATTATTTTTCCAGGCCTTTATTTTACACTTTTTTTAAGAATTTGGAAGAGCTGGTCAAATATTTTTATTTTATTAGTCAAACTATTTGAATACCTTTAATTTAGTGTATATATTTTGTAATATTTATTGAAAAATAATTAAAAATATAAGAATATATTGAAAAATTTAAGTGTCCCTATTATTTTTCCAGGCCTTTATTTTACACTTTTTTTAAGAATTTGGAAGAGCTATTGAAATATTTTTATTTTATTAGTTAAACTATTTGAATACCTTTAATTTAGTGTATATATTTTGTAGTATTTATGGAAAAATAATTAAAAATATAAGAATATATTGAAAAATTTAAGTGTCCCTATTATTTTTCCAGGCCTTTATTTTACATTTTTTTTAAGAATTTGGAAGAGCTATTGAAATATTTTTATTTTATTAGTTAAACTATTTGAATACCTTTAATTTAGTGTATATATTTTGTAGTATTTATGGAAAAATAATTAAAAATATAAGAATATATTGAAAAATTTAAGTGTCCCTATTATTTTTCCAGGCCTTTATTTTACATTTTTTTTAAGAATTTGGCAGAGCTGGTCAAATATTTTTATTTTATTAGTTAAACTATTTGAATACCTTTAATTTAGTGTATATATTTTGTAATATTTATGGAAAAATAATTAAAAATATAAGAATATATTGAAAAATTTAAGTGTCCCTATTATTTTTCCAGGCCTTTATTTTACATTTTTTTTAAGAATTTGGCAGAGCTGGTCAAATATTTTTATTTTATTAGTTAAAGTATTTGAATACCTTTAATTTAGTGTATATATTTTGTAATATTTATTGAAAAATAATTAAAAATATAAGAATATATTGAAAAATTTAAGTGTCCCTATTATTTTTCCAGGCCTTTATTTTACATTTTTTTTAAGAATTTGGCAGAGCTGGTCAAATATTTTTATTTTATTAGTTAAAGTATTTGAATACCTTTAATTTAGTGTATATATTTTGTAATATTTATGGAAAAATAATTAAAAATATAAGAATATATTGAAAAATTTAAGTGTCCCTATTATTTTTCCAGGCCTTTATTTTACATTTTTTTAAGAATTTGGCAAAGCTGGTCAAATATTTTTATTTTATTAGTTAAAGTATTTGAATACCTTTAATTTAGTGTATATATTTTGTAATATTTATTGAAAAATAATTAAAAATATAAGAATATATTGAAAAATTTAAGTGTCCCTATTATTTTTCCAGGCCTTTATTTTACATTTTTTTTTAAGAATTTGGCAGAGCTGGTCAAATATTTTTATTTTATTAGTTAAACTATTTGAATACCTTTAATTTAGTGAATATATTTTGTAATATTTATGGAAAAATAATTAAAAATATAAGAATATATTGAAAAATTTAAGTGTCCCTATTATTTTTCCAGGCCTTTATTTGACATTTTTTTTAAGAATTTGGCAGAGCTGGTCAAATATTTTTATTTTATTAGTTAAACTATTTGAATACCTTTAATTTAGTGTATATATTTTGTAATATTTATGGAAAAATAATTAAAAATATAAGAATATATTGAAAAATTTAAGTGTCCCTATTATTTTTCCAGGCCTTTATTTTACACTTTTTTTAAGAATTTGGAAGAGCTATTGAAATATTTTTATTTTATTAGTTAAAGTATTTGAATACCTTTAATTTAGTGTATATATTTTGTAATATTTATTGAAAAATAATTAAAAATATAAGAATATATTGAAAAATTTAAGTGTCCCTATTATTTTTCCAGGCCTTTATTTTACATTTTTTTTAAGAATTTGGCAGAGCTGGTCAAATATTTTTATTTTATTAGTTAAACTATTTGAATACCTTTAATTTAGTGTATATATTTTGTAATATTTATGGAAAAATAATTAAAAATATAAGAATATATTGAAAAATTTAAGTGTCCCTATTATTTTTCCAGGCCTTTATTTTACATTTTTTTTAAGAATTTGGCAGAGCTGGTCAAATATTTTTATTTTATTAGTTAAACTATTTGAATACCTTTAATTTAGTGTATATATTTTGTAATATTTATGGAAAACTAATTAAAAATATAAGAATATATTGAAAAATTTAAGTGTCCCTATTATTTTTCCAGGCCGTTATTTTACATTTTTTTTAAGAATTTGGCAAAGCTGGTCAAATATTTTTATTTTATTAGTTAAAGTATTTGAATACCTTTAATTTAGTGTATATATTTTGTAATATTTATGGAAAAATAATTAAAAATATAAGAATATATTGAAAAATTTAAGTGTCCCTATTATTTTTCCAGGGGTTTATTTTACATTTTTTTTAAGAATTTGGCAGAGCTGGTCAAATATTTTTATTTTATTAGTTAAAGTATTTGAATACCTTTAATTTAGTGTATATATTTTGTAATATTTATTGAAAAATAATTAAAAATATAAGAATATATTGAAAAATTTAAGTGTCCCTATTATTTTTCCAGGCCTTTATTTTACATTTTTTTAAGAATTTGGCAGAGCTGGTCAAATATTTTTATTTTATTAGTTAAACTATTTGAATACCTTTAATTTAGTGTATATATTTTGTAATATTTATGGAAAAATAATTAAAAATATAAGAATATATTGAAAAATTTAAGTGTCCCTATTATTTTTCCAGGCCGTTATTTTACATTTTTTTTAAGAATTTGGCAGAGCTGGTCAAATATTTTTATTTTATTAGTTAAAGTATTTGAATACCTTTAATTTAGTGTATATATTTTGTAATATTTATTGAAAAATAATTAAAAATATAAGAATATATTGAAAAATTTAAGTGTCCCTATTATTTTTCCAGGCCTTTATTTTACATTTTTTTTTAAGAATTTGGCAAAGCTGGTCAAATATTTTTATTTTATTAGTTAAAGTATTTGAATACCTTTAATTTAGTGTATATATTTTGTAATATTTATGGAAAAATAATTAAAAATATAAGAATATATTGAAAAATTTAAGTGTCCCTATTATTTTTCCAGGCCGTTATTTTACATTTTTTTTAAGAATTTGGCAAAGCTGGTCAAATATTTTTATTTTATTAGTTAAAGTATTTGAATACCTTTAATTTAGTGTATATATTTTGTAATATTTATGGAAAAATAATTAAAAATATAAGAATATATTGAAAAATTTAAGTGTCCCTATTATTTTTCCAGGCCTTTATTTTACATTTTTTTTAAGAATTTGGCAGAGCTGGTCAACTATTTTTATTTTATTAGTTAAAGTATTTGAATACCTTTAATTTAGTGTATATATTTTGTAATATTTATTGAAAAATAATTAAAAATATAAGAATATATTGAAAAATTTAAGTGTCCCTATTATTTTTCCAGGCCTTTATTTTACATTTTTTTTAAGAATTTGGCAAAGCTGGTCAAATATTTTTATTTTATTAGTTAAAGTATTTGAATACCTTTAATTTAGTGTATATATTTTGTAATATTTATGGAAAAATAATTAAAAATATAAGAATATATTGAAAAATTTAAGTGTCCCTATTATTTTTCCAGGCCTTTATTTTACATTTTTTTTAAGAATTTGGCAGAGCTGGTCAAATATTTTTATTTTATTAGTTAAAGTATTTGAATACCTTTAATTTAGTGTATATATTTTGTAATATTTATGGAAAAATAATTAAAAATATAAGAATATATTGAAAAATTTAAGTGTCCCTATTATTTTTCCAGGCCTTTATTTTACATTTTTTTTAAGAATTTGGAAAAGCTGGTCAAATATTTTTATTTTATTAGTTAAAGTATTTGAATACCTTTAATTTAGTGTATATATTTTGTAATATTTATGGAAAAATAGTTAAAAATATAAGAATATATTGAAAAATTTAAGTGTCCCTATTATTTTTCCAGGCCTTTATTTTACATTTTTTTTAAGAATTTGGCAGAGCTGGTCAAATATTTTTATTTTATTAGTTAAAGTATTTGAATACCTTTAATTTAGTGTATATATTTTGTAATATTTATGGAAAAATAATTAAAAATATAAGAATATATTGAAAAATTTAAGTGTCCCTATTATTTTTCCAGGCCTTTATTTTACATTTTTTTTAAGAATTTGGCAGAGCTGGTCAAATATTTTTATTTTATTAGTTAAAGTATTTGAATACCTTTAATTTAGTGTATATATTTTGTAATATTTATGGAAAAATAGTTAAAAATATAAGAATATATTGAAAAATTTAAGTGTCCCTATTATTTTTCCAGGCCTTTATTTTACATTTTTTTTAAGAATTTGGCAGAGCTGGTCAAATATTTTTATTTTATTAGTTAAAGTATTTGAATACCTTTAATTTAGTGTATATATTTTGTAATATTTATGGAAAAATAATTAAAAATATAAGAATATATTGAAAAATTTAAGTGTCCCTATTATTTTTCCAGGCCTTTATTTTACATTTTTTTTAAGAATTTGGCAAAGCTGGTCAAATATTTTTATTTTATTAGTTAAAGTATTTGAATACCTTTAATTTAGTGTATATATTTTGTAATATTTATTGAAAAATAATTAAAAATATAAGAATATATTGAAAAATTTAAGTGTCCCTATTATTTTTCCAGGCCTTTATTTTACATTTTTTTTAAGAATTTGGCAGAGCTGGTCAAATATTTTTATTTTATTAGTTAAACTATTTGAATACCTTTAATTTAGTGTATATATTTTGTAATATTTATTGAAAAATAATTAAAAATATAAGAATATATTGAAAAATTTAAGTGTCCCTATTATTTTTCCAGGCCTTTATTTTACATTTTTTTAAGAATTTGGCAGAGCTGGTCAAATATTTTTATTTTATTAGTTAAACTATTTGAATACCTTTAATTTAGTGTATATATTTTGTAGTATTTATGGAAAAATAATTAAAAATATAAGAATATATTGAAAAATTTAAGTGTCCCTATTATTTTTCCAGGCCTTTATTTTACATTTTTTTTAAGAATTTGGCAAAGCTGGTCAAATATTTTTATTTTATTAGTTAAAGTATTTGAATACCTTTAATTTAGTGTATATATTTTGTAATATTTATTGAAAAATAATTAAAAATATAAGAATATATTGAAAAATTTAAGTGTCCCTATTATTTTATCAGGCCTTTATTTTACATTTTTTTTAAGAATTTGGCAGAGCTGGTCAAATATTTTTATTTTATTAGTTAAAGTATTTGAATACCTTTAATTTAGTGTATATATTTTGTAATATTTATGGAAAAATAATTAAAAATATAAGAATATATTGAAAAATTTAAGTGTCCCTATTATTTTTCCAGGCCTTTATTTTACATTTTTTTTAAGAATTTGGCAGAGCTGGTCAAATATTTTTATTTTATTAGTTAAAGTATTTGAATATCTTTAATTTAGTGTATATATTTTGTAATATTTATGGAAAAATAATTAAAAATATAAGAATATATTGAAAAATTTAAGTGTCCCTATTATTTTTCCAGGCCTTTATTTTACACTTTTTTTAAGAATTTGGCAGAGCTGGTCAAATATTTTTATTTTATTAGTTAAAGTATTTGAATACCTTTAATTTAGTGTATATATTTTGTAATATTTATGGAAAAATAATTAAAAATATAAGAATATATTGAAAAATTTAAGTGTCCCTATTATTTTTCCAGGCCTTTATTTTACATTTTTTTTAAGAATTTGGCAAAGCTGGTCAAATATTTTTATTTTATTAGTTAAAGTATTTGAATACCTTTAATTTAGTGTATATATTTTGTAATATTTATTGAAAAATAATTAAAAATATAAGAATATATTGAAAAATTTAAGTGTCCCTATTATTTTTCCAGGCCTTTATTTTACATTTTTTTAAGAATTTGGCAGAGCTGGTCAAATATTTTTATTTTATTAGTCAAACTATTTGAATACCTTTAATTTAGTGTATATATTTTGTAGTATTTATGGAAAAATAATTAAAAATATAAGAATATATTGAAAAATTTAAGTGTCCCTATTATTTTTCCAGGCCTTTATTTTACATTTTTTTTAAGAATTTGGCAAAGCTGGTCAAATATTTTTATTTTATTAGTTAAAGTATTTGAATACCTTTAATTTAGTGTATATATTTTGTAATATTTATTGAAAAATAATTAAAAATATAAGAATATATTGAAATATTTAAGTGTCCCTATTATTTTATCAGGCCTTTATTTTACATTTTTTTTAAGAATTTGGCAGAGCTGGTCAAATATTTTTATTTTATTAGTTAAAGTATTTGAATACCTTTAATTTAGTGTATATATTTTGTAATATTTATGGAAAAATAATTAAAAATATAAGAATATATTGAAAAATTTAAGTGTCCCTATTATTTTTCCAGGCCTTTATTTTACATTTTTTTTAAGAATTTGGCAAAGCTGGTCAAATATTTTTATTTTATTAGTTAAAGTATTTGAATACCTTTAATTTAGTGTATATATTTTGTAATATTTATGGAAAAATAATTAAAAATATAAGAATATATTGAAAAATTTAAGTGTCCCTATTATTTTTCCAGGCCTTTATTTTACATTTTTTTAAGAATTTGGCAGAGCTGGTCAAATATTTTTATTTTATTAGTCAAACTATTTGAATACCTTTAATTTAGTGTATATATTTTGTAGTATTTATGGAAAAATAATTAAAAATATAAGAATATATTGAAAAATTTAAGTGTCCCTATTATTTTTCCAGGCCTTTATTTTACATTTTTTTTAAGAATTTGGCAAAGCTGGTCAAATATTTTTATTTTATTAGTTAAAGTATTTGAATACCTTTAATTTAGTGTATATATTTTGTAATATTTATTGAAAAATAATTAAAAATATAAGAATATATTGAAAAATTTAAGTGTCCCTATTATTTTATCAGGCCTTTATTTTACATTTTTTTTAAGAATTTGGCAGAGCTGGTCAAATATTTTTATTTTATTAGTTAAAGTATTTGAATACCTTTAATTTAGTGTATATATTTTGTAATATTTATGGAAAAATAATTAAAAATATAAGAATATATTGAAAAATTTAAGTGTCCCTATTATTTTTCCAGGCCTTTATTTTACATTTTTTTTAAGAATTTGGCAGAGCTGGTCAAATATTTTTATTTTATTAGTTAAAGTATTTGAATATCTTTAATTTAGTGTATATATTTTGTAATATTTATGGAAAAATAATTAAAAATATAAGAATATATTGAAAAATTTAAGTGTCCCTATTATTTTTCCAGGCCTTTATTTTACACTTTTTTTAAGAATTTGGCAGAGCTGGTCAAATATTTTTATTTTATTAGTTAAAGTATTTGAATACCTTTAATTTAGTGTATATATTTTGTAATATTTATTGAAAAATAATTAAAAATATAAGAATATATTGAAAAATTTAAGTGTCCCTATTATTTTTCCAGGCCTTTATTTTACATTTTTTTTTAAGAATTTGGCAAAACTGGTCAAATATTTTTATTTTATTAGTTAAAGTATTTGAATACCTTTAATTTAGTGTATATATTTTGTAATATTTATTGAAAAATAATTAAAAATATAAGAATATATTGAAAAATTTAAGTGTCCCTATTATTTTTCCAGGCCTTTATTTTACATTTTTTTTAAGAATTTGGCAGAGCTGGTCAAATATTTTTATTTTATTAGTCAAACTATTTGAATACCTTTAATTTAGTGTATATATTTTGTAATATTTACTGAAAAATAATTAAAAATATAAGAATATATTGAAAAATTTAAGTGTCCCTATTATTTTTCCAGGCCTTTATTTTACACTTTTTTTAAGAATTTGGAAGAGCTATTGAAATATTTTTATTTTATTAGTTAAACTATTTGAATACCTTTAATTTAGTGTATATATTTGGTAGTATTTATGGAAAAATAATTAAAAATATAAGAATATATTGAAAAATTTAAGTGTCCCTATTATTTTTCCAGGCCTTTATTTTACATTCTTTTTAAGAATTTGGCAGAGCTGGTCAAATATTTTTATTTTATTAGTTAAACTATTTGAATACCTTTAATATAGTGTATATATATTGTAATATTTATGGAAAAATAATTAAAAATATAAGAATATATTAAAAAATTTAAGTGTCCCTATTATTTTTCCAGGCCGTTATTTTACATTTTTTTTAAGAATTTGGCAAAGCTGGTCAAATATTTTTATTTTATTAGTTAAAGTATTTGAATACCTTTAATTTAGTGTATATATTTTGTAATATTTATGGAAAAATAATTAAAAATATAAGAATATATTGAAAAATTTAAGTGTCCCTATTATTTTTCCAGGCCTTTATTTTACATTTTTTTTAAGAATTTGGCAAAGCGGGTCAAATATTTTTATTTTATTAGTTAAAGTATTTGAATACCTTTAATTTAGTGTATATGTTTTGTAATATTTATTGAAAAATAATTAAAAATATAAGAATATATTGAAAAATTAAGTGTCCCTATTATTTTTCCAGGCCTTTATTTTACATTTTTTTTAAGAATTTGGCAGAGCTGGTCAAATATTTTTATTTTATTAGTTAAACTATTTGAATACCTTTAATTTAGTGTATATATTTTGTAATATTTATGGAAAAATAATTAAAAATATAAGAATATATTGAAAAATTTAAGTGTCCCTATTATTTTTCCAGGCCTTTATTTTACATTTTTTTTAAGAATTTGGCAAAGCGGGTCAAATATTTTTATTTTATTAGTTAAAGTATTTGAATACCTTTAATTTAGTGTATATGTTTTGTAATATTTATTGAAAAATAATTAAAAATATAAGAATATATTGAAAAATTAAGTGTCCCTATTATTTTTCCAGGCCTTTATTTTACATTTTTTTTAAGAATTTGGCAGAGCTGGTCAAATATTTTTATTTTATTAGTTAAACTATTTGACTACCTTTAATTTAGTGTATATATTTTGTAATATTTATTGAAAAATAATTAAAAATATAAGAATATATTGAAAAATTTAAGTGTCCCTATTATTTTTCCAGGCCTTTATTTTACATTTTTTTTAAGAATTTGGCAAAGCTGGTCAAATATTTTTATTTTATTAGTTAAAGTATTTGAATACCTTTAATTTAGTGTATATATTTTGTAATATTTATTGAAAAATAATTAAAAATATAAGAATATATTGAAAAATTTAAGTGTCCCTATTATTTTTCCAGGCCTTTATTTTACATTTTTTTTAAGAATTTGGCAAAGCTGGTCAAATATTTTTATTTTATTAGTTAAAGTATTTGAATACCTTTAATTTAGTGTATATATTTTGTAATATTTATTGAAAAATAATTAAAAATATAAGAATATATTGAAAAATTTAAGTGTCCCTATTATTTTTCCAGGCCTTTATTTTACATTTTTTTTAAGAATTTGGCAGAGCTGGTCAAATATTTTTATTTTATTAGTTAAAGTATTTGAATACCTTTAATTTAGTGTATATATTTTGTAATATTTATTGAAAAATAATTAAAAATATAAGAATATATTGAAAAATTTAAGTGTCCCTATTATTTTTCCAGGCCTTTATTTTACACTTTTTTTAAGAATTTGGAAGAGCTATTAAAATATTTTTATTTTATTAGTTAAACTATTTGAATACCTTTAATTTAGTGTATATATTTTGTAATATTTATGGAAAAATAATTAAAAATATAAGAATATATTGAAAAATTTAAGTGTCCCTATTATTTTTCCAGGCCTTTATTTTACATTTTTTTTAAGAATTTGGCAGAGCTGGTCAAATATTTTTATTTTATTAGTTAAACTATTTGAATACCTTTAATTTAGTGTATATATTTTGTAATATTTATGGAAAAATAATTAAAAATATAAGAATATATTGAAAAATTTAAGTGTCCCTATTATTTTTCCAGGCCGTTATTTTACATTTTTTTTAAGAATTTGGCAGAGCTGGTCAAATATTTTTATTTTATTAGTTAAAGTATTTGAATACCTTTAATTTAGTGTATATATTTTGTAATATTTATTGAAAAATAATTAAAAATATAAGAATATATTGAAAAATTTAAGTGTCCCTATTATTTTTCCAGGCCTTTATTTTACATTTTTTTTAAGAATTTGGCAGAGCTGGTCAAATATTTTTATTTTATTAGTTAAACTATTTGAATACCTTTAATTTAGTGTATATATTTTGTAATATTTATTGAAAAATAATTAAAAATATAAGAATATATTGAAAAATTTAAGTGTCCCTATTATTTTTCCAGGCCGTTATTTTACATTTTTTTTAAGAATTTGGCAGAGCTGGTCAAATATTTTTATTTTATTAGTTAAACTATTTGAATACCTTTAATTTAGTGTATATATTTTGTAATATTTACTGAAAAATAATTAAAAATATAAGAATATATTGAAAAATTTAAGTGTCCCTATTATTTTTCCAGGCCTTTATTTTACACTTTTTTTAAGAATTTGGAAGAGCTATTGAAATATTTTTATTTTATTAGTTAAACTATTTGAATACCTTTAATTTAGTGTATATATTTTGTAGTATTTATGGAAAAATAATTAAAAATATAAGAATATATTGAAAAATTTAAGTGTCCCTATTAATTTTCCAGGCCTTTATTTTACATTTTTTTTAAGAATTTGGCAGAGCTGGTCAAATATTTTTATTTTATTAGTTAAACTATTTGAATACCTTTAATTTAGTGTATATATTTTGTAATATTTATGGAAAAATAATTTAAAATATAAGAATATATTGAAAAATTTAAGTGTCCCTATTATTTTTCCAGGCCTTTATTTTACATTTTTTTTAAGAATTTGGCAGAGCTGGTCAAATATTTTTATTTTATTAGTTAAACTATTTGAATACCTTTAATTTAGTGTATATATTTTGTAATATTTATGGAAAAATAATTAAAAATATAAGAATATATTGAAAAATTTAAGTGTCCCTATTATTTTTCCAGGCCTTTATTTTACATTTTTCTTAAGAATTTGGCAAAGCTGGTCAAATATTTTTATTTTATTAGTTAAAGTATTTGAATACCTTTAATTTAGTGTATATATTTTGTAATATTTATTGAAAAATAATTAAAAATATAAGAATATATTGAAAAATTAAGTGTCCCTATTATTTTTCCAGGCCTTTATTTTACATTTTTTTTAAGAATTTGGCAGAGCTGGTCAAATATTTTTATTTTATTAGTTAAACTATTTGAATACCTTTAATTTAGTGTATATATTTTGTAATATTTATGGAAAAATAATTAAAAATATAAGAATATATTGAAAAATTTAAGTGTCCCTATTATTTTTCCAGGCCTTTATTTTACATTTTTTTTAAGAATTTGGCAGAGCTGGTCAAATATTTTTATTTTATTAGTTAAACTATTTGAATACCTTTAATTTAGTGTATATATTTTGTAATATTTATTGAAAAATAATTAAAAATATAAGAATATATTGAAAAATTTAAGTGTCCCTATTATTTTTTCAGGCCTTTATTTTACATTTTTTTTAAGAATTTGGCAGAGCTGGTCAAATATTTTTATTTTATTAGTTAAAGTATTTGAATACCTTTAATTTAGTGTATATATTTTGTAATATTTATGGAAAAATAATTAAAAATATAAGAATATATTGAAAAATTTAAGTGTCCCTATTATTTTTCCAGGCCTTTATTTTACATTTTTTTTAAGAATTTGGCAAAGCTGGTCAAATATTTTTATTTTATTAGTTAAAGTATTTGAATACCTTTAATTTAGTGTATATATTTTGTAATATTTATTGAAAAATAATTAAAAATATAAGAATATATTGAAAAATTTAAGTGTCCCTATTATTTTTCCAGGCCTTTATTTTACATTTTTTTTAAGAATTTGGCAAAGCTGGTCAAATATTTTTATTTTATTAGTTAAACTATTTGACTACCTTTAATTTAGTGTATATATTTTGTAATATTTATGGAAAAATAATTAAAAATATAAGAATATATTGAAAAATTTAAGTGTCCCTATTATTTTTCCAGGCCTGGTCAAATATTTTTATTTTATTAGTTAAAGTATTTGAATACCTTTAATTTAGTGTATATATTTTGTAATATTTATTGAAAAATAATTAAAAATATAAGAATATATTGAAAAATTTAAGTGTCCCTATTATTTTTCCAGGCCTTTATTTTAAATTTTTTTTAAGAATTTGGCAGAGCTGGTCAAATATTTTTATTTTATTAGTTAAAGTATTTGAATACCTTTAATTTAGTGTATATATTTTGTAATATTTATGGAAAAATAATTAAAAATATAAGAATATATTGAAAAATTTAAGTGTCCCTATTATTTTTCCAGGCCTTTATTTTACATTTTTTTTAAGAATTTGGCAGAGCTGGTCAAATATTTTTATTTTATTAGTTAAAGTATTTGAATACCTTTAATTTAGTGTATATATTTTGTAGTATTTATGGAAAAATAATTAAAAATATAAGAATATATTGAAAAATTTAAGTGTCCCTATTATTTTTCCAGGCCTTTATTTTACATTTTTTTTAAGAATTTGGCAGAGCTGGTCAAATATTTTTATTTTATTAGTTAAACTATTTGAATTCCTTTAATTTAGTGTATATATTTTGTAATATTTATGGAAAAATAATTAAAAATATAAGAATATATTGAAAAATTTAAGTGTCCCTATTATTTTTCCAGGCCTTTATTTTACATTTTTCTTAAGAATTTGGCAAAGCTGGTCAAATATTTTTATTTTATTAGTTAAAGTATTTGAGTACCTTTAATTTAGTGTATATATTTTGTAATATTTATTGAAAAATAATTAAAAATATAAGAATATATTGAAAAATTAAGTGTCCCTATTATTTTTCCAGGCCTTTATTTTACATTTTTTTTAAGAATTTGGCAGAGCTGGTCAAATATTTTTATTTTATTAGTTAAACTATTTGAATACCTTTAATTTAGTGTATATATTTTGTAATATTTATGGAAAAATAATTAAAAATATAAGAATATATTGAAAAATTTAAGTGTCCCTATTATTTTTCCAGGCCTTTATTTTACATTTTTCTTAAGAATTTGGCAAAGCTGGTCAAATATTTTTATTTTATTAGTTGAAGTATTTGAATACCTTTAATTTAGTGTATATATTTTGTAATATTTATCGAAAAATAATTAAAAATATAAGAATATATTGAAAAATTTAAGTGTCCCTATTATTTTTTCAGGCCTTTATTTTACATTTTTTTTAAGAATTTGGCAAAGCTGGTCAAATATTTTTATTTTATTAGTTAAAGTATTTGAATACCTTTAATTTAGTGTATATATTTTGTAATATTTATTGAAAAATAATTAAAAATATAAGAATATATTGAAAAATTTAAGTGTCCCTATTATTTTTTCAGGCCTTTATTTTACATTTTTTTTAAGAATTTGGCAAAGCTGGTCAAATATTTTTACTTTATTAGTTAAACTATTTGACTACCTTTAATTTAGTGTATATATTTTGTAATATTTATGGAAAAATAATTAAAAATATAAGAATATATTGAAAAATTTAAGTGTCCCTATTATTTTTCCAGGCCTTTATTTTACATTTTTTTTAAGAATTTGGCAGAGCTGGTCAAATATTTTTATTTTATTAGTTAAAGTATTTGAATACCTTTAATTTAGTGTATATATTTTGTAATATTTATTGAAAAATAATTAAAAATAAAAGAATATATTGAAAAATTTAAGTGTCCCTATTATTTTTCCAGGCCTTTATTTTAAATTTTTTTTAAGAATTTGGCAGAGCTGGTCAAATATTTTTATTTTATTAGTTAAAGTATTTGAATACCTTTAATTTAGTGTATATATTTTGTAATATTTATGGAAAAATAATTAAAAATATAAGAATATATTGAAAAATTTAAGTGTCCCTATTATTTTTCCAGGCCTTTATTTTACATTTTTTTTAAGAATTTGGCAGAGCTGGTCAAATATTTTTATTTTATTAGTTAAAGTATTTGAATACCTTTAATTTAGTGTATATATTTTGTAGTATTTATGGAAAAATAATTAAAAATATAAGAATATATTGAAAAATTTAAGTGTCCCTATTATTTTTCCAGGCCTTTATTTTACATTTTTTTTAAGAATTTGGCAAAGCTGGTCAAATATTTTTATTTTATTAGTTAAAGTATTTGAATACCTTTAATTTAGTGTATATATTTTGTAATATTTATGGAAAAATAATTAAAAATATAAGAATATATTGAAAAATTTAAGTGTCCCTATTATTTTTCCAGGCCTTTATTTTACATTTTTTTTAAGAATTTGGCAAAGCTGGTCAAATATTTTTATTTTATTAGTTAAAGTATTTGAATACCTTTAATTTAGTGTATATATTTTGTAATATTTATTGAAAAATAATTAAAAATATAACAATATATTGAAAAATTTAAGTGTCCCTATTATTTTTCCAGGCCTTTATTTTACATTTTTTTTAAGAATTTGGCAGAGCTGGTCAAATATTTTTATTTTATTAGTTAAAGTATTTGAATACCTTTAATTTAGTGTATATATTTTGTAATATTTATTGAAAAATAATTAAAAATGTAAGAATATATTGAAAAATTTAAGTGTTCCTATTATTTTTCCAGGCCTTTATTTTACATTTTCTTTAAGAATTTGGCAGAGCTGGTAAAATATTTTTATTTTATTAGTTAAACTATTTGAATACCTTTAATTTAGTGTATATATTTTGTAATATTTATGGAAAAATAATTAAAAATATAAGAATATATTGAAAAATTTAAGTGTCCCCTATTAGTTTTCCAGGCCTTTATTTTACA